>SJYX01017495.1:490303-579622 GCA_006410675.1 Oreotragus oreotragus | reverse complement strand
AGCATAGAACCCCCAGTCATTCTGTATGAGTGATCATGTGTGCTAAGTCACTTCAGTCATGTCCAACTCTTTGCTACCCTATGGACTGTAGCCCACTGGGCTCCTCTGTCCATGGGATTGTCCAGGTAAGACTACTAAAGTGGGGTGCCATGCCTTTCTGCAGGGGATCTTCCTGGCCCAGGGCTTGAACCCATGTCTCTTGTGTCTCCTACATTGGCAGAAGGGTTCTTTACCACTAGCACCACTTGGGAAGCCAGGAGTGATTATTTTGCCGAATTCCATTTTCTCCTGGGTTCCTTTTGTCGCACTTACTTCTCTTTCTTAGTCTCTTCTGAGTGTCTCCCTCTGATCTCTCAATGGCACATATTGTTGTTCACTCACTAAGTCCTATCTGATTCTTTGTGACTCCATGAACCGTAGCTCACCAGGCTCTTCTGTTTCCCACTATCTCCGGGAGTTTGTGCAGATTCACGTCCATAAAGTCGAGGATGCTATCTAACCATCTCATTTTCTGCTGCCCTCTTCTCCTGTTGCCAATGGCATATGGCCCTATCCATTTTTCTATCTGTTTAATTCCCAGGAGTATTTCAGTAAGTCCCAGGCTACATACCACCCAACAGCTGATGATGCCTGACTTTCAGTTCCAGGCTTCTGTACGTTCAAGTCACACCCTGAATGAATCAATCCCCCAAACCTTACCTGCAAAGCTCTGGAAGATGGGAGCCATCCCCGCCTAAGTCTGTGACCTCATCTCTTACCAGTCTGCCCCACTTTCTGTCCGCAGTGCACCTAACACTTATCTTATCCCCAGAATTTCATGGTGACTGTGTCTTCTGCCTAAAACACCTCTGGATCAATATTAGATGGTTTGTAGTTTTCCATAATTTGGGTCTCTGCTCAGAAAGGTTCTCATAACCTTATTTAGATAGCAATGCCTGACTCTACCCTTATACCATCTATTACCTCATTCTGCCTCATTTCTTCATTTGTCACTAAAGAAAAGCATCATATTTTGTATTGGCTTGCTTGTTTCCTGTCTCTTACCATTAGCAATGTCAAAGTCATCTCAGCGACTTTGTTTCTTGTACTCAGCTCCTTGACCTCAACATATAGGAAGATTTCAATGACTATTCTGAATCAATGGTAGAATGAATAAATGAATGACGATTTTTAGTGGTCCAGAGAGAAGTTATATGATTACCTCCAGAAGTAAAAACCGATATCAGTCTCTCTCCTCATCCATAAATAGCCTCTAAGAATCACTGTGTGTTGTGAAAGTCCCTCAGTCATGTCCGACTCTTTGCAACCCCATGAACTATACAGTCCGTGGAATTCTCCAGGCCAGAACACAGTGAATATTGAAAATTTATGTTAGTCACCATTTCTCACAATACATTTTTTGAAGCAATGATATAGAACTTGCAGCAATGCTTTATTTTGTGGTGAAGGAAATAGAATAAGAATCAAGACTTGTAACATTTAGACTCTACGAGCTTAAGAACTTTGAAAACTCACTGCAGCAAAGAAAGAAATAAGGAATGTAGAGAAGGAGGAGCCCGTATCATAGTCTGGAAGCAAGATTAAAACCACTTCATGTGCTTCCACCGCTGGGGTTACAAATAATGAAGGGCACAGTGACCTCTAACTACTAAAAGTAAAAAATGTCTTCTGGCACAGGAAAATCTTCTGAACACACTGTAGTTGGTGAAGGCTGTATGTATCACTTGTCTCAAAAAATAAAATTCAGCACATTTCTTTGCATACATTTTAACTGCTCTTAGTATTGCTACCATCATCTTCAAAGGATTTACATTGGTGACTTTTATAAATTATTGTTTTTTAAAAACAGAAATGCTCCTTGCATAATTCCCACAAGTGGCTGAATCAGTTGTAATAAATCCTCGTTGTCTTCTCTTTCTTCTACCCTCTTTGATCTGTCTTCCATCTTTCCCCAGAGCCATTGTTTCCCTTTTCTTTCTGATCCAACTTTGTGGTGATATCAGGGGAATAGGCTGAAAAATGATGCAAACCAATCCATAAAGTAGAAGCTTGGAAGAGATTTAAGGAAAGCCATCTTTCCAATTTCAATGATATATAACAATAATATATTTTATGAATATTACCATTTATAATATTCCAAAGACTTAACAAAAATCATCTTACATAAAGTCTCATTACCACCTTCTCAGAGTGAGTAGGACAGATATTATTTCTTTATCATAGAAGTGAAATCTTAGTCACTGGGGAATTCCTGTAGTCCAGTGGTTAGGATTCTGCCCCTCCACTACAGGGCCCTTGGGTTCAATCCCTGGTCTAGAAACTAAGATCCTGCAAGCCACACTGGACAACCAAAACAAACAAACAGAAAACTTAGTCACTGAAGACATAATCACTGTTATTCTGAAAGATAAGCTTTCTAACATATATCGTACTGCCAGTGCTTGATTTGATCACACAGGGGTAAAAGCCAAAATGTGAAATTTAAGTTAGAAATCTTTATGTGTCCCCCAGGCTTCCTTCATAGCTCAGTTAATAAATCATCTGCCTGCAATGCAGGAGGCCCAGGTTTGATTTCTGGGTTGGGAAGATCATCTGGAGAAGGAAGCAGCAAACTACTCCAGTATTCTCGCCTGGAGAATCCCATGGACAGAGGAGCATAGTGGGCTACAGTCCATGGGATGGCAAGAGTTGGACATGACTTAGAGACTAACCACCGCCATCACCAGGTGAATCAGAATGGGAAACAGAATAACTATTTATTCCTCAGTAAACCACTCCTTTTTCAAAATGCATGGAAGCTTTCTTTATATATAGTCTTCAGTTCAGTTCAGATCAGCCACTCAGTCATGTCTGACTCTTTGTGACACCATGAATCACAGCATGCCAGGCCTTCATCCATCACCAACTCCTGGGGCTCGCACAGACTCATGTCTATTGGGTTGGTGATGCCATCCAACCATCTGATCCTCTGTTGTCCCCTTCTCCTCCTGCCCTCAATCTTTCCCAGCATCAGGGTTTTTTCCAATGAGTCAGTTCTTCACATTATGTGGCCAGAGTATTGGAGTTTCAGCTTCAACATCAGTCCTTCCAATGAATATTCAGGACTGGTTTCCTTTAGAATGGTTTGTTTGAATCTCCTTGCAGTCCAAGGGAATCTCAAGAGTCTTCCCCAACACCATAGTTCAAAAGCATCAGTTCTTCAGTGCTCAGCTTTCTTTATAGTTCAACTCTCACATCCACACATGACTACTGGAAAAACCATAGCTTTGACTAGACAGACCTCTGTTGGCAAAGTAAAATCTCTGCTTTTTAATATGCTGTCTAGGTTGGTCATAACTTTTCTTCCAAGGAGCAAGGGTCTTTCAATTTCATGGCTGCATTTAATATCTTCAGTGATTTTGGAGCCCAAAAAGTAAAGTCTCTGTTTCCACTGTTTCCCCTTCTATTTGCCATGAAGTGATGGGACCAGATTCCATGATTTTCGTCTTCTGAATGTTGAGCTTTAAGCCAACTTTTTCACTCTCCTCTTTCACTTTCATCAAGAGGCTTTTTAGTTCCTCTTCACTTTCTGCCAAAAGGGTGGTGTCATCTGCANGTTTTTCTGGAACTCTCTTGCTTTTTCCATGATCCAGCAGATGTTGGCAATTTGATCTCTGGTTCCTCTGCCTGTTCTAAAACCAGCTTGAACATCAGGGAGTACACATATTGCTGAAGCCTGGCTTGGAGAATTTTGAGCATTACTTTACTAGCATGTGAGATGAGTGCAATTGTGTGGTAGTTTGAGCATTCTTTGGCATTGCTTTTCTTTGGAATTAGAATGAAAACTGACCTTTTCCAGTCCTGTGGCCACTGCTGAGTTTTCCAAATTTGCTGGCATATTGAGTGCAGCACTTTCACAGCATCGTCTTTCAGGATTTGAAACAGCTCAACTGGAATTCCATCACTTCCACTAGCTTTGTTCATAGTGATGCTTTCTAAGGCCCACTTGCCTTCACATTCCAAGATGTCTAGCTCTAGATTAGTGATCACATCATCATGATTATCTGGGTCATGAAGATCCATTCCATTAATCCAAGTCTATGCCCAACCAGTAATGCTGAAGAAACTGAAGTTGAATGGTTCTATGACAACCTACAAGACCTTCTAGAACTAACACCCAAAGAAGATGTGCTTTCCATTATAGGGGACTGGGATGCAAAAGTAGGAAGTCAAGAAACACCTGGCTGCTGCTGCTAAGTCGTATCCGACTCTGTGTGACCACATGGACTGCAGCCTACCAGGCTCCTCCATCCCTGGGATATTCCAGGAAGAACATTGGAGTGGGGTGCCATTGCTTTCTCCAAGAAACACCTGGAGTAACAGGCAAATTTGGCCTTGGAGTACAGAATGAAGCTAGGCAGGGGCTAATAGAGTTTTGCCAAGAGAACACACTGTTCATAGCAAACACCCTCTTCCAAAGACACAAGACTCTACACATGGACATCATTGGATGGTCAATACTAAAATCAGACTGATTATATTCTTTTCAGCCAAAGATGGAGAAGCTTTATACAGTCAACAAAAACAAGACTGGGAGCTGACTGTGGCTCAGATCATTAACTCCTTATTGGTAAATTCAGACTTAAACTGAAGAAAGTAGGGAAAACCACTAGACCATTCTGGTATGACCTAAATCAAATCTCTTATGATTATACAGTGGAAGTGACAGATTCAAGGGACTAGATCTGATAGACAGAGTGCCTCATAAACTATGGACAGAGGTTCATGACATTGTACAGGAGACAGGGATTGAGACCATCCCCAAGAGAAAGAAATACAAAAACACGAAATGGCTATCTGAGGAGGCCTTATAAATAGCTATGAAAAGGAGAGAAGCAAAAAACAAAGAAGAAAAGGGAAGATATACCCATTTGAATGCAGAGTTCCAAAGAATAACAAGGAGAGATACGAAAGTGTTCCTCAGTGATCAGTGCAAAGAAAGAGAGGAAAAAATAGAATAGGAAAGACTGGAGATCTCTTCAAGAAAATTAGAGATACCAAGGGAACATTTCATGCAAAGATGGACTCAATAAAGGACAGAAATGCTAGGGACCTAATAGAAGCAGAATATATTAAGAAGGGGTAGAAAGAATATACAAAAAATCTATAGAAAAAAGATTTTCATGACCCAGATAATCATGATGTATGATCACTCACCTAGAGCCAGACATCCTGGAATGCAAAGTCAAGTGGGCCTTAGAAAACATCACTATGAACAAAACTAGTGGAGGTGATCAAATTCCAGTTGAGCTATTTCAAATCCTAAAGGATGATGCTGTGAAAGTGCTGCACTCAATATGCCAGCAAATATGGAAAACTCAGCAGTGGACTGGAAAACTTCACAGGACTGGAAAAGCTCAGTTTTCATTCCAATCCCAAATAAAGGCAATGCCAAAAAATGCTCAGACTACCACATTATTGTACTCATCTCACACTCCAGTAAAGTAATGCTCAAAATTCTCTAAGCCAGGCTTCTATAGTACATGATCCATGAACTTCCAGATGTTGAAACTGGTTTTAGAAAAGGTAGACGAACCAGAGATCAAACTGCCAATGTAGGTCGGATTATCGAAAAAGCAAGAGAGTTGAAAAACATCTATTTCTGCTTTATTGACTATGCCAAAACCTTTGACTGTGTGGATCACAAAAAACTGTGGAAAATTCTTCAAGAGATGGGAATACCAGACCGCCTGACCTGCCTCTTGAGAAACCTATGTGCAGGTCAGGAAGCAGCAATTAGAACTGGACATGGAATAACAGACTGGTTCCAAATAGGAAAAGGAGTACATCAAGTCTGTACATTGTCATCCTGCTTGTTTAACTTCTATGCAGAGTGCATCATGAGAAACGCTGGGCTGGATGAAGCACAAGCTGGAATCAAGATTGCTGGGGGAAATATCAATAACTTCAGATATGCAGATGACACCATCCTTATGGCAGAAATCGAAGCAGAACTAAAGAGTCCCTGGATGAAAGTGAAAGAGAAGAGTGAAAAAGTTGCCTTAAAGCTCAACATTCAGAAAACTATGATCATAGCATCTGGTCCCATCACCTCATGGCAAATAGATGGGAAAACAGTCTGACTATTTTGGGGGGCTCCAAAAATCATTACATATGGCGATGCAGCCATGAAATTAGAAGACACTTAGTCCTTGGAAGAAAAGTTATGACCAACCTAGACAGCATATTAAAAAGCAGAGACATTACTTTGCCAACAAAGGTCCTTCTAGTCAAGGCTATGGTTTTTTCCATAGTCATGTATGAATGTGAGATTTGGACTATAAAGAAAGCTAAGTGCTAAAGAATTGATGCTTTTGAACTGTGGTGTTGTTTAAGATTCTTGAGAGTCCCTTGGACTGCAAGGAGACCCAACCAAGCTATCCTGAAGGAAATCAGTCATGAATATTCATTGGAAGCAATGATGCTGAAGCTGAAACTTGAATCCTTTGGCCACTTGATGTGAAGAACTGACTCATTTGAAAAGACCCTGATGCTGGGCAACATTGAAGGCAGGAGGAGAAAGGCATGACAGAGGATGAGGTGGTTGAATGACATCCTTGACTCAATGGACATGAGTTTGAGTAAACTTCTGGAGTTGATGATAGACGGGGAGGCCTGGTTTGCTGCAGTCCATGGGACTGCAAAGAGTCGAATATGACTGAGTTACTGAACTGAAGTTTATTCATTTGCACTTGGTCATCCAGTTTTCCTAACACCATCATTAAACACCTGTCCTATCCTCATTGTATATTTTTGGCACCTTCATTGTAAATTAACTACCTGTATATGTGTGGTTTTATTTCTGGGTTGCATACACTCTTCCACTGATGAACATGTCTTTTTTTATGCCAAATGGTATGCTGTTTTGATTACTGTAACTTTGTAGTATATTTTGAAATCAGGAAGTGTTTTGCCTTCAACTTTGTTCTTCTTTTACTCAAAAATTGTTTATAGCTATTTGGGATTTTTTATGGTTAAATAGAAATTTTCAGATTGTTCTATTTCTGCAAAAATTCTATTGACATTTTGCTGGAGATTGAATTGAACCTGTGATTTCCTTTGTGTAGTATGGACATTTAACAATATTAGTTCTTCTAGTCCACAAGCATGAAATATCTTTGATGCATTCCTATTGCTTTTATTAATTTCTTTTAGTTTTCAATATACAGGTTTTTCATTTCCTTTTTAAATTTATTCCTATGTGTTTTTATTATTTTGATACAATTTTAAATGGTATTATGTTATTAATTTCTCTTTCTGTTAGTTCATTATTAGTATATAGAAACAAAACAGATTTTTCTCTATTGATTCTGTATCCTACGATTTCGTTGGATATATCTATTTTTTTAATGATTTTCTGATGAAGTGTTTTAAGATTTTCTATATATAACATATACCAGATCACCTGACTTGCCTCTTGAGAAATCTATATACAAGTCAGGAAGCAACAGTTAGAACTGGAGATGGAACAACAGACTGTTTCCAAATAGGAAAAGGAGTACGTTAAGACTGTATATTGTCACCCTGCTTATTTAACTTATGTGCAGAGTACATCATGAGAAATGCGGGGCTGGGAGAAGCACAAGGTGGAATCAAGATTGCTAGGAGAAATATCAATAACCTCAGATATGCTGATGACACCACCCTTATGGCAGAAAGTGAAGAGGTACTAAAAAGCCTCTTGATGAAAGTGAAAGAAGAGAGTGAAAAAGTTGGCTTAAAGCTCGACATTCAGAAAACGAAGATCATGGCATCCGGTCCCATCACTTCATGGGGAAAAAATGGGGAAACAGTATCAGACTTTATTTTTCTGGGCTCCAAAATCACTGCAGATGGTGATTGCAGCCATGAAATTAAAAGACGCTTACTCCTTTGAAGGAAAGTTATGATAGCATATTGAAAAGCAGAGACATTACTTTGCCAACAAAGGTCCATCTAGTCAAGGCTATGGTTTTTCCATTGGTCATGTATGGATGTGAAAGTCGGATTGTGAAGAAAGCTGAGCACCAAAGAACTGATGCTTTTGAACTGTGGTGTTGGAGAAGACTCCTGAGAGTCCCTTGGACTGCAAGGATATTCAACCAGTCCATCCTAAAGGATATCCGTCCTGGGTGTTCATTGGAAGGACTGATGCTAAAGCTGAAGCTCCAATACTTTGGCCACCTCATGCGAAGAGTTGACTCATTGGAAAAGACTCTGATGCTGGGAGGGATTGGGGGCAGGAGGAGACGGGGACGACAGAGGATGAGATGGCTGGGTGGCATCACTGACTCAATAGACATGAGTTTGTGTGAACTCCAGGAGTTGGTGATGGACAGGGAGGCCTGGCGTACTGTGATTCATGGGGGTCGCAAAGAGTCGGATACGACTGAGCCACTGAACTGAACTGGACTGAATATCATTTTACCTGCCAATAGTAGTTTTGCTTTCTTATTTACAATTTAGAAGCTTTTTATTTATTTTCTTTCCTAATTGCTCTGCCTAGGACATTAAAACTATGTTGAATAAAAGTGAAGAGAGTGGGCATCTTACCTTGTTCCTAATCTTAGAGGGAAAGCTTTAAGCTTTTCATTGTTGAGTATGCTACTAGCTTGTCGTATATGGTCTTTATTATGTTGAGATATATACTCTCTATAGGGACTTCTTTGGTGGTTTAGTGGTTAAGAATCTGCCTTCCGATGCAGGGGACATAGGTTCTGTTTCTATTCTGGGAAGATTCCAGTGCCATGGGGCAAATAAGTCCATGCACCACACCTACTGAAATCCAAACACCCTAGAACCCATCCTCTGCCACTGGCGAAGCCACTGCAATGAGAAGCCCAAGCTGGAAGATTCAAAGGCTGGAATCAAGATTGCCAGGAGAAATATCAACAACCTAGATATGCAGATGATACTACTATAATGGCAGAGAGTGAAGAGGAATAAAGAGCCTCTTGATGAGGGTCAAAGAAAGTGGAAATGCTGACTTAAAACTCAACATTCAGAAAACTAAAATCATGGCATCTAGTCCCATCACTTCATAGCCAATAGATCAGGAAAAATGGAAGTGGTGACATATTTAATTTTGGGGGGACTCCAAAATCACTGTGGATGGTGGCTGCAGCCACAAAATTAAAAGATACTTGCTCCTTCAAAGAACAATTATGACAAACCTAGACAATATATTAAACAACAGAGAAATCACTTTGCTGACAAAGGTTTATATAATCTAAGCAATGGTTTTTCCAGTAGTCATGTATGCATGTGAGTTGGACCACAAAGAAGGCTGAACACCAAAGAATGATGCTCTTGAAGTGTGGTGCTGGAGAAGAGTCCTCTGGACAACAAGGAGATCAAACCAGTCAATCCTAAAGGAAATCAGTCCTGAATATTCATTGGAAGGTCTGATGCTGAAGCTCAATCCTTTGGCCACCTGATAAGAAGAGCCAACTCATTGAAAAAGACCCTAATGCTAGGAAAGATTGAGGGCAAGAGGAGAAGGGGATGACAGGGGATCAGGTGGTTGGATGGTAGGACTTAGTGACTAAATCACCAGCAACAAATATACTCTCTGTACCTGCTTTGCTGATAGTTTTTTTCATCATAAATGGATGTTGCTACACCTGTAGTTCACTCCAGTCAGGTATATTGTCTTTAATGTTCCCAGAGCACGTTATGTGTGGTTTATACCTCAGTTCCTTTGTATTTTTTGTTTCCTTTTATTGGAAAGCTTTTAACCAAGATATCCTAATGGCAAATTCTCTCATATCCTTTAGGCATTTACTCAGATACCATTTTCTTAGTGCAGCCTAACTGACTGCCTTATGTAAAATTGCAATCTTCCTCAAGTTTCCCTGCCTTCTGTTGCTTCATTTTTTTCTTCACGGTTTTTACAACCATCTAATATACTTTATATTTTTTATATTTATTTTGCTTTATGTCTCTTTCCTCTAGAGTGTAAGTTCTATGAAAGTTGGAACTTTTGTTTTATTCATTGTTGAACAATTGTTTTCCATTAAAGTACATGTCACAGTGTATGTTTAGTATATGTTTGTTGAATGAGCGAATGCTTGAAGATGGGCCTCTGAAGACTCTATGTCTAGTGTGACAGAAAAGAGCTGTGGATACCCCACACTGTTCTATTATACAATGTAACCCTTTTATTTTTTTAATCTTTTTTTTTTTTTTTTAGAGCTTCCATTTTACTTTACAGTACTCTATTGGTTTTGGCATACATTGACATGAATCTGCCACGGGTGTACATGAACTCCCAAACATGAACCCCCTCATGCAAACTAGTACAACTACTATGGAAAACAGTGTGGAGATTCCTTAAGAAATTGCAAATAGAACTGCCTTATGACCCAGCAATCCCACTGCTGGGCATACACACCAAGGAAACCAGAATAGAAAGAGACACATGTACCCCATTGTTCATTGCAGCACTGTTTATAATAGCCAGGACATGGAAACAACCTAGATGTCCATCAGCGGATGAATGGATAAGAAAGCTGTGGTACATATACACAATGGAGTATTACTCAGCCATTAAAAAGAATACATTTGAATCAGTTCTAATAAGATGGATGAAACTGGAACTGATTATACAGAGTGAAGTAAGCCAGAAAGAAAAACACCAATACAGTATACTAACACATATATATGGAATTTAGAAAGATGGTAATGAGGGCCCTGTATGCAATGTAACCCTTTTAAAATTAACTTTTACTAGAGTAAATTGCTTCACAATGTGTTGATTTCTGCTGGACTGCAAAGTGAATCAGTTATGTGTATACATAACTTCTTTTTTGGATTCCCTTTCCATTTAGGTCACCACAGAGCATAGATTTCCCTGTGCTTTAAAGTAGGTTCTTAGCTATCTATTTTATATATGGTAGTGTATATAAATAGTCAATCTCAGTCTCCTAATTCATCCCATCTCCCCATCCCTCTTGGCATCCATATGTTTGTTCTCTACTTAATTTTATTATTCCATATATTTATTGAAGTCCTTGCAGTGTACCATGCTTAGGAAAGACACTAAAGTTATAAATATTTATAAAGATGTGGTTTCTCTTCTTAAGGCATTCAGGTCAGTTGCAAGAAAGAGAACAACTTGATTATGTCAGGTACACAGAAAAGGGAGAGAGATGGCTTCTTGTGGAGGTGCCAGGAAATGCTTCCTAAAGTGTTAACAGTTAAACTTGGTCTGACATGATGTATAGTAGGTGTTTTCCAAATAAAGTAAGAAAGGATAGTCTATGCAAATGGGACAGTAAAAGGCACAGCAGCAGTAACAATCATGGAATTTAATTCAATATGCTATGTATTCGTAAATGATTCTCTTAATCTCTTGGCATAGATACATTTTGCTAGTATTATTATTATGAGACAGTATTACATAGGGGAAAGAGCACAGGCATTATTGCCAATCAGCTTTGAGTTAAAATTTCAGCTTTATCAAAATATCTACATTATTTACTCTCTCTATCCATAAAATGTGAGTAATAAAACCTATAATATAGGATTGTTCTGCATGTGTGGGTGCTAAGTCACTTCAGTCATGTCTGACTCTTTGAGATCCTATGGACTGTAGCCCACCATGCTCCTCCTCCATGAGACCCTCCAGTCAAGAATACTACAGTGGGTTGCCATGCCCTCCTCCAGGGGATCTTCCTGAACCCACGTTTCTTATGTCTCCTTCATTGGCAGGTGGGTTCTTTAACACTAGCAGCCCCTGGGGAGCCCAGGATTGTTCTGGCATGTCATAAATGAAATAGTATATATTAGTGCTTACCTCTGTAATTGACATGTAGTATGTGCTTCAGTTCAATTCAGTTCAGTCACTCAGTCGTGTCTGACTCTGCAACCCCATGGACTGCAGCATGTCAGGCCTCCCTGTCCATCACCAACTCCTGAAGTTTACTCAGACTCATGTCCATTGAGTCGGTGATGCCATCCAACCATCTCATCCTGTCATCCCCTTCTCCTTCCGCCTTCAATCTTTCCCAGCTTCAGGGTCTTTTCAAATGTGTCATTTCTTCACATCAGGTGGCCAAAAGATTGGAGTTTCAGCTTCAACATCAGTCCTTCCAATGAATATTCAGGAGTGATTTCCTTTAGGATGGACTGGTTGGATCTCCAACACCACAGTTCAAAAGTATCAATTCTTTGGTGCTCAGCTTTCTTTATAGTCTAGCTCTCACGTCCATACATGACTACTGGAAAAGCCATAGCCTTGACTAGATGGACCTTTGTTTGCTAAGTAATGTCTCTGGTTTTTAATAAGCTGTCTAGGTTGGTCATAACTTTTCTTCCAAGAAGCAAGCATCTTTTAATTTCATGACTGCAGTCACCATCTGCAGTGATTTTGAAGCCTCCTAAAATACCAAATAGTAATTTTATTAATAGACTAATTATTTATTACTAAAGTAATGATTAGTGAGCTAATTATTTGTGTAGTATTAGTGATGGTCAGCTAACTGAACTAAAACCAAGCAGGAATACAAACACCTTATATGCCTGTTTCCATTTTTTGAAGGGAGATGAGTACACGGGCAATTTCAGAAAGGAAAGGATAAACTAATTTTGACAGTTTTGAGACTTGAGATTATTGTTAGTTATGTATAACCTTAGTTCTCTAACTGATCTTCCCTAGCCTTTGTAATGCCAAATGATGTCATTTCAGATCAGTTCCTGGGTTGAAGTGAGACTAGGTTGAAGACTAAATTATAGATTTTCTTTCTATAAAGTCTAAGCAAATTTCAGATTGTGTGTGCCCTCATGCAGTTACTGTGTGCTGCAATTCCTGGACCATTCTGTCAAAAATGAATATAGACTGGGACCTAGATTGAAACCTATTGGTATCTTAAGAATGAAAATCACACTATCTTAATGAAAAATTATTGAGTCTAGATGAATAATGGAGTAGCTTGATAACAACAATGGATTCTAGGTCAAGATATACTGGAACCTAGGTCTGCTGATCCTACAAGTGTGACCTTTGGTAAATCATTATACCTCTCTGGGTCTTTGCTATTTCATCTGCAAAATAGGAATAATAGTCCTTCGTATGCCTACCCCTCAGAATTCTTATACATATCAAATGAGATAATGAACATAGAAATGCTCTGCAACCTAGCCAATGCTACAGGTGTGTAGGGTTTGTTATTACTGGCAGTACTCACAACAAACAGTCGAGAAGCTTAGTTTCTTAGCTAGTTCTGCCACTAATTTCAAGTAAGACTTTATGCAAATCATTTCCTTCTTGCCTATCTCAGTTCCCTTGTTAAAATTTATTTTTTATTGAAGTATAGTTGATTTACAGTATTGTATTAGTTTTAGGTGTGCAGTGAAGTGTAGATCTCAGTTTCTTAATATGTGAAATTAAGTAGTTCATTTGAGTTATTGATTCTGAACTGGAAGGTGGATGCTGCCTTGAAGGTATTTTTCAAACCTCTTTTTTTCTTCCCTTTGGAGAGTATTTGATATACTTTCTCACATAAGGAAGTATAGTTTCAGTGTTAAGAATCATTTCTACAGTAATTTGTAGGCAGGATCATTCCTTAGATAGGGCAAACAAGATGGTCTTTCTGGGCATCTTGTTTGAAGTAAGATGTGGACTCATGAGGTAAGCTTGCTACTCTTTTCTGAAATCTTTTAAATTTAAGCTTAAAATTTCTTTTTTTAATGGTTACATAAAGTGACTCATGAAAGATGCCAGTAATGTGGCCTTCTTTAAAAAAAATATTTATTTTTGTCTGTGCTGGGTCTTCTTTGCTATACATTGGGCTTTCTATAGTTGTGGAAAGCAGAGGCTAGTCTCTAGTTATGATGTGTGGGCTTCTCATTGCGGTGGCTTCTTGTGTTGTGGAGCATGGGCTCAAGGGTTCAGGCTTCAGTAGTTGAGGAGCATGGGGCTTAGTTGCCCTGTGGCATGTGGAATCTTCCTGGACTTGGGATTGAACCCTTGTCCCTTGCATAAGAAGGCAGATTCTTAACAGCGTGCATGTATGTGTGTGTATGTGTGTGTGTGCACACGTGCCTACTCAGTTGCTCAGTTGTGTCTGACTCTTTATGACTCCATGGACTGTAGCTCATCAGGGTCCTCTGTCCATAGAATTTTCCAAGCAAGAATACTGGAATGGGTTGCCATTTTCTACTCAAGGGCTTAACTACTAGATCACCAGGAAAGTCCTGTGTGGCCTCCTTTTAAGTATAATTGAGATCTCAGCTGGACACCAGCTTTGCATCCTTCTAGGAATGGCCTATGTGAAAGCGTCCTGTCCTATTGGTGGAACACAGAATGAAAAGCGGAGGACAAGATAGGGACTTTCATCTTCTGCACATCAGGCTTGAAACAAAATCTCTGAGACATTTAAAATAATTTTAATTTTCAGTGATTTAAAATTCCAGGTTCAGCAGTGCCTATTGCTTAAGCTAATATCCAGGTGTTCTAATATTTTATCTTGGTGTAGCTATCACTCAAATGTCAAAAGCTCATTATAGATGTCATAAACAAAATCAGTATTGAGTAAGGAAGATCATGGTATTAACTGCAAGTGCTGCACTTTTGTTTTGATTTGACATTATATTTGGTGACTGCTTGACATATTTTCATTGTATCAAGTTGTAATTAATCAAATCTTGCAGTGACACCTCACTCTCTTTCAGAGACTATAATTGTACTACTTAATGGTGACTTAGTTCTTTTTTTGGAAAGGAATAGTATGCAAAAATAGGCAGATAGTTAGACTGGTACCAGGTAATGAGTTTTCTCTTATCTCATCAGTATAAAGAAATGCCAAACTAAGGATGGATGAAATATATTATGTGTGTTCGTATGTGTGTATATTTTTTCCCCACTGAACTCAGTTTTGTTTAGAAGAGAAATGCAAGCATTGTCTGGGGAAGTAGGAAATTTGAGCTAAATATGTGATTTTCTATTTGACTTATTCTGGGAGAGAAAGGATCAGGGCAGGTTCATGTTATGACTTTTAAAGATGTTTTTTAAAAAGTAAGAGATGGTCAATAACTACAGAGATAATTGAATACCCCTGGTTTTCTCATCTCAATTTGCTCAACTGAAAGCAAAGAGTTGGATAAGCAGATGCCTTAGTACCTTCCAAGGCTGGTGTTGTTCTAAGATTTTAAATAGCATTCTAAAAAGAACTGCTTCTTTCTGCAAAGCTGCTTCTCTTTTTATGGATGCTTATAGATCACCAGTGGGCCTCCTTTACCTTCCACCTGTTAGAACTTTATGAATAGTGAATGCAAACAGTCTTGGGCTGTATAAACTCATGTCTCTTTTGCATAGGATTTTCCCTTGCCTTGAAATTCTTTTCTATTCTTTCTCTATTTATCTTTTGTCCTCTTTTAAGGAAGAGTTAAGTATTTCTTTTATTTCCCCATCCATTGCATTTCTTAGATCTTAGCACAGTTCAGTTCAGTTCAGTTGTTCAGTCGTGTCCGACTCTTTGCGATCCCATGAATTGCAGCACGCCAGGCCTCCCTGTCCTTTGCTTTGGCTCCATCCCTTCATTCTTTCTGGAGTTATTTCTCCACTGATCTCCAGTAGCATATTGGGCACCTAACACTGGATCCTGATTGTTTATTTGTACCTATTTTTCTCCCCATGAAATGCAGCCTTTATTTCATAGGCAGACTGTTTTATATGTTTTAATGTCTACAGCAATCAATANCTTTGGCTCCATCCCTTCATTCTTTCTGGAGTTATTTCTCCACTGATCTCCAGTAGCATATTGGGCACCTAACACTGGATCCTGATTGTTTATTTGTACCTATTTTTCTCCCCATGAAATGCAGCCTTTATTTCATAGGCAGACTGTTTTATATGTTTTAATGTCTACAGCAATCAATACCTTGACAAATTAGGTGCTCTGTAAATATTTACTGAATATTTGTTGAAGTTTATTGATCTCTGAAAAAAAAAAAACTTTTACATTTGAAAGGGAGATAGAAATTAAAGTTGGGGTAGTACCTCTGCAGAAGGCAATGACAACCCACTCCAGTACTCTTGCCTGGAAAATCCCATGGACATGACTGAGCGACTTCACTTTCACTTTTCACTTTCGTACATTGGAGAAGGAAATGGCAACCCACTCCAGTGTTCTTGCCTGGATTATCTCAGGGATGGCGGAGCCTGGTGGGCTGCCATCTATGGGGTCACACAGAGTCGGACACGACTGAAGCGACTTGGCAGCAGCAGCAGCAGTACCTAAGGCATGACTTAAAACTCTCTTCTTCAGAATACAAAGGCTAGGTTACAGACCATCAAAGTTTATGGAAATGAGTGGTGAAACTAACTATATGAATCAGAATAGGGTGTAAACTCTTTATCTTAACTATTTAAATGTTATAGTCAGTAGCCTTGTTGAAGCTTTCACTAGTGAATTTGGAATGTAATACCTAAGGCATGACTTAAAACTCTCTTCTTCAGAATACAAAGGCTAGGTTACAGACCATCAAAGTTTATGGAAATGAGTGGTGAAACTAACTATATGAATCAGAATAGGGTGTAAACTCTTTATCTTAACTATTTAAATGTTATAGTCAGTAGCCTTGTTGAAGCTTTCACTAGTGAATTTGGAATGTATGTCTTTATCATTTTTAATGAGTTTCTAGCTAAAGCTTTATCAACTTTCTTGATCATTTCAAGAGTTATGTTTTGATTTCATCAAATTTCTATAGATTTTCTGTTTATATTTTATTGATTTTACTCTAATATTATTTTCTCACATTTTCTGCTTACTTTGTGTTTGTTTTACTATTCTTTGGTAGCTTCTTGAAGTGGGTTAGATTATTAATTTTATATTTCTTCCTTTTAAGTAAAGCAATTACCCCTAGCTTCATTGTGGTATAACTGACAAGACTGTAAGATATTTAAAATGTGCAATATGATGAATTGGTACAAGTACGCGTCATGTAAAATTCTCCCCATTGAGTTTATTAATAAAATATTTACAGCTTTCAGTTCAGTTCAGTCGCTCAGTCGTGTCTGACTCTTTGCGACCCCATGAATCACAGCACGTCAGGCCTCCCTNTTCTTCAGTGCTCAGCTTTCTTCACAGTCTGACTTTTACATCCATACATGACTACTGCAAAAACCATAGCCTTGACTAGATGGACCTTTGTTGGCAAAGTAATGTCTCTGCTTTTTAATATGCTATCCAGGTTGGTCATAACTTTCCTTCCAAGGAGTAAATGTGTTTTAATTTCATGGCTGCAGTCACCATCTGCAGTGATTTTGGATCCCCCCAAAATAAAGTCTGATGCTGTTTCCACTGTTTCCCCATCTATTTCCCATGAAGTGATGGGACCAGATGCCATGATCTTAGTTTTCTGAATGCTGAGTTTTAAGCCAACTTTTTCACTCTCTTCTTTCACTTTCATCAAGAGGCTTTTTAGTTCCTCTTCACTTTCTGCCATAAGAGTGGTGTCATCTGCATATCTGAGGTTATTGATATTTCTCCTGGCAATCTTGATTCCAGCTTGTGCTTCTTCCAGCCCAGCGTTTCTTATGATGTACTCTGCATATAAGGTAAATAAGCAGGGTGACAGTATACAGCCTTGACACTCCTTTTCCTATTTGGAACCAGTCTGTTGTTCCATGTCCAGTTCTAACTGTTGCTTCCTGAGCTGCATATAGGTTTCTCAAGAGACAGGTCAGGTGATCTGGTATTCCCATCTCTTTCAGAATTTTCTACAGTTTATTGTGATCCACACAGTCAAAGGCTTTGGCATAGTCAATAAAGCAGAAATAGATGTTTTTCTGGAACTCTCTTCCTTTTTATGATCCAGTGGACCCCATGAATGCAGGAGGGGGTTCCACCAGTTGCCCCAGTTCCTTCCATTGTAGCAGCTTGGCCGAAGCGTTCACTTGTTGGTGGGGTCAATCCCAAGGTTCCATCTGGCATCATAGTGGCTGTTCCTGGTGGAGCTTGGGTACCAGCTGGCACAGGAGCAGGGGCATGGTGCCTCTGTTGTTTATGCCCATAGCACCTCCCATAGCCATCTGACCCATCCGTATCTCTTGCTTTCTCGCATCAGGGAAGGTTCCCTTGAATCCTTCCTGCTGCCCACCATAGTTTGAAGTGAAGTGAAGTCGTTCAGTCATGTCCGACTCTTTGTGACCCCATGGACAGTAGCCTACCAGGCTCCACCATCCATGGGATTTTCCAGGCAAGAATACTGGAGTGGGCTGCCATTTCCTTCTCCAGGGGATCTTCCCAACCCAGGGGTTGAACCTGGGACTCCTGGATTGCATACAGATGCTTTGCTGTCTGAGCCACCATAGTTTGGCCCCAAGTAAATAACAGGGAGTGAACACAGCCTCACCCATCAACAGAAAACTGAGATTAAAGATTTACTGAGCTTGGCTCTGCTTCTCAGAACAAGACCCAGTTTTCCCCTCAGTCAGTCTCTCCCATCAGGAAGCTTCCATGAGCCTCTTATCCTTCTCCATCAGAGGGCAGACAGACTGAAAATATCTTTTATAGTGAGTTTTAAATGGGGTAGTACTTCAGGAATTATTATCATAGTAGCTAATACACAGTAAGCACTCAATAAAAATTTTAGCACTTATTTTTGCACATTATTTTAATATTATAAGATGTAGTTATATGTTAATATGGGTCATTTTTGTAGCCATTTAAAATAAATCTTCAGTTCATTGATACGGTTCTCTAGAGTGTCTCCTATGTGCTGGGTGTTTTCTAGGCATGAAGTATAGAGGATCATACACACTAGAGTTTCTCCTCTTAAGGAGCTACTCCTTTTTATGAAAAAAATTTAAGGCATAGATGATCAAGAAGACCATTTTACTGACTTCTGCAGAAACCTGACTTTAGAAAAATCTACTTGATTGATGTGTTGATTTAATTTGTTTTTAAACTTTGTTTTTTTTTATTTAATTTTTAATTAATTACATTTTTTTAAACTTTACAATACTGTATTGGTTTTGCCATACATTGACATGAATCTGCCATGGGTGTACATGAGTTCCCAATCCTGAACCCCCCTCCCACCACCCTCCCCATATCATCTCTCTGGGTCATCCCAGTGCACCAGCGCCAAGCATCCTGTATCCTGTAACCTAGACTGGCGATTCGTTTCTTACATGATAGTATACATGTTTCAATGCCATTCTCCCAAATCATCCCATCCTCTCCCTCTCCCACAGAGTCCAAACGTCTGTTCTATACATCTGTGTCTCTTTTGCTGTCTTGCATACAGGGTTATCATTACCATCTTTCTAAATTCCATATATATGTGTTAGTATACTGTTTTGGTGTTTTTCTTTCTGGCTTACTTCACTCTGTATAATCNCACATCTAGATGTGTATAAGAGACAGCTCCCACAGAGTCCAAACGTCTGTTCTATACATCTGTGTCTCTTTTGCTGTCTTGCATACAGGGTTATCATTACCATCTTTCTAAATTCCATATATATGTGTTAGTATACTGTTTTGGTGTTTTTCTTTCTGGCTTACTTCACTCTGTATAATCTGCTCAAATGTTTTTTAATTGTCATTATGAAAATATTTTATTTAAGGAATTATTGTATAATTTACAGAGAGTATCCCTTTTAGAAACCCTGTAACAAAAATTAGAGGTAAAAACCAAATTAATGGTTTGGTGGATTAATTGAGATATATTTTACATAAAAACAAACCTCCTTAGCCTTTTTTTAGAAAAATTCAGAATAGAAAATCTTTGTAATTACAATACTTATACTATTGATTATAATGATGTTAGTAAATTTATTGTTTACTGTGTTCCAAACATAATATGTGCATTAAAAGATAGTATAAATCCTCAAAAATGCTATAAAAGTAGTGTTATTTATATTTAACAGATGGGGAAACTGAGGCTTAAAGAGGTGAAATAACTTGCATAGCATAATTTATAGAATTTTTAGAAGACAGCCCATTGCTGTCTTATCCAACTTAGATGCTGGAACTTAAAAATAAATAAATAAATAAAAGGCAACTTGAATCTCAGGTTTAAACTTGACTTGGGTTATTGTATTCAAATTCTGTTAGGTTTATTTCTCATTTGTTTTGTGTATCATATTACTGTTGGTTTTGCTTTGTGGTTACCATTGCTGCTGCTGCTGCTAAATCTCTTCAGTTGTGTCCGACTCTGTGCGACCCCATAGATGGCAGCCCATCAGGCTCCCCTGTCCCTGGGATTCTCCAGGCAAGAACACTGGAGTGGGTTGCCATTTCCTTCTCCAATGCATGAAAGTGAAAGGTGAAAGTGAAGTCGCTCAGACATGTCCGACTCTTAGCGACCTCATGGACTGTAGCCTACCAGGCTCCTCCATCCATGTGATTTTCCAGGCAAGAGTACTGGAGTGGGGTGCCATTGCCTTCTCCAGTGGTTACCATTAGGCTGAGATATAAGAATGTATATTTATATTAGTCTGTTTTAAGTTGATACCAATTTAAGTTTGAACACATTCAGCAGTTCCGTATTTTGACTCCCCCATTCCATGTTTTAGGTGTCACATTTTACATCTTTTTATCTTGTGTATTCCACAACTAATTTTTGTAGTTATTTTTACTTCTGCAAGGAGATCCAACCAGTCCATCCTAAAGGAGATCAGTCCTGGGTGTTCATTGGAAGGACTGTTGAAGGTGAAACTCCAATACTTTGTCCACCTGAAGCAAAGAGCTGACTCATTGGAAAAGACCTTGATGCTGGGAAAGATTGAGGGCAGAAGGAGAAGGGGACGACAGAGGGTGAGATGGTTGGATGGCATCACCAACTCAATGGACATGGGTTTGGGTGGACTCCGGGAGTTGGTGTTGGGCAGGGAGGCCTGGTGTGCTGCGGTTCATGGGGTTGTAAAGAGTTGGACATGACTGAGTGACTGAACTGAACTGAACTTACTTCTTTTACCTTTTAATCATCATAGTAGTTTTAATTAGTCCAATACTTTTAATATATATATATGGATGGGATTTACACTTTCATGTTCTCTTGTTATGAATTAGCACTCTTTGTTTTCAGCTTAAAAAAGTCCCCTTAACATTTCTTGTAAGGTTGGTTCAGTGGTGATTGTCTTCTTTAGCTTTTGCTTGTCTGGAAAGCTCTTTTTCTCTTCTTCAGTTCTGAATGATGACTTTGCCAGACAGAATATTTGTGATTGGTTGGATTTTTTTTTTTTTTCAAATTTCATCGCTTTGAGTATATTGTGCCACTCTGGCAAGTTTTTCTGAAAAATCTTCTGATAGCCTTATGGAGTTTCCTTTGTATGTAACAAGTTTTTTTCTCTTACTGCTTTCTTTTTATTTTTTGAAAAGAAAAAACTTTAGTATAAATAAGAGGTTCTGGGGGACAGGGATCAAAGGCATAAGTAACAACAAGGGCAGGGCAGGGGAGGAGTAAGCCA
This sequence comes from Oreotragus oreotragus, assembly GCA_006410675.1. Lineage (NCBI taxonomy): Eukaryota > Metazoa > Chordata > Mammalia > Artiodactyla > Bovidae > Oreotragus > Oreotragus oreotragus. Next base: position 558,186 of record SJYX01017495.1, on the reverse strand, counting down.
CCCCCAGTCCAGGACCAAGGGGCACACTGGAGACTGGCGATCTTGTGGATGGGGGTTTCTCCCCCCAGGAGTGACCAGTCACATGCTGGGGACAGGGACAGGCTAACACTGATGTTTCAGAGGAAGAGGGTCATTGTACTTGACAATAAATGGGGACAAGGCTGAGGCCACATGGGCCAATACATCCCATTAATGCTTTTTAAGTTATCACATTGTCTTTAACTTTTCACATTTTGATTATAATATGTCTTGGTGTGGATCTTTTTGTTCATCTTACTTGGAACTCTCTGAATTTCCTGCAACTGGATGTGTTCCTTGGGCAACTGTCACAAGAACTGGGGCTGCAGATAAGCCTTGTTTGTTCCCTGAAAGATCCTTTGTAGAACTCTAGATGTCTGCCAAAACTGAAGCCTTCCCATTAGGCTGAAGCTCCAGGACAAGCAAATAGACCTCTTTCTCAAAACTGAGGATGTGTTTCTGTCTGCTCTCTGTGCAGTGCCCTTAGGGTGGTAGTCTGACAAGAACTATTTCTGATTGTTACAATCCCATGGGGCTTGGGAATACAAGCCTCCCTAACCTCCAGAGCCAAACAATCAAGGAGTGTCTCCTGGGTTGTAGCCACAAAACCAGAGTAACAGACTTAAAAACTAGGGTACAAGATATGTGTAAGAGCTCCCCTCTGGGAGATACTGGTGCTTCCAGAGAGGGTAGAGAGAGAGCATAAAGATGTCACTCCCTCAGGGGGGAGAAAGGATGACACCTGCTGGCTTTAGCAAGGCAGAGGGAAAGTACAAGACAGTGACTGCTGAAAAAAAAAAGTCTAGTGTAAACCAAAACCATATTCTATTAGGTTTTGTTGGAGCTAAGTCATTCTAGAGCTAGACAGTCAGACATCATGGAGTGTGAAGTCAAGTGGGCTTTAGGAAGCATCACTACAAACAAAGCTAGTGGAGGTGATGGAATTCCAGCTGAGCTATTTCAAGTCCTAAAAGATGATGCTGTGAAAGTGCTGCACTCAGTATGCCAGCAAATATGGAAAACTCAGCAGTGGCCACAGGATTGGAAAAAGTCAGTTTCATTCCAATCCTAGAGAAAGGCAATGTTAAAGAATGTTCAAACTGCCATGCAGTTGCACTCATCTCACATGCTAACAAAGTAATGCTCAAAATTTTCCAAGCCAGACTTCAACAGTACATGAACAGTGAAATTGCAGATGTTCAAACTGGATTTTAAAAAGTAGAGGAACCAGAGATCAAATTGTCAACATCTGTTGGATCATGAAGAAAGCAAGAGAGTTCCAGAAAAAATCTGCTTCTGTTTTATTGACTACACCAAAGCCTTTGACTGTGGGGATCACAATAAACTCTCGAAAATTCTTCATAGATGAGAATACCAGACCACCATTTCGGCCTCCTGAGGAATCTATAAACAGACCAAGAAACAACAGTTAGAACTGGACATGGAACAACGGACTGGTTCCAAATTGGGAAAGGAGTACGTCAAGGCCATATATCGTCACCCTGCTTATTTAACCTATATGCTAAATGCATCATGAGAAATTCTGGACTGGATGAAGCACAAGCTGGAATCAAGACTGCCAGAAGAAATATCAATATTCTCATATACACAGATGACAGGACCCTCATGGCAGAAAGCGAAGAAGAACTAAAGAGCCTCTTGGTAAAAGTGAAAGAGGAGAGTGAAAAGTTGTCTTAAAACTCAGCATTCAGAAAACTAAGATCATGTCATCCAGTCCCATCACTTCATGGCAAATAGTTGGGGAAACAATGGAAAGAGTGACCGACTTTATTTTGGGGGGCTCCAAAATAACTGCAGATGCTGCCTGCAACCATGCAATTAAAAGAAGCTTGCTCCTTGGAAGAAAACCTATGAAAAAACTAGACAGCATATTAAAAAGCAGAGACATTACTTGGCCAACAAAGGTCCATCTAGTCAAAGCTATGATTTTTCCAACAGTCACGTATGGGTATGAGAGTTGGAGTATAAAGCAAGCTGAGCACCGAAGAATTGATGCTTTTGAACTGTGTTGTTGGTGAAGACTCTTGAGAGTCCCTTGGACCACAGGGAAATCCAACCAGTCCATCCTAAAGGAAATCAGTCATGAATATTCTGCAGTTGCACTCATCTCACATGCTAACAAAGTAATGCTCAAAATTTTCCAAGCCAGACTTCAACAGTACATGAACAGTGAAATTGCAGATGTTCAAACTGGATTTTAAAAAGTAGAGGAACCAGAGATCAAATTGTCAACATCTGTTGGATCATGAAGAAAGCAAGAGAGTTCCAGAAAAAATCTGCTTCTGTTTTATTGACTACACCAAAGCCTTTGACTGTGGGGATCACAATAAACTCTCGAAAATTCTTCATAGATGAGAATACCAGACCACCATTTCGGCCTCCTGAGGAATCTATAAACAGACCAAGAAACAACAGTTAGAACTGGACATGGAACAACGGACTGGTTCCAAATTGGGAAAGGAGTACGTCAAGGCCATATATCGTCACCCTGCTTATTTAACCTATATGCTAAATGCATCATGAGAAATTCTGGACTGGATGAAGCACAAGCTGGAATCAAGACTGCCAGAAGAAATATCAATATTCTCATATACACAGATGACAGGACCCTCATGGCAGAAAGCGAAGAAGAACTAAAGAGCCTCTTGGTAAAAGTGAAAGAGGAGAGTGAAAAGTTGTCTTAAAACTCAGCATTCAGAAAACTAAGATCATGTCATCCAGTCCCATCACTTCATGGCAAATAGTTGGGGAAACAATGGAAAGAGTGACCGACTTTATTTTGGGGGGCTCCAAAATAACTGCAGATGCTGCCTGCAACCATGCAATTAAAAGAAGCTTGCTCCTTGGAAGAAAACCTATGAAAAAACTAGACAGCATATTAAAAAGCAGAGACATTACTTGGCCAACAAAGGTCCATCTAGTCAAAGCTATGATTTTTCCAACAGTCACGTATGGGTATGAGAGTTGGAGTATAAAGCAAGCTGAGCACCGAAGAATTGATGCTTTTGAACTGTGTTGTTGGTGAAGACTCTTGAGAGTCCCTTGGACCACAGGGAAATCCAACCAGTCCATCCTAAAGGAAATCAGTCATGAATATTCATGGGAGGACTGATGCTGAAGCTGAACCTCCATTACTTTGGCCACCTGATGTGCAGAACTGACTCATTTGAAAAGACCCTGATGCTAGGAAAGATTGAAGGCACAAAGAGAAGGGAACAGCAGAGGATGAGATGGTTGGATGGCATCACTGACTCAATGGAGATAAGTTTAGGTAAACTCCGGGAGCTGGTGATGGACAGGGAAGCCTGGCATGCCTCAGTCCATGGGGTTGCAAATAGTAGGACACAACTGAGTGACTAAACTGAACTGATTCAAGATTCTTCAATGGATAACTCACAAGCTGGAATCAAGTTTTCCAGGAGAAATATATACAACCTCAGATTATGCAGAGGATGCCACTTCAAAGGCAGAAAGTGAAGAGGAACTAAAGAACCTCTTGATAAGGATGAAAGTGGAGTGAAAAACCTGGCTTAAATCCCAACATTCAAAAAACTGAGATCATGGCATCCAGTCCCATCGCTTCACGGCAAATAGAATGACAAAAAGTGAAAGCAGTGACAGATTTTATTTTCTTGGGCTCTAAAATCATTGCAGATGTTGAGTGCAGCCATGAAATTACAAGATGCTTGCTCCTTAGAAGAGTTATGGGGAACCTAGACAGCATATTAAAAAGCAAAGCCATTACTTTGCTTACCTACATCCATATAGTGAAAGCTATGGTTTTTCCAATAGTCATGTACAGATGTGAGAGAGAGCACCAAAGAACTGATGCTTTTGAATTGTGCTGGAGAAGGCTCTTGAGAGTCCTGTAGACTGCAAGGATATCAAACCAGTCAATCCTAAAGGAAATCAACCTTGAATATTCATTGGAAGGACTGATTCTGAAACTCCAATACTTTAATTACTTGATAAGAAGACTTGACTCATTGGAAAAGACCCTGATGCTGTGAAAGATTGAGGGCAAGAGCAGAATGGGGCAGCAGAGGATAAGATGGTTAGATTGCATCATCAACTCACTGGACATGAGTTTGAGCAAACTCTGGGAGATAGTGAAAGTCAAGGAAGCCTGGCGTGCTGCTGTTCATGGGGGTCACAAAAAGTTGCACAAGACTTAGTGACTGAACAACAACAATGGCAGTTTTTTTTTTTTTTTGGTCTTTTAATAATAGTCATCCTAACAAATATGGGGCTTCCTGGTGGCTCAGCTGATAAAGAATCCACCTGCAACGTGGGAGACCTGGGTTCAATCCCTGGGTTGGGAATATCCCCTGGAGAAGGAAACAGCTACCCATTCCAGTATTCTGACCTAGAGAATTCCATGGACTGCATAGGGGTCAGAAAGAGTTGGACATGACTGACAAATATGACTAATAAATATGAGGCAATATCTCATTTTGGTTTTGATGTGCATCTCCTTGATGCTTAGTGATGTTGATGATAATGTAGTCTAGATATAAGCCCTTGATAAGATGTAATTTCCTGCCAGTTTGTAATTTGTTATTTCATTCTTAATTTTGATGAAATCCAATTTATTAATATCTTTTTTTTTATTTATTTATTTTTTTACACGAACTCCCAAACATGAACCCCCCTCCCACCTCCCACCCCACATCATCCCTCCAGATCATCCCCATACACCAGCCCCAAGCGTCCTGCATCCTGCATTGAACATAGGCTGGCAATTCATTTCTTACATGATAGTATACAAATTTCAATGCTCTTCTCCCAAATCATCCCACCCTCTCCCTCTCCCTCTCCTTCTCCCTCNCCCTCTGAATGGGAGAAAATAATAGCAAATGAAGCAACTGACAAACAACTAATCTCAAAAATATACAAGCAACTTATACAGCTCAATTCCAGAAAAATAAACGACCCAATCAAAAAATGGGCCAAAGAACTAAATAGACATTTCTCCAAAGAAGACATACGGATGGCTAACAAACACATGAAAAGATGCTCAACGTCACTCATTATCAGAGAAATGCAAATCAAGACCACAATGAGATACCACTTCACACCAGTCAGAATGGCTGCGATCCAAAAGTCTGCAAGCAATAAATGCTGGAGAGGGTGTGGAGAAAAGGGAACCCTTTTACACTGTTGGTGGGAATGCAAACTAGTACAGCCACTATGGAGAACAGTGTGGAGATTCCTTAAGAAATTGCAAATAGAACTGCCTTATGACCCAGCAATCCCACTGCTGGGCATACACACCGAGGAAACTAGAATAGAAAGAGACACATGTACCCCAATGTTCATCGCAGCACTGTTTATAATAGCCAGGACATGGAAACAACCTAGATGTCCATCAGTGGATGAATGGATAAGAAAGCTGTGGTATATATACACAATGGAGTATTACTCAGCCATTAAGAAGAATACATTTGAATCAGCTCTAATAAGATGGATGAAACTGGAACCAATTATTAATATCTTTTATGGACTGTGATTTTGGTGCCCTATTTAAGAAATCTTTGCCCAACCCAACCCAAGGTCAAAATGATTTCCTATCTTTTCTAAATGTTTTATACTTCCTGGTTTTAAATTTAGGTGTGTGATCCATGTTGAGATGATTTTTATACATAGTGCAGGCATTGATAGAAGATTGTCTTTGTTTTATTCTTGGCCTGTGGATGTCCTATTGTTTTAGTTCCATTTTCTCCTCTGAGTTGCCTTTGTGTCTTGGTTGAAACTGTTCTGTGTGGAACAGTTTCTGGATTCTGTGTTCTTTTCCATCTATACAATTTGTCTGTCCCAAGGAAAATACCATACTCTCTTGACTATTGTTGCTCTATGACTGTTGTTTTCAGAACAGATAGTGTAATTCCTCCAATTCTTCTTTTTCTAAGATGTTTTGGCTATTGTAGGTTCTGTGCACTTCAATATGAATTTTAGAATCAACTTCTCTACTTTAATACAAAAGCTTATTAGAATGTTTTGGGATTGCATTGAATTTACAGATTAGTTTGGACAGAAATAATATTTTAATAACATCGAGTCTTTCCTTTGTTGAACACAATATATTTTCCCATTTATTTAGGTCTCTTAAAAATTTTTAAACTTTAAGCAGTGTTAAGTTTACAGGACTTTCCCATATTTTGTCAGATTTATTTCCAAGTATTTCTTATTTTTTGATGCTATTATAATAGGCATTGAGTTTTATATTTCAGTTTCTAATTGTACATAGAAATGCAGTTGATTTTTGCATATTGATCTTCTATCCTACAGTCTTGTTGAACTCATTTATTAGTACTAATAGCTTTGAAAATAGATTACATGGGGTTTTCTGCACATTTATGTCATCTGAGAATAAAGCCATTTACTTCTTTATTATTTACTTTCAGTCTCTCTCCCTTTTGTCTTTTCTTATTTCACTTACTAAAACCTCTACTTCAATGCTGAGTAGAAGGAACAACAGAAGATATACTTGTTGCTGTTGTTCAGTAACTCAAGTCTGTTTGACTCTCTGCGACCCCATGGACTGCAGCATGCCAGGCTTCCCTGTCCTTCACCATCTCCTGGAACTTGCTGAAATTCATGTCCATTGAGTCAGTGATGCCATCCAACCATCTCATCCTCTGCCACCCCTTCTCCTCTTGCCTTCTATCTTTCCCAGTATTGGGTCTTTAATAGTAAGTCAGCTGTTTGCATCAGGTGGCCAAAGTAGTGGAGTTTCAGCTTCATCATCAATCCTTCCAATGAATATTCAGGACTGATCTCCTTTAGGATGGACTGGTTGGATATCCTTGTAGTCCAAGGGACTCTCAAAAGTCTTCTTCAGCACCACAATTCGTAAATTAGTTATCCTCTATGAGCCTCATTTTCACCACTGATGAAAAATATTGATGGTTTTAATGAAATAATACCTCTGTCATAGAGTTGATAGAAAGACGATATGAGACAGTGTATGCAAAAGAGCTTGACAAACTCTAAAGCATCAGACACATGCAAAGCAATGATGTTGTTATCATATACTGCAACATGCACTGAATTCACACGCAGTAGATTATACATCAGATTATACTATTCCCCTCAGGAAAATGGGAAGTAGTATGAAAAATTCCCTAGAAAAAAGAAGTAATATTTAAGGGATAAATATAAAGGTTTTAATCTTCTTTCCCATTATAAAACACCCCTTCCAAGCCTTCTTTGGAGATCTTCTTTGGGCAATAGGCAAATCCCTAGAGTAAATTCATGGAAAGAGACCATATGGTGGAACACAATATTGTTTTACCCTTTACTGGAGCAGACTGCTTTTCCAACTTTAGAACATCAATTGTTGTTTTAAGTTTCTGCTATAAAAAAAAAGGACATTGTAGTAAGTAGGATAGGAGGAACAGCCAACTAAAACTACATTGGAAACTGAAACACAGGGCTCTCAAGTCAAGAAACACTGAGGCAGAATTTTCTGAAGTTCTTTATTCTCTGTGCTGTGGTGTGAGAGCTCCTGCTTACTTTAAAAGAGGCTGTTCAGCTGTTTCCAATGCCCTTAGTTTCTGAGTTTCTTTTACAAAGGGAACTTGAAGTTGGTGCTGCCTTCTCAGAACATGTGTATTGTTATATTTACTTTGCACAGGTGCGAGCACACTAAGTTGCTTCAGTCGTGTCTGACTCTATGTGACCCTGTGGACTATAGCCCGCCAGTCTTCTCTGTCCATGGGATTCTCCAAGCAAGAATACTGGAGTGGGTTTCCTTGCCTTCTTCCAGGGGATCTTCCCAACCTAGAGATCAAACTCACCTCTCTTTACATCTCTTGCATTGGCAGGCAGGTTCTTTACCACTAGTGCCACCTGGGAAGCCTATATTTACTTTTTTAAGTCCCTAATTGTTTTGCTAAAAATATAACTTGCTGGGGGTTTAAACAAATGACAAAATCTTCACGTGTCTTCTATTTAACTTTAGCAGGATTAGTATCTACTAGGTGGATCTTTCACTGGCAGTAGCCTGGTTGATGTAGTTCAGTTCAGTCACTCAGTTGTATCCAACTCTTTGTGAACCCACGGACTGCAGCACGTCAGTTCTCCCTGTCCATCATCAACTCCAGGAGTTTACTTAAACTCATGTCCATTGAGTCAGTGATGCCATCCAACCATCTTATCCTCTATCATCCCCTTCGCTGCCTGCCTTTAATCTTTCCCAGCATCAGGGTCTTTTCAAATGAGTCAGCTCTTTGCATCAGGTGGCCAAAGGATTGGAGTTTCAGCTTCAACATCAGTCCTTCCAAAAAATAATCAGGACTGATTTCCTTTAGGATGGACTGGTTGGATCTCCTTGCAGTCCAAGGGACTCTCAAGAGTCTTCTCCAACACCACAGTTTAAAAGAATTCTTCTGCACTCAGCTTTCTTTATAGTCCAACTCTCATATGCATACATTACTATGTGAAAAACCATAGCCTTGAGTAGAAGGACCTTTGCTGGCCAAGTAATGTCTCTGCTTTTTAATATGCTATCTAGGTTGGTCATAACTTGCCTTCCAAGGAACAAGTGTCTTTTAATTTCATGGCTGCAGTCACCATCTGCAGTGATTTTGGAGCACAGCCCGCGCCCCCCCCCCAAATAAAGTCTATCACAGTTTCTACTGTTTCCCCATCTATTTGCCATGAAGTGATGGGACTGGATGCCATGATCTTAGTTTTCTGAATGTTGAGCTTTAAGCCAACTTTTTCACTGTCCTCTTTCACTTTCATCAAGAGGCTCTTTAGTTCTTCTTAGCTTTCTGCCATAGTATGAGTGGTGTCATCTGCATATTCGAGGTTATTGATATTTCTCAATAACAATAACACCCTTGACATACTCCTTTTCCTATTTGGAACCAGTCTGTTGTTCCATGTCCAGTTCTAATGTTGCTTCCTGACCTGCATACAGATTTCTCAAGAGGCAGGTCAGGTGGTCTGGTATTCCCATCATTTTCAGAATTTTCCACAGTTTATTGTGATCCACAGAGTCAAAGGTTTTGGCATAGTCAATAAAGCAGAAATAGATGTTTTTATGGAATCCTCTTGCTGTTTTGATGATCCAGTGGATGTTGGCAATTTGATCTCTGGTTCCTCTGCCTTAAACCCAACTTGAACATCTGGAAGTTCATGGCTCACATATGGTTGAATCCTGGCTTGGAGAATTTTGAGCATTCCTTTACTAGCATGTGAGATGAGGAAATTGTGCAGTAGTTTGAGGCTGCTGGAGAAATCCTAGCTTGTCTTCCTTTTTCCTTTTTCTGCCACTTATCTTCATGGATTTCATTCTGTAGTCATGCAAAACTGGTATGTTTTCACACTGTATTTGAATATATGTACTTCCATATTGAACCTGCTGCCTGAAATGCCCTTCCCCACCCATTTTACATTGTCTCCTATCCATTTAGTTTTCAAATTTAAATTCAAATGCCACTGGTAAAAACATTCTTGATCTCCCCCAGCAAAATTTCTCATACTTCTGAGTGGCACTTGACTGATACTTCTGTTTTAGCATTTACCGGAATATTAAGCACACCATTCACCTCATTCTGCTACACTCTTAATCATGTTTGTATCTACAGTATATCTGACTGTGGCTCAGATCATGAACTCCTTATTGCCAAATTCAGACTTAAATTGAAGAAAGTAGGGAAAACCTAGACCATTCAGGTATAACCTAAATAAAATCTCTTATGATTATATAGTGGAAGCGAGAAATAGATTTAAGGGACTAGATCTGATAGATAGAGTGCCTGATGGACTATGGACAGAGGTTTGTGCCACTGTACAGAAGATAGGGATCAAGACCATCCCCATGGAAAAGAAATGCACAAAAGCAAAATGGCTGTCTGGGGAGACCTTACAAATAGCTGTGAAAACAAGAGAGGCTAAAAGCAAAGGAGAAAAGGAAAGATATACCCATCTGAATGCAGAGTTCCAAAGAATAGCAAGAAGACATAAGAAAGCCTTCCTCAGTGATCAATGCAAAGAAATAGAGGAAAACAACAGAATGGGAAAGACTAGAGACCTCTTCAAGAAAATTAGAGCTATCAAGGGAAAATATCATGCAAATATGGGGTAGATAAAGGACAGGAATGGTATGGACCTAACAGAAGCAGAAGATATTAAGACAAGATGGCAAGAATACACAGAAGAACTGTACAAAAAAGATCTTCATGACCAAGATAATCATGGTGGTGTGATGACTCACCTAGAGCCAGACATCCTGGAGTGTGAAGTCAAGTGGGCCTTAGAAAGCATCACTATGAACAAAGCTAGTAGAGGTGATGGAATTCCAGTTGAACTGTTTCAAATCCTGAAAGATAATGCTGTGAAAGTGCTGCACTCAATATGCCAGCAAATTTGGAAAATTCAGCAGTGGCCACAGGACTGGAAAAGGTCAGTTTTCATTCCAATCCCAAAGAAAGGCAATGCCAAAGAATGCTCAAACTACTGCACAATTGCACTCATCTCACATGCTGGTAAAGTAATACTCAAAATTCTCCAAGCCAGGCTTCAGCAATAGGTGAACTGTGAACTCCCTGATGTTCAAGCTGGTTTTAGAAAAGGCCGGAAAACCAGAGATCAAATTGCCAATATCTGCAGGATCATGGAAAAAGGAAGACAGTTCCAGAAAAACATCTATTTCTGCTTTATTGACTATGCCAAAGCCTTTGACTGTGTGGATCACAATAAANGGGCTGATCTCCTTCAGAATGGACTGGTTGGATCTCCTTGCAGTCCAAGGGACTCTCAAGAGTCTTCTCCAACACCACAGTTCAAAACCATCAGCCAGCCTTTATTATCACATACCCTGGAACTATCATGGTCATATAAATAGAGTGGCCACAGAGGACTCTGTATTGTCACAGCTGCATAGACTTCCACTTACCAAAGCTGACCTAGCTACTGCCTGTCTCTTATACACATCTAGATGTGTATAAGAGACAGACTGTGAACTCCCTGATGTTCAAGCTGGTTTTAGAAAAGGCCGGAAAACCAGAGATCAAATTGCCAATATCTGCAGGATCATGGAAAAAGGAAGACAGTTCCAGAAAAACATCTATTTCTGCTTTATTGACTATGCCAAAGCCTTTGACTGTGTGGATCACAATAAACTGTGGAAAATTCTGAAAGAGATGCAAATAACAGACCACCTGACCTGCCTGTTGAGAAACCTATATGCAGGTCAGGAAGCAACAGTTAGAACTGGACATGGAACAACAGGCTGGTTCCAAATAGGAAAAGGAGTACGTCAAGGCTGTATATTGTCTCCCTGCTTATTTAACTTATATGCAGAGTACATCATGAGAAAGGCTTGGCCGGAGGAAGCACAAGCTGGAATCAAGATTGCCGGGAGAAATATCAGTAACCTCAGATATGCAGATGACACTACCCTCATGGCAGAAAGTGAAGAGGAACTAAAGCCTCTTGATGAAAGTGAAAGAGGAGAGTGAAAAAGTTGGCTTAAAGCTCAACATTCAGAAAACTAAGATCATGGCATCTGTTCTCATCACTTCATGGGAAATAGATGAGGAAACAGTGGAAACAGTGTCAGACTTTATTTTTTGGTGCTCCAAAATCACTGCAGATGGTGACTGCAGCCATGAAATTAAAAGATGCTTACTCCTTTGAAGGAAAGTTATGACCAACCTACACAGCATATTAAAAAGCAGAGACATTACTTCACCAGCAAAGGTCCATCTAGTCAAGGCTATGGTTTTTCCAGTGTTCATGTATGGATGTGAGAGTTGGACTGTGAAAAAAGCTGAACGCCTAAGAATTCATACTTTTGAACTGTGGTGTTGTTTAAGACTCTTGAGAGTCCCTTGGACTACAAGGAGATCCAGCCAGTCCACCCTATAAGAGATCAGCCCTGGGATTTCTTTGGAAGGAATGATTCTTAAACTGAAACTCCAGTACTTTGGCCACCTGATTTGAAGAGTTGACTTATTGGAAAAGACTCTGATGCTGGGAGGGATTGGGGGCAGGAGGAGAAGAGGACGACCGAGGATGAGATGGCTGGATGGCATCACTGACTCGATGGACGTGAGTTTGAGTGAACTCTGGGAGTTGGTGATGGACAGGGAGGCCTGGTGTGCTGCAATTCATGGGGTTGCAAAGAGTCGAACAGGACTGAGTGACTGAACTGAACTGAACTGAACTGAATAGTACATCCCAGTACCTGGCATTTCGTAGGTTCCCAGTAATGTCTATTTAATAATTGAATAAATAGAGCTACCTGGAGCAAGCATCAGGCTTCCTGAATTTGAATCCCAGCCCTAGCACTTATTATCTCTGTGGCCTTGGGCAAATCTTGAAACTCTATTGTGAGTTTCTCATGTTTAAAATAAATTATAAAAATGCCTCTTCTGTCAGACTGTTGTGAAAATTTAAAAGCTGTCAAATATGTAGAATAGTGCTACCCATTGATTTCGTATCTTCCTATTCTGATAATAGGATGTCTGTCAGAAGACATTAGCATGACTGCTTGTCCATGACTTAATTTATGCTACTGGTTTTATCTGTGGTATTTTTTGGTTTCTAGTTTTATTCTGGTAGTTTTCCAGTTGGCCAGATCTCCTTAGTGGTTGACCTCCATTATTCATCTCAGCTAAAGTGTTGGATACTGCTGCGTAGTGCAGATTTCTTTGATGTCACCTGTGTGACTGATTTCTTTTGGGATCCCTGCCATGACAACTAGGATGCTTTGTGTTTATCAGAACTTTGAGCTGGTGTTCTACAACCTACTTGACCTTGGATTTAAGGCCTTAGCTATGAGGCTTGACCTCAGCTTGCATTCTCTTTAGTCCTTAACTTGCTGCCCTGACCCACTCTGCATAGAGTCTGGCAAATAGTAGCATATTCTTGGTGAATACTTATTAAATAAATTAGGAAATTAATGAAGATTAGATTATATAATTATTTTAGAAATAATATAAACTTGTCTAAAATTAACTATTATAGAAAGGATGTATTACAGAAAATGAATTTACTTAGTATTCCTTTCTCTTAGGACCACTGTCAATAGTTTGGAGTGTATTTTTCTAATCTTTTACCAATTTTTTTGTTTTTTAAACAAAGTTGGTACTAATTCAGTATCAGGACCACTCAGTTAAAAGGGTAACAACTAAGGAAAAGTGGTTTCAGCTCAGTTCAGTTCAGTTGCTCAGTCGTGTCCAACTCTTTGTGACCCCATGAATCGCAGCACGCCAGGCCTCCCTGTCCATCACCAACTTCCGGAGTTCACTCAGACTCATGTCCATCGAGTCAGTGATGCCATCCAGCCATCTCATCCTCTGTCGTCCCCTTCTCCTCCTGCCCCCAATCCCTCCCAGCATCAGTCTTTTCCAGTCAGTCAACTCTTCGCATGAGTTGGTAGGCTACATGGAAAACGGGCTGTTGGGACTTTGGGATCATAGATATTGTTTAGGTGCTCCTGAGTCTATACTCTTTGTTTTTGAAGTTTTGATTCAAGAACCAATTTAAATTAATGCCAACAGTGTATGAAAATGACTATCTTATCTTATCCTTGTATTGTCTCATCATTACGGTAATACTGATTTGGATAGTGAAAAATTTTCATTTCATTGCTTTAGTTTGAATTTAATTGTTAAAGAGTTAGAACTATTGTTTGTGTATGCTTATTGGCCATTACTTTTTTCTTCTATAAATATGTTTTTTGTCCATCTGTGTGAATTTACCCTTGCTCACTGTGTACTATTGATAATAACCCTTTGGGCTCTGTGGCAAACTAAAATTGTGTTTATAGATGTAGATTAGATTCCTCAAGCTTTATGTAAATCAGGTTTAAGAATATTTACTTTTTTTGTTGTTTGTCTATTTGCTTTTAGGACATTTCTTTCCATTTATACAAAAGATAAATATTCATAATTATCTTTTACTGCATTTAAATTCTTAAAATTTACTTGGATATACAAAAAAGTGGATACATCAAAAGTATGTATTTCATTTTTTTTTACATACCCATCTAGTCAGCATCATGTAGATTGAAAAATAAAACATTACTGGTATCCCAGAGACTCCTAACCTCCACCCTTGTTTGTGCTCAGTATCTTCTTCTGTGGTAACAACATCCCAATTTAAGCATAGATTTTTTATTACCTTTTTTTCTATTTCAGTATTTCATGCAAAAGTAATTGCATGGTATGTATTCTTTTCTATCTAGCTTCTTTTACTTAAAACTATAATTCTGAGATGCATCCATATTATTCCATGTAGTAGAAGTTTATTCATTTTCTTTGCTACCTGTTATTCCATTGTGTGAAAATATCACACTTTATTTATCCATTCTACTGTTTATAGGCATTTGTGAAATTTTCAGTTTTTAGTTGTTGCAAATAGCAGTTCTGTGAGCATGTTTTTGGTCAACATATGTAAGTGTTCTGTTGGATACATACCAAGGAGTTACTTGGTCATGGAGTATGCATTTATTCAGCTTTAAATGGCTAAACTGTTTTCTTAAGTAGTTGTACCAATTTATACTTCCTCTAGCATTATATGAGAGTTATGCTTTTTTCCAACACTTCGTTTCATTATTTTCATTTCAGAACTTCTGGTGGGTGTATAGAAATTTCTCATTTTGGCTTTATTTTTCATTTGCCAAATGAAAATGAATAAAGAATATGAACACCATTTATGTAGCGTATTTATATTTTGATATCCTTTTCTGTGAAGTGCCTATTTAAATCTTTTCCCACTCAGTTTTTATTGGGTGGTTTGCCATTTTCTCACTTATTTGGGGAATTCTTTATGTATTCTAGATACAAGTCCTTTGTCAAATATAATTACAAATATCTTATTCTACACAGTGGGTTGATTTTTCACTCTTTAAATTTATATCTTTTGATGAATGTAAATTCTTATTTTAGAATAGTACAATTAATCAATTATTTTTGTACTAAGGCTTTTTATGTGTCCTGTGTAAGAAATCTACACTCACTCCAAGGTCATGGAATTGTTTGCCTAAGTTTTTTTTTTTTTTTTTGAAAGTTCTCTGATTTTGCCTTTCATGTTTATATCTAAATCTATCTAGAATGAATTTTGGATATACAGTATGAACTATGAATTAAGAGAGACATGTGCAGCCCCAGAACTTCGCAAATGTTGGGGAAATGACTTGCTTGAGGCCTTTCAAATGTTATTTAAGTCCTTGATTACTGCTCATACCTTTGCTGGTTTTCTTTTAGGGGTCTTCTCCTGAGGCCACTCCTGATCCTCAGTCTGTACCCAGAGTCACAAAATATCCTCAGGGTTGGGGGGAGTTCAGCAATCATCAGTTCAACTTATGTTTGCCTCACTCATTGGAATTGTAGATTATCCAATTATTTTTGTAACTTATCCAGCTTATTCTCATTTTTCCAGTGGAAGCATTGGACTGCTTTGATCTAATATTCTACCTGGGGATAGTTGATCTTATATAATTTTTGTAATTTTACATATATATATATATAATACTAAATAATGTATTTACATATGTCAGTATACATTTAAATAAATATTTATACATTATATATGTAGTATATATAATTTATAATTTATATAATATTTAAATAAATATATGTATATATAGTTTTAATATTGTACTTTGGTTTTAGTTTAGGATATAGTCATGAAGAAGTAACTATTTTCAAAACAGAATATTTTATCTACTTCATTTCTTGAGTTATTATTTCCCTATTTATCTCTTATGATTTTCTTACCATATCTTAGATTTTCATATATCTGAGTGGTTCTGAAAAGTTTTGTTATTCTAGTATTTACTTTTTAGCAGATTTTTATTGAGCCCCTCCTGTATTCCCAAGTCTGTGCTGTTTTATTAAGTAGATGTAACTTCTTCTTTGTTGGCTTTGGCAGGTTAGAGAAGGAAAATAATAACAAATGAAAAAATTCATAAGTGTGAATGTAAAACAAGTTTCAAGATGTGTCTGATGCTGATGGTTCAGGGACTATACTTTGTAAACTACTTGATTAATTAATACTGTTGACTGAACTAGTGTAGATCTGTTTTTGGAATTTCATTTCTGGGTGCCTACGTTTTTTGGTTTGTTATAATCTTCCTAATATTGTTCTAGAATGACCAAAGATGATCAGGTTGAGGTATTCCAGTAAGGGAATTACTTCCTCATGTACACAGGAGGTAATGGCAAGTGCGTTTCTTACTATGCCACAAGCAGGTCATTATTTATGTAGATCAGTTACAGAAGGAACCATTATGTGTTGCCTGACTGATTTTACTGGCAAAGTTAAGGGGATCGGAATATCATCTTGTACAGGAAGGGCTAAAGACAATCTGTCTTAAGTGATTCTGTGGACTGCTTTCTCCGAGTCAAGTAAAAAGGCAAAAGGCAAGACCTCAGCTGTGCATGTAAGATCCTTTCCTATTTCTCTGAAGTGGTGATGAGAAAAGTATCCCTCATTACCCTACAATAATTGGGCTAACATAGAGAGGAAATTAGGAAGGATAAAAGAGTTTTATGTCACCATCATTCTAGACTCCTTCTGGAATATTAAATTTTAATATTTTATTTTGATAACACCTGGGATAAGTTCTCCATCCCAAGTTCAAATCATCCCCTTATTTCCATTTAGTTTCATTTCTTCTACTATATTGTGTGTTCCTTGATGGTATGAATCATGTCAGAACATCTCAGAGTCCTAAGCACACAGATGTGGCAGCCATGGAAATGCATCTCTCAGATCCTCTACTCTTGGGAACATAGTTGACTGACAGCTAGAATTTTATTCCTCCGAATCCACTACCACACTCACCCTGAGAGCATTTATCCTGAAATTGCTCCCAGTCAGTGACTGAGCATGGCATGGGTACTACTGCTTGCTACAGTCTTGTGTGATGAAGGTCTCCTTTAATGGCCAACTCTAAATAGAGAACTCTCTATTTACCTAAACTGTCATAGAACCATGTTGCTGTCTAAGATTCTTCATATCCAGTTATTCTTCATTCCTGCATCCTTTCCCAGGATATAAACTGTACTTTGTGGTCTGAAGATTCTCCTTGAACCCTCTCCTTTCATCTTCCAGTTATTTCCTTCAATACATCTGTAACTTGTCTAAGGGCACCTGCTTCTCAGAAGAGTTGAGTTAACACATGTAGGACTGAGATGGGGTGGTACCAAGAATGAGATGGAGTTTTTGAAATAACTCACTCACTGCCCTACAGACAAGGGAATGCTATCCTATTCTGGGTGTTTTGTGAGATACAGGTATTTCCTGGCACAAGGCACCAATCCAATTGAAGAATTTGCCAATATTGTCTGGAAAAATGTGCCAATGGAGGGGATTGCCCTGTAGGTAAAGAGGAAGATACAGGAAAAACAATGTCTGAGGACTGTGGAGTTGGCTGGCTGTTGCTAAATTATATTGATGCCGCTCAAAAGGATAATGAGAATTTGTGGTGTATTAACAAGTAGTTCAGGGTGAAGTGTAAGAGCCAGAGGCTCCTGCAGTAGAAGAGTAGATTCAACGGAGAGGCAGACTCAGAACTTGATTGTTAGAATGGCACATGTTCAGAAATGTTTAAATGCCCAGCCAAAGTAGGTCTGTTATGTTAAGATCAGATACCTGGTTGGAAAGCTTGAGATCCTGACATATGGGACATGGATATATGGATGAATTTCTTTGAGAATTTGGCTTGTCAGATCCCTTCAAACCCTCAAAGTTACAACTTCCTTAGTTCTGGAAGATACTGCTGAGGCTGCACCCCTGCAAGACAATAGATGCCCTCTGAGGAGCTCCCCCTCATTTCTTGTCCTGATTGCCAGGCTATAACTCGGTTTGGATCCCAGCATGCTAGGATTTGATAGATCTGATTAGGAAGGAAAGCAATTATATACCAAAGGAGCTACAACAATTAATTAGCTTATCTGCCAGGAGGTTAGATTTTGAGGATAGTTGATTAAGGAGGCTAAAAAGTAAGAGTGGATATGCAAGAATTAATTTACTTGTGTGTACATTCTCAGGACAAAGGATTTAACACCCAGACAACCATGTCACAGGAATGGGATAAATACTGTGAAGTAGCTCTTAAAAGCCTGGAGAAATTGATGGCTTATATTCAACCCACCTGCCATTGTAGGAGACATAAGAGATGAAGGTTCAACCCCTGGGTTGGGAAGATCCCCTGGAAAAGGGAATGGCAATCCACTGCTTGGAGAATCCCATGGACAGAGGAGCCTGGCAGGCTACAGTCCATGGGGTTGCAAAGAGGTGGACATGACTGAGCGACCTAGCACACATATTCAATGAAATGACTGTGTTCCCTGACACATAGTAAGGGAAGAATACTAGAGCTAATAAAAGTGAGTCTATTGGCTAGGATATATTATGTGAAGCCAAAAGACCCACCAATGGACTATGTTCAACAGAAGGGAATCTAGAACACATAATTTTTCAATACCGTCAGCATCATTAAGATCTGATGAGACAAACACCAGCATCATTAATAAATCCTTGTGGATCTCCTCTGCTGGCCATGGATGATGGTAAGAGAGCCTGTCATAGACTTGGGTTCATTAATATCCTTCGTGATAGATAGTGAATGAAATAATAGAGGCCAGGTGGTGGTGGTTTATCACCATGGGAAGAAGGCCATAATTACCTTAATGACAGGCAAAGTTTGAGGGCCAACCAAGGGAACTTGACCTTCAGGAAGTTGAGGAGATGGCCATTAGAAATGCTGTTTCTAGTGACAAGCTAGATAGATAGTCAATAAGAGTGCTGCTTAACATCTACAACCAAATAAAGGCAAGAATGGAAGATGGTTGCTCTCTCTCCAAAACTTACCATCCCTTGCTCAGTTCCTGGATCTGCATCAGTTTTAAGAACTAGAGTCCATTGACTGAAGATGTGGCCAACTGTTGTTGGGGGTATCATTATTGGAAAAAGATTTAGTGTGGAAATACAGTATGCTGAGTTCCAGTACAGGAAACATTTCCGAGGCCACAAGAATTCTAGATCAAGCCCTTATCACCCACAGTAGAGAGTTATGTGCCTTTTGAGAAATAGCTCCTGGCATGTAACTTGCCCCTGAAAGAGATGAGATGCTTTACAATGAGGCACCAAATGACCAGGTATCTGGAAATCTCAATTATAAGCTATGTTCTGTTGGACCCACCAAGTTATAAAGTTGGACAGGCCTGTCATAAGATGGAAACAGTGCATCTGGGATTGAGTTTGAGCAGGACCAGCAGTCACAAGTTACATATGTAATAAGGTAGCCCAAACTTTTTTAAAAAATATACCCACTGGATTGTACCAGATTCCCTTCCTTTCTATGGCTTCATGCCCTAATCCAGTATGACCAGCTGAAAGAGTAAGGGAAGGCCTGTGCTGAGTTTATGGATAAGTCATTTTAGTAAGTGGTTGAAAGCCAAAAATGTATGGCACCTGCATTATAGCCATATATAAGTTGGCCATAAAATGTGGACAGGGAAAAATCTTCCCAAATGCATGGTGCTACAAGCAGTGTACCTGGACAAAAACTTTGTATGGAAGAAGATGTGTCTGAAATGAGAATACATATAGATTCCTAAGAGGTGACCAATGGTCTTGCTGATTCATCAGGAGACTGGAAGGAAAAAGAACCAAGGGTTGCTGACACCATGTGTAAAGCAGAGGCATGTGATTGGACAAATGGGAATGGGCACACTCAGAATGTCTTACTGAACTTCACTGATGTATAATTTTTCAGGATGCCTTTATTTACAAGTATTCCAGACATCACCAAGCTTCAGCTGTCACCACGAGCAAGACAAGCACATAATGTTCTTTTGCCCCGGAGTCCTGATCCCCATGCCTGCTGTTTTCAATGTTGGTAATTTCTGACTGTGGCCTGTGAACAATAGAAAATGTTGAAAAACATGTGAATTCACCAGAGGATATGGGGATTGTAGAATATCTAGGTGTTGAGTCTGTTCGGTTTATTTAAAAAAGTTTTTCAATCCATATTAATGCTTCCAGGAAGCATCTTCCAGGGAAGAGGCAGTGATTATAATTAACCCAGTAGACAAAATGACTCAGCCAGTTGACATCAGTTCAGTTCAGTCGCTCCGTCATGTCTGACTCTTTGCGAACCCATGAATCACAGCATGCCAGGCCTCCCGTTCCATCACCAACTCCCAGAGTTCACCCAGACTCACGTCCATTGAGTCAGTGATGCCATCCAGCCATCTCATCCTCTGTCGTTCCTTTCTCCTCCTGTCCCCAATCCCTCCCAGCATGAGTCTTTTCCAATGAGTCAGCTCTTCGCATGAGGTGGCCAATGTACTGGAGTTTCAGCTTTAGCATCATTCCTTCCAAAGAAATCCCAGGGCTGATCTCCTTCAGAATGGACTGGTTGGATCTCCTTGCAGTCCAAGGGACTCTCAAGAGTCTTCTCCAACACCACAGTTCAAAACCATCAGCCAGCCTTTATTATCACATACCCTGGAACTATCATGGTCATATAAATAGAGTGGCCACAGAGGACTCTGTATTGTCACAGCTGCATAGACTTCCACTTACCAAAGCTGACCTAGCTACTGCTGCCTCTCTATGTCCAACTTATGAGAAAGAGACTGATGCTGAGTCCCCCGGTATGTCACTATTTCTGGAGGAAGGCCAGCCAGACGTTTAGGGACAATTCACACTGAGTGCCTTCTAAGCAGGAAGACCAGCAGTTCACTCTCTAAATACCTACTCTGGATCTGAGTTTGACTTTCTTGCCTGCGGTACCACTATGCAGTATCTTACAGAATGCCTATAAGATTCACAGGCATGGAATCACACAAAACATAGCATTTAAGAGGGGCCCCATATCACAGCAAAGGGGTTGTGGGAGTGGGCCCATCATCACTGGATCCACTGATGGTATATTATACCATTCCATCCCGAAGCAGCTGTCATCAGGAACAGTAGAACAGCCTTCTAAAGGCATAGCCAAAACACCAGTTTGAAAGCACCACTATGAAAGGATGGGATAACGTTCTTTTTAGGTGAATATGGATTAAATAAGAGAACTCTTATTTGTAGCTTTTAACAACTTATTGACTGAGATGTATTGCTACATCTTTTGTTACTCAAAATGTTATTGACCTGAGATGTTTCAGTGTTCACTTATATGATAAATTGCTGACCACAGGTGTTAGTTTCTGCAAAAATCCCGTGGTTAATGTGTTGATAAGCACCTCATGGGTCAGGAAGATTCTCCTGGAGGAGGAAATGGAAACCCACTCCAGTATTCTTGCCTGGAAAAGTCCATGGACAGAGGAGACTGGCAGGCTACAGTCCATGGGATTGCAAAGAGTCAGACATGACTGAGCTTGCACACAAGCATCTCATGGTGCTGTGTTCCCAATGGAAAACTTCAGTGCAGGAACCAAGGGGTAAAAGTGGAAGTGGTAACATATACCTTCACTCTCTCAGGTCTTTAGTAAAGGGTCATTAACAAACACTTAATGTTGATATTTTATAATGAAAATAGAAATACATTCTGCTAATATGAATCCATGAAAAAACTGAGATATCTTTCCCAAAATTGTAGGGCTCTTTTAAATTTAGGAGTGTGATAGGTCATATCATAGTTGCCTTTTCAACCTGTTGTTTTGCAAAGAGCATAGCTTTATTGTTATTTAGACATAGATTAGCACTGACTCTAATATTTATTTACTATGAGCTAAGATTTCTTTGGAAGGAATGATGCTAAAGCTGAAACTCCAGTACTTCGGCCACCTCATGCGAAGAGTTGACTCATTGGAAAAGACTCTGATGCTGGGAGGGATTGGGGGCAGGAGGAGAAGGGGATGACCGAGGATGAGATGGCTGGATGGCATCACTGACTCGATGGACATGAGTCTGAGTGAACTCCAGGAGTTGGTGATGGACAGGGAGGCCTGGCGTGCTGTGATTCATGGGGTCACAAAGAGTCAGACACAACTGAGCGACTGAACTGAACTGACTGAACACTTGACTTTGGGACTGACACAGCATGCATTATTTTGGCTTCAGCTGCAAAATGCAAATCATGTTTATTATATAAGATCACAATGTACATTAAATGAGGTCATGCACGTATTGTGCCTCATTGGTGTCTATAAGCAAATGCTTACTAAATGGCAGTCCTATCCTATAGTTATAATGCTTCACAGTCAGCTGGTTAGTATTTTCTGTTATCCTCTGGAATGAACACTTTGAGAAGAATGAATTCCCTGACTCTGCAAGTTCCTATTTTCTCCTGACATTCTTTTCCTTGCTGTTTATTGTCTGGTGCTGTTTCACATAAATACCTCTACATGGTCCTTAGATTTCCTGCAGTGATAATGGAAATGTATATTGCCCTAGCCAAGCAGGGACCTCACATAGCAGGGTGCTATGGGGCCTCTAAGAATCACTGTTTCCAAGATTTCACTAGTCTTACAGTCGTCTTCAGGCAGTGAAACAGGAGACATGGATTCTCTTTCTTTTGAAAGCTCAGCTCTCCAGAGCCATGTTTGTAATGAATTATTAGCTTCCTAAATCTTTGGATAAGATTATTTGTGCTCCTTGGTGTTCCAGTAATAGAGATCTAATGCCTGAACATGTTCAGAAAATTTTAGCAAGTCCCTGTGGGAGCCTCCCCAGGCTTCCTGAAGTGTGCTTTTTCAATAAGCCCAAAGGAGATGAACATCTGCCAGAAATTGCCTTACCTTCAGAACTAGATAAGATGAGGTATTCCTTCAGTCTAAATAGTCAGGGAAAGAGAAACAGAGACATGAAGAATTCCTTTTGGATAATTCTTCTCTTTTCTGAAATTCTGGATTCAATAGGAAGTGAAAGAGGAGGGGTGATAGAAAAAAACCTACTGAAGGTTTACTCTGTGCCAATCACTGTGCTAGGTGTTTTATATGCATTATTCTCAAATTTAATTTCTAGATCGGCTATATAGGTGGCATTATTCCATTTTACTGGCGAAGAAACAAAAGGTACACGACTAGTAAATCCAGAGCTAGAGTTAGTACCCAAGTTTTTCTGACTCCCTTACCAATAGAAGTTTATTGTTCACTTAAGCTGAACTGGACATGAGGGAATAATACAAGATATTTTAAAATAAAATGTTAGAAGATATATGGCTTGGATGGTGAAAGCATCGTAATTTAGGGAAAGGAGATGGACAGTTGATGAAGAGAGCCTGAAATTGGTGTCAGATTTTACTGATACTGAACCTAATGTGCTGAACCTTCAGGGAAAAAAATGTTTGTACCTAAGAAAATTTATCAGGCCCTCCTTTTCTGTGAGCACAGGATACTATGTTCATAGCACCAATGCTATTGTGGGTCTACTTCTATGAAATATAAACTAATGGAAAAATCTCATCTCTGCTACAGCATGATTGATGGCAAGTATATTAGTTAAGATTGGGCTTGCCTACACGTAACAGAAGAGCAAAATAATAGTTGTTTGCTGATATAAGACTTTCTTTTTCTCTTATAAAAAAGTCTGGAGATATACAGTTCAGGCCTGTTATGGTCACTTCTTGAAGTCATCAGAGATCCAGGCTCCTTCTGTTTTTCTGGTCTACCATCCATAGCTCTTGGCTTCTGTCTTCAAAGGTCATTACAGCAGCTTCAGCTATGCTTTTCTAATTTTAGCAGTAGGAACAAAAATGAGAGAAAAATGGCACACCTTTGAACTGAGTTAGTTGTATTGAAAGAGATTTTTACCAGAAATTTGACCCAGTGACTTCCTTTTACATTTGTATGTCTACTGATGTCTGGTAAATTGTTTTATGTTTTAACTTGGAACAGTACTACTGCCAAAAAAACGTAAGCTTTCTTTCTTAGGAAGAAGCGATGTTTGATAGGCAACTAGTAATCTGCTGCAGCATGCAACCCATTAGTCTGAGATCCATGTCACCTGTAATGTTTGTTTGGGGGCTAAGAAATAATGCGAAGGGACTTCCCCAGTGTTCTAATGGTTAGGCATCATCCTTCCAGTGCAGGAAATTTGGGTTTGATCCCAGGTTGGGGAAATAAGATCCCATATTCCACGAGGCAACTAAGCCTGCACCCCTCAACTAGAGAGCCCAAGCTCTGCAAACTCCAGAGCCCATACTCTCTGCAGCCCCTGCACCACAACTGGGGAGGAACCCGCAAGCTACCGTGAGGATCCCACGTGCTGCAGCTAAGACCCACACAATAAGGAAACAAACGAACACATGAACAAACAAAAAAAACACTTTAACACATTTATTGTGTGCCAAGCACTCTGCTAAATTCTTTAAAGTGTTTCAATTTAATACAACAACCTAATAAAGAGGGATTACTTTATTTTGCAGAAGGAATATTTGGCATGTGTTTACTGAGTGTTAAAAATGATGATGATGAATATGATAATGATAATGATGATGAAAATGATAATTTAAAGTGTTCACATTTATTGAGTGCTTACAGTGTGCTTCTTACTGTGCTAAACACTTTTAATTCTACACACACACATACACACACGCACGCACACACATGCTTGTACTCACCAGAGTCCTAGCAGGTGAAAATTTTATTACTCTTATTCTACAGACAAAGAAAATGAGCCTCAGACCAGGTAAATAACATGCCCCAAAGCTTAATCAGTGGTAGAGCCAAGACTATCATTTAAGCTTTAATGGCAAAGCCCCTGCTTCTAACCACTGTACTGTATTTTAGGCTCTGCATAAGCCACAGGGGTAGACATTTAAAAAATAATATACACCCATGGAAGATTCATGTTGATGTATGTCAAGACCAATATTGTAATTAGCCTCCAATTAAAATAAATAAATTTATGTTAAAAAAATAAAAAGTGATAGTCCTTATCCTTGATAAGCCTATTGTTGTTACTGTTGTTCAGTTGCTCAGTCATGTCAAATTCTTTGTGACCTCGTGGACTTGCTGCTCACCAGACTTCCCTGTCCTTCACCAACTCCTGGAGCTTGTTCAAGCTCATGCCCATTGTGTTGGTGATGCTATCCAACCATCTCATCCTCTGTCGTCCCCTTCTCCTCCTGCCTTCAATCTTTCCTAACACTAGAGTCTTTTCTAATGAATTAGCTATCACACCAAGTGGCCAAAGTATTGGAGCTTCAGCTTCAGCATCAGTCTTTCCAATGAATATTCAGGACTGATTTCCTTTAAGATTGACTGGTTTGATCTCCTTAACAGTCCAAGGGACTCTCAAGAGTCCTCCAACACCACAGTTCAAAAGCATCAATTCTTCAGTGCTTGGCTTGCTTTATGGTCCAACTCTTACATCCATACATGACTACTGGAAAAACCATAGCCTTGACTAGGTGGATTTTGTCAGTAGTATCTCTGCTTTTTAATATGCTGTCCAGGTTTGTCATAGCTTTTCTTCCAGGGAGCAAGCGTCTTTTAATTTCATGGCTGCAGTCATCATCTGCAGTGATTTTGGAACCCAAGTAAATAAATCCTGTTACTCTTTTCATTGTTTCCCCATCTATTTGCCATGAAGTGATAGGATTGGATACTATGATCTTAGTTTTTTGACTGTTGAGTTTTAAGCCAGGTTTTCATTCTCCTCTTTCACCTTCATCTTTGCTTTCTGCCATAAGGGTGGTGTCATCTGCATACCTAAGGTTGTTTGTATTTCCACCATCAGTCTTGATTGCAGCTTGTGCTTTATCCAGCCCAGCTTTTTGCATGATGTACTGAACTCATAGACCAATCAAATGATGGTTATATATAATGTAAAAAACTGTACTGTCATTTCACAAACATTATATTTGAGGTTTTTCAGGTTGTAACAAGACCACAGAATTTAACTGGAATGTTCAAGGGGAGTGTATCCTTGGTCCTTGGACCACATTTAATAGCAGAACCACTAATGTGAAAGAATCTTATAAATGTGAGGTCAGAGTACTACTTAGACTCAAACTTTAATCAGCCTGCAACTTTTTAGTAAGCAAACCAGTAAAAAGGAAAGTCAATTAAAGCTGGCAAGAGCAGCAGATACAACATATCTTTCCTAGCTCTTCCTTGGCCCCTTGGTTTCCTAAGGAATCATGCAGCTGTTAGCAAGGGCTCGACAAGTGCTCACTTCTGCAAGAAACAAAAAAAAACACCCAAATTCTTGCTTCTCTGGTAAGTCTCTTCCCTTTATATACTCATGGTTTGCATTACCATTTTGGAAGAACTTTTAAATGTAAACACTTTCATTTTAAGGAAACTTACAAATATTTATATCCCTTAATACTAAAACCAAACTCAGCTTCAGAAAACAGTCTAAACAATTCTCTAATAATATATGCATCTTTTCAATAACTTTCTCATTTGATCTTTAGAGTAACCCTGCCAAGTAGGTATTGTTTCTAGTTTATACAGACTGGCAAACTAGGGCACAAGAAGATTAAGTAACTTATCTAAGTTCTAGTAGCTACTAAGTGCACAAAGTCTTGATGATTTCAAAGCCTGCGATCTTTTGATAATGTACAGTTGTGTTTGGTTACATAGTAGAATGCTTTGTTTAGTTCAGTTCAGTCACTCAGTCATGTCCAACTCTTTGCGACCCCGTGAATCACAGCACGCCAGGCCTCCCTGTCCATCACCAACTCCCAGAGTCCACTCAAACTCATGTCCATAGAGTTGGTGATGCCATCCAGCCATCTCATCCTCTGTCGCCCCCTTCTCTTCCTGCCCCCAATCCCTCCCAGCATCAGAGTCTTTTCCAATGAGTCAGTTCTTTGCATCAGGTAGCCAAAGTATTGGAGTTTCAGCCTCAGTATCAGTCATTCCAATGAACACCCAGGACTGGTCTCCTTTAGGATGGACTAGTTGGATCTCCTTGCAGTCCAAGGGACTCTTCAAGAGTCTTCTCCAACACCACAGTTCAAAATCATCAATTCTTTAGCGCTCAGCTTTCTTCACAGTCCAACTCTCACATCCATACATGACCACAGGAAAAATCATAGCCTTGACTAGACAGACCTTTGTTGGCAAAGTAATGTCTCTGCTTTTGAATATGCTATCTAGGTTGGTCATAACTTTCCTTCCAAGGAGTAAGCGTCTTTTAATTTCATGGCTGCAGTCACCATCTGAAGTGATTTTGGAGCCCCCCAAAATAAAATCTGACACTGGTTCCACTATTTCCCCATCTCTTTTCAATGAAGTGATGAGAACAGATGCGATGATCTTAGTTTTCTGAATGTTGAGCTTTAAGCCAACTTTTTCACTCTCATCTTTCACTTTCATCAAGAGGCTTTTTAGTTCCTCTTCACTTTCTGCCAAAAGGGTGGTGTCACCTGCATATCTGAAGTTATTGATATTTCTCCTGGAAATCTTGATTCCAGCTTGTGCTTCCTCTAGCTGAGCCTTTCTCATGATGTACTCTGCATATAAGTTAAATAAGCAGGGTAACAATATACAGCCTTGACGTACTCCTTTTCCTATTTGGAACCAGTATGTTGTTCCATGTCCCGTTCTAACTTGCTTCCTGACCTGCATACAGGTTTCTCAAGAGGTAGGTCAGGTGGTCTGTTATTTGCATCTCTTTCAGAATTTTCCATAGTTTCTTGTGATCCACACGGTCAAAGGCTTTGGCATAGTCAATAAAGCAGAAATAGATGTTTTTCTGAAACTCTTACTTTTTCAATGATCTAGTGGATGTTGGCAATTTGATCTCTGGTTTCCCTCCCTTTTCTAAAACCAACTTGAAAATCTAGAAGTTCACCTTTCACATACTACTGGAGCCTGGCTTGGAGAATTTTGAGCATTACTTTACTAATGTATGAGATGAGTGCAATTGTGCGGTAGTTTGAGCATTCTTTGGCATTGCCTTTCTTTGGAATTGGAATGAAAGCTGACCTTTCCCAGTCCTGTGGCCACTGCTGAGTTTTCCAAATTTGCTGACATATTGAGTTCAGCACTTTCACAGCATCATCTTTTAGGATTTGAAATAGCTCAACTGGAATTCCATCACCTCCACTAGCTTTGTTCGTAGTGATGCTTTCTAAGGCCCACTTGACTTCACATTCCAGGATGTCTGAATCTAGATGAGTGATCACACCATCATGATTATCTGGGTTGTGAAGATCTTTTTTGTACAGTTCTTCCATGTATTCTTGCCACCTCTTCTTAATATCTTCTGCCTCTGTTAGGTCCATTTAAAAGTCACCAGAGCAGAGACTACTAGAATTATTATTCTCACTTATAGGAGTTATACTTGGCTTTGCCTCAGCAGGACAAATAAGTAAAATCATCCATTTACATACTAGAGGTTCAGTGGGACTTGGATTGAGCACTAGTTTTTCTGAAGTTATTTGGTATTATTTCTTTGGTCTTCTCCACTGAGGTCACAGATAGTTTGCGGAGGACATGAGATGATTAAAGAGAATAAAGAAATTGAAAGTAACAGTAGTATGCCTTTATTAGCTTTTAAAGCTCTATTATTTTTGCATGCAGGTACTCATAGAGGTGGGAGAAGAATCTGTGCAATCCACACAGAAATTGCTTGTTACATACCTGAGAGTGATCAATGTGCTACATATCTAAAAGAAAATGTGGCACTGTTATAAGCTTGGGGGCATCTGCTTAGATATAAAAATGACAACCTTGTGTCAAACAAATATGGCAAGGGTAGGCAACATACATGTGAAAATGTTACTACAAAGTTGTCGCTTCAGTATTAAAGGGGTTAGTAGCTTGGGAATTATTAAATTGTCTCAGTTATTAGCAATTGTCCAGGTAACATTTTAATTAGCAAAAGGATTGGCTTAATGCTATAACTCTGATATAGAAAATACTTATTCAAGTAATTCAAAAGAAAAATTAGTTGATTTGGAAGAATGGAACTAATATTTGATGACAGCCTAATATTCACCAGACACTTGACTAAGTATCTTATGTTACTTACTTTGTTTAATCCTTGAACTGCTTGGTAAGTCATTATAATTTTCCCCATAGGTAAGTGTGGAATGGAACCTGAGAGAACATGTGTTTTTCTCAGGTTACTTAGTAATAGATTTTGAATCTAGGTCTGTCAAACTTCACTGCTTGTAATGTGTACCTTTTGATATCTCTTTTACTTTATTTTCCCTTATTTTTCACTATCTCTGTCACTACATTATAAAGTGATTTGATGGCACAACTAAATCTCATTAATTTATCAGCTATTTTCTAAATGTCTACCATATGATAAGGGTATCATTGAATTTAGCCCTAATGTCTCTATATATCATTCATTCATGTAGATATGGAAGTATGATGGAAGGACATTTTATGTAATAAGAGTTGTTAAAAGAACATAGACTTTAGCAGTCATAGAAGCTTGAATTTTGTCTCATCAAATTTGCTTTCTGGTGAGGGGGAGAAAACAGTGTATAATAAGTAAAACATGTCAGATGGTAAAAAGCACTATGGAGGAAAAAAATCAGGGATGGGTATTAGGGAATACCATGATGGAGTGTTACAATTTTTAAGCACAGTATTAGCAGAAGAAAGCAGAGACATTACTTTGCCAACAAAGGTCCGTCTAGTCAAGGCTATGGTTTTTCCAGTAGTCATGTATGGATGTCAGAGTTGGACTGTGAGGAAAGCTGAGCACCGAAGAATTGATGCTTTTGAACAGTGGTGTTGGAGAAGACTATTGAGAGTCCCTTGGACTGCAAGAAGATCCAACCAGTCCATTCTAAAGGAGATCAGTCCTGGATGTTCTTTGGAAGGAATGATGCTAAAGCTGAAACTCCAATACTTTGGCCACCTGATGCGAAGAGGTGGCTCATTGGAAAAGACTCTGATGCTGGGAGGGATTAGGGGCAGGAGAAGGGAACGACAGAGGATGAAATGGCTGGATGGCATCACGGACTCGATGGACGTGAGTTTGAGTGAACTCCGGGAGTTGGTGATGGACAGGGAAGCCTGGCACGCTGCAATTCATGGGGTCACAAAGAGTTGGACACTACTGAGCAACTGAACTGATCTGAACTGAATCACTGAGAAGGTGGAATTTGAAGAAAAATCTGAAGGAGATGAACCAGTCACATGGATATCTAGAGGAAGAAGAGCATATGAATTAGAAGGCCCAAGTGTAAAAACCTTGAGTGAGGGCATGACTGACATATATTAGGAAAGCAGGAAGAACAATTTGTGACTGAAAAAGTAAGTGAAGGGAAGATCAATGGAAAATGAGGTCAAAGAGAAAACGGGTCAAGATCATATTGGGTCCTGTGGGCCAATATAAGGACTTATAGTAGGTGAGATGTGAAAAAATATTGAAGGGACATGAACAGAAGAGCAATACAATCTCTTGATTGTATGAATTGGCATCTTTGTAGCCAATGGACTTTAAGAGAGGAAATGATGAAACAGAAAAACCAGTTAGGAGGCAGTTGAAATCATCTTGATTAGAGATTATGGTGGTTTGGACCAGGGTGCTAGCAGCAGAGAAGAGCACAGTTGGATTTTGGGAATATGTGAAACTATAACCACCAGGTTTGCTGATAGATTGGATTTGGTATGTGAGAGAATGAGAAGCTGAGGATAACTTCAAAGTTTTTGGTCTGAACATTTGTACATGTATACATATATACCTTCCCTCTTGGACCTTGCTGCTACTCCCTTATTTTACCCATCTAGGTCACCATAGAGCACTGAGCTGAGCTTCTTGTACTATACAACAAGTTCCAACTAGCTTTATATTTTATACACGGTAGTGTAATACACAGTAGTATAATATGTCAACCCCAATATACCAATTCATCCCTTCCTTCTTGGCCTCGTTATGTTCATGCATCCATTCTCTACATATGCATCTCTGTTCCTACTCTGCAAATAGTGTATCTGTACCATTTTTCTAGATTCTACATATAAGCATTAATATACAGTATTTGTTTTTTTCTTTCTGTCTTCACTCTGTGTGATAGACTCTAGACCTATCCATATCTCTACAAATGATCAATTTCATCCCTTTTAATGACTGAGTAATACTTAATTGTATACATGTACCACTTTATTCATTGAAATTGTTATTGGGTTTGCCAAAAAGTTCATTTGGTTTTTTCCGTAGGGTCTTTGGAGAAATCCAAATGAACTTTTTGGCAAACCCAAAATTTTTAAGATGGGAAAGAATCTAGGAAGGACAAGTTGGAGAGGAAAGATTAGGAGGCAGGTTTTGAATGTGTTTAATTTGAAATTTTATTAGACATCGAAGTAGAGATGTTTTACAGGGATTTGGATAAATTAATTTGGAGTTCAGGCAAATTTCTGAACTCTGTTATAAATTTGAGGACCATCAATGTGTACAGGTGGTATTTAAAGCTTTGTGAATGACTGAGGAGATTACTAAGGGAATGTGTATATTTTTAGAAGGGAAAGCATTTAAGGACTGGAAAGAAGATATTAGATATTAAAAGATGAAGAGAATCCTACACAATATTTTTGAGAAGCAGCAGCCAGAGGAAAACCAAAACAGTATAGTATGACTCAGCTAAGGACAGAGTGATCTACTGTGCCAAATGCTACTATTAAGTCAGGTAAATTGAGGAATTAATATTGATTATAGTATTTAGCAATGTAGAAGATATGACGGATCATAACAAAGGGAATTTCAATGGAATAATGTGGTCAAAACCCAACTTAGATTCAAGAGAATTGGTATCAGGATTAAATAATGGAATGAATATGAAGTTTATGCCTGGCACATAGTACAAGTATATAATATATACATTATATATAACACACTCAAAGGCAGTGAAATAGGATATCAATGGATATATGTGTGTGTTGTCACTCATTCGTGTCTGACTCTTTGCAATCCCATCGTCTGTAAGCCTGCCAGGCTCTTCTGTCCATGGAATTCTCCAGGAAAGAATACTGGAGTGGGTAGCCATTCCCTGCTCCAGGGGTTCTTCTCAACTCAAAGAACCGTTTAATTTTTGAGAGCTAATAAGCTGTTTAGATGATGGGGAACAGACTGAAGCCAATTCGTTGAGTGTCCAACTCAATAGGGGGATTTTTTTCTTTTCTAAGACCCATTTAAGATTTGAGATCAGGAAAATGTCATGATAAAAACTGCTGGGTTTTCTCATATATTCCCTAGTGCTTTGCACATAGGCAGAACTTAAAAAGCATTTATTGATTAAAATAACTTTTGCCTAAATAACTTAAATAATTTATAAAAGAATATTGTATTGTCCCAGAGAGAAACCAAATGATCTAAGTGCCCTTTCCTTACAAATTGTGCTGATACTCTGTGTTCATTCTGTTATACCTGACTATGTTTTATCTATTTTTCAGTATATTTTCTTTGGTGCTTTATAAAGTTCAACATAAATCTCTGTGCTAGAATATTATTTGGCAGATTTCTCTAACATCAGACCATGACTACAAACTCTCAGGGCATATCTGGCAGCTGTCTCATCTCTTCCCATCTCTATATAATCCTTTAGAATCAGATACTGTACCATCCAATAATTCAGAGCAGTTTATGGGGATTATACATTGAGACCATCTCCAACCTTTAAGAATATTTTGCTCTATGGACTTAAGAAGTTTTTCTTTTCCCAGAGCTCTTTAATGCCTAACTATTTGGTCCCTTTTCAATGCAAAGAAATAGAGGAAAACAATAGAATGGGAAAGACTAGAGATCTCTTCAAGAAAATTAGAGATTCCAAGGGAACATTTCATGAAAAGATGGGCTCAATAAAGGACAGAAATGGTAGGGACCTAACAGAAGCAGAAGATATTAAGAAGACGTGGCAAGAATACACAGAAGAACTGTACAAAAAATAGCTTCATGACCAAGATAATCACGATGGTGTGATCACTCACCTAGAGCCGGACATCCTGGAATGTGAAGTCAAATGGGCCTTAGGAAGCATCACTATGAACAAAATTAGTGGAGGTGATGAAATTCCAGTTGAGCTATTTCAAATCCTGGAAGATGATGCTGTGAAAGTGCTGCACTCGATATGTCAGCAAATGTGGAAAACTCAGCAGTGGCCACAGGACTGGGAAAGGTCAGTTTTCATTCCAATCCCAAAGAAAGGCAATGCCAAAGAATGCTCAAACTACTGCACAATTGCACTCATCTCACACACTGGTAAAGTAATGCTTAAATTCTCCAAGCCAGGCTTCAGCAATACGTGAACTGGGACCTTCCAGATATTCAAGCTGGTTTTAGAAAATGCAGGGCAACCAGAGATCAAATTGCCAACATATGATGGATCAACGAAAAAGCAAGAGAATTCCAGAAAAACATCTATTTCTGCTTTATTGACTATACCAAAGCCTTTGACTATGTGTTTACAATAAACTGTGGAAAATTCTGAAAGAGATGAGAATACCAGACCACCTGACCTGCTTCTTGAGAAACCTGTATGCAGGTCAGGAAGTAACAATTAGAACTGGACATGGAACAACAGACTGGTTCCAAATGGGAAAAAGTATGTCAAGGGTGTCTATTGTCACCCTGCTTATTTAACTTCTATGCAGAGTACATCATGAGAAATGCTGGGCTGGATGAAGCACAAGCTGGAATCAAGATTGCTGGGAGAAATATTAATAACCTCATATGTAGATTATACCACCCTTATGGCAGAAAGTGAGGAAGAACTGAAGAGCCTCTTGATGAAAGTAAAAGAGGAGAGTGAAAAAGTTGGCTTAAAGTTCAACATTCAGAAAACTAAGATCATGGCATCCGATCCCATCACTTCTTGGCAAATAGAAGGGGAAACAATGGAAACAGTGGCTGGCTTTATTTTGGGGGGCTCCAAAATCACTGCAGGTGGTGGTTGCAGCCATGAAATTAAAAGACACTTGCTCTTTGGAGGGAAAGTTATGCCCAACCTAGATAGCATATTGAAAAGCAGAGACATTACTTTGTCAACAAAGGTCCATCTAGTCAAAGCTATGGTTTTTCCTGTGGTCATGTATGGATGTGAGAGTTGGACTATAAAGAAAGCTGAGCGCCGAAGAATTGATGCTTTTGAACTGTGGTGTTGGAGAAGACTCTTGAGAGTCTCTTGGATTGCAAGAAGATCCAACCAGTCCATCCTAAAGGAAATAAGTCCTGAATATTCATTGGACAGGCTGATGTTGAAGCTGAAGCTCCAGTACTTTGGCCACCTGATGCGAAGAGCTGACTCATTGGTAAAGAACCTGATGCTGGGAAAGATTGAAGATAGGAGGAGAAGGGGACGACAGAGGATGAGATAGTTAGATGGCATCACTGACTCAATGGAAATGGGTTTTGGTGAACTCTGGAAGTTGGTGATGGATAGGGAGGCCTGACATGCTGTTGTTCATGGGCTTGTAAAGAGTCGGACACGACTGAGGAACTGAACTGAACTGATTTTGTCCTTTGCATATTTGTTTGTCTAGAAGTATAGTTTCTTGTCTAGCTGTGTTTTCTGTCCCAGTATATTGCATAACCTAATCAACAGCTGATGGAGACTTATACTGTCTCCTCTGCCTTCTTTGAAAGATGGAAAGGCAGCTTAACTTCTTTGTAGATTTATTGTGAGTAGGGTTTTTAGGGGGAGCAGTATTATGTGGTAAAAAGAGCAATGGATTAGGAGTCATGAGACCCTGACTGTATCCTCAGCAATACCACTAGGCTACTCCAGTACCATTGCCTGGAAATTCCCATTGACAGAGGAGCCTGGTAGGCTACAGTGCACGGGGTCACAAAGAGTCGGACAAGACTGAGCAACTTCACGTTCGTTCATAATAGATGTATTGGGTTGCTTCATCCAAGGCACTTAACTCTCTAGGTCTCACATTTCTTATATGAAAACAAGGACAACTTCCCTGGTGGCTCAGTGGTAAAGAATCCACCTTGCAATACAAGGGACACTGGTTGCATTCCTTTTTTAGGAACATCCCACATGCCACAGAGCAACTAAGCTTCTGTGCCACAACTACTGAGCCTGTGCTCTAGAGCTAGTGAACTGCAACTACTGAGCCTGATTGCTACAACTGCTGAAGCCCACACGCCTGGAACCTGTACTCTGCAACAAAAGAAGGCACTGCAGTGAGAAGCCTGCCACTGTAACAGAGAGTAGCCTTTGCTCACCACATCCAGGGAAGGCCCACACACAGGGAGGAAGAGCCACAACAGCCAAAAAGTAAAATTAATGAATAAATTTAAAAAAAGAGAACAGCATGAAATGTCATTTATCCATTTATTCAAAAAGTATTCTCTGAGTGATCTTTCTACATACCAGTGCCTCTTAGGAATGCTAATATGAGTAAGATGTACTTTTCACCCTTTATGTACTTATATGATAGAGGTGAAGATAGGGGGAAAAACTACAAATGAGTTATAAAAGAGGAATACAAAAATGGGACTATAGTGTAGCAGCACAGGTAAAGGGCAACTGGTGGGCTAGGGTGATCAGAAAATATTTGCAAAAGAAAATAACCAAACTAAAGCTGAACCTTTAAAAATAATTTAGACTGGAATTCTCATATGGTATTTGTGGGACTGTAATTGTTACAAAAAACCTGTAGAAAACATTGTAAAAGTACTGCTAGAATATATATCTATATCTAGCTTATGCTCTAGTAGATAATGACAGTCTTCCAGTCCCAGAAATATGTACATTCTCCAAAAAGACATTTAAAAATATATCTAGTGGCACTATTTGCAATAATCAAAATCAGGAATTATTCTAATGGCTGTAAATAGTAGAGGATGAGATAGTTGGGTGGCATCACGAACTCAATGGACATGAGTTTAAGCAAATTCTGGGAGATAGTGAAGGACAGGGAAGCCTGGCATGCTGCAGTCCATGGGGTTGCAAAGAGTTGGACACAACTGAGAGACTGAACAACAACAAATAAATAGTAGAGTTTTAAAATATCAGTTTATTTTAATTGGAGGATAATTGCAATATTGTGGTGGTTTTTGCCATACATCAACATGAATTGGCCATAGGTATATATGTGTCCCCCATACTGAACCCCCCTCCCACCGTCCTCCCCACCATATCCCTCTAGGTTGTCCCAGAGCATTGGCTTTGGGTGCCCTGCTTCATGCATCAAACTCACACTGGTCATCTATTTTAAATATGGTAACATAAATTTTTTGATACTATTCTCTCAAATCATACCACCCTCTCCTTCTCCCACTCAGTCCAAAAGTCTGTTCTTTATGTCTGTGTCTACTTTGCTGCCTTGCTTGTGGAATCAGTGGTACCATCTTTCTAAATTCCATATATATGTGTTAATATATACTATTTGTCTTTCTCTTTCTGACTTACTTCATTCTGTATAATAGGTTTTGGGTTCATCCACCTAATTAGAACTAACTCAAAGGCATTCATGTTTATAGCTGAGTAGTATTACAACTTTCTTATCCTTTCATCTGCTAATGGACATCTAGGTCTCTTCCATGTCCTAGCTATTGTAAATAGTGCTGCAGTGAACATTGGGGTATATGTGTCTCTTTCACCTCTGGTTTCCTCAAGGGATACGCCCAGTAGTGGGATTGCTGGGTCGTATGGCAGTTCTATTCCCAGTTTTTAAAGGAATCTTCACACTCTTCTCCATAATGGTTGTACCAGTTTGCATTCCCACCAGCAGTGTAAGAGGGTTCCCTTTTCTTCATGCCCTCTCCAGCATTTATTGTTTATAGACTTTTTGATCATGACCATTCTGACCAGTGTGAGATGATATCTCATCATGGTTTTTATTTGCGTTTTTCTATTAAAAGACACTTACTCCTTGGAAGGAAACTTATGACCAACCTAGATAGCATATTAAAAAGCAGAGACATTAGTTTGCCAACAAAGATCCGTCTTGTCAAAGCTATGGCTTTTCCAGTAGTCATGTATGGATGTGAGAGTTGGTCTGTGAAGAAAGCTGAGCGCCAAAGGATTGATGATTTTGAACTGTGGTGTTGGAGAAGACTCTTGAGAGTCCCTCAACCTGCAAGGAGGTCCAACGAGTCCATCCTAAAGGAGATCAGTCCTGGATGTTCATTGGAAGGACTGATGTTGAAGCTGAAACTCCAGTACTTTGGCTACTTGATGCGAAGAGTTGACTCATTGGAGAAGACCCTGATCCTGGGAGAAATTGGGGGCAGGAGGAGAAGAGGATGACAGAGGATGAGATGGCTGGATGGCATCACCGACTCGATGGACGTGAGTTTGGGTGAACTCCAGGAATTGTTGATGGACAGGGAGGCCTGGCGTGCTGCAGTTCATGGGGTTGCAAAGAATCGGACACAACTGAGCAACTGAAC
The DNA here is from genome assembly GCA_006410675.1 of Oreotragus oreotragus. Lineage (NCBI taxonomy): Eukaryota > Metazoa > Chordata > Mammalia > Artiodactyla > Bovidae > Oreotragus > Oreotragus oreotragus. The sequence continues at coordinate 520,908 of SJYX01017495.1, read as the reverse complement.
TGAAATGAACTGAATAGAGGTGGAGACATAGAGAACAGATTGTGGACACATGGCAGGAAGGAGACAGGTGGACAAATTGGGAGAGTAGCATTAAGATATATACACTACGATGTGTAAAATAGATAGCTAATGGGAGCTGCTGTATGGGAGCACAGGGAGCTTGGCGATGACCTGGAGTGGTGGGATGGAGGGCATGGAAGGCTCAAGTGGGAGGGGATATATGTATACATATAGTTGATTAATGTGCAGCAGAAGCCAGCACAAGATTGTAAAGCAATTATATTATAATTTTAAAAAAGTTATACCTCTGAAATATGAATTTTGGAGTCTGAGAAATCTAGAACTGAATTAAAATTCCAACACTTATTAGCTGTGTTACTTTGGGTAAAGTTTTTCATATTTTTGAACTTTAGTTATGTTATCTGTAAAATAAGGGGTAATAACACTCTGTGCAAAGGTGTTAGCTATTAGATAAGTTTGTTTCTGAAATCTCTTAATGCTAGACAGGGTCTCAGTAAATATTTTTATCCCCTTTTCTGATAAACTTTATCCTATTTTACTTTATTTTCTATTGTCATGCATTTTTTTGCATGTTGCTTTGAATTTGTTTTACTCTAAAGGCTTTGCCTTTCTAAAACTACTCTACATTTCTCAGGGTGATGAATTATAGAGATATACTAGAGATAAGTTAAAATTGTGTGTTTTTAGAATTTATAAAAATTTTACTCTTGCTATTATATTTAATTCTCATAACTCTGAAAAGGAAAAGTGAAAGTTGCTCAGTTGTGTCAGACTGTTTGCGACACCATGGACTATACAGTCCATGAATTTCTCCAGGCCAGAATACTGGAATGGGTAGCCTTTCCCTTTTCCAACGGGTCTTCCCAATCCAGGGATTGAACCCAGGTCTCCCTCAGTGCAGGCAGGTTCTTTACCAGCTGAGCCACAAGGGAAGCCCAAGAATATACTATTTCTCTTATTTTGCAGATGAGGTAACTGGAGGCACTGAGAATTTAATCATCTAGACCACAGAGCTAAATAGTGGCAAAATGTAACTCAAACTTAGGTCCTCAGACTCCAATCCCTTTCATTTCTATTATACTGCCACAGATTTGTTTTGCCTCTTGAGTTCATTATTCTTTGATTCATATCAGTTGAATTCATATTATTTTAAGTGATTGATAATCCATTTCTATCTTTTTTCTCCAACTTTTTTTTTGATTTGACAATTATTTTTATCCTTTCTAATCTCTATTCATTATCTTTTGTGAATTGTATCCCTTCTCATTGATTACTTTTCTCTAGAGACTGTGATGATTGAAACTTAAAAATGATCATGACTGTGAAATGGAGAAAGAGAGCCAACACTTTTATGCTTAGTACCTTTCAGAATTACTCTCTGGATCTGGTCTTGACCTCTGGTGTGAGAAGTAGCACTTATTCTTCCTTCTGTCCTGTGCTTGGTTGTTTTCCTGGAATGAGTAGCACTGTGGTTATCTGCAGACCTTTTCCAACATTTGGCAACATAGAAACCTTTCATGAGAGGCAAGTAATATAGTAGAAATGACAGCAGCATCAGTGTTAGCCAGGCCTTCATTCAAATTCTGGGTCAGCCATTTACTAACCGTGTGACCTTATTTAACAGTAAGTTATTTGTAAAAATACTGAGTGTGGTTGAGGTGGGTGGATGTGTGGTAAGAATTAGCTACCTTGCTGAGTTCTTATTATAATTAGATGTGATAATATATATAAAGTACTTATAAAATTGTAGATTTTCAATAAATAGTAGTATTTATTATCATTATTATCACTACTATTATTATTAAGAGACACACAAAAGAAACCCATTTTTAGAGTTCATATTTGGGCCACTGGATGCTGAATAGAATAATCACCAGATTTCGAGCTTGGCCAAGCCTTTGGCAAACAGATGTCAAAAGGTACAGCATCTTAGAGGTGCCCAGTGTGAAAAATCTGCTTTGTTCTTTCTGCTTGGCTCCTTTTATGATCTATAATGCATTCTGCTTTGGTGGTGCCATTGATTGGGTATTTTAAAGCAATTTGTTGGATTAAGATTCTCAGTGTACCACAGCAGGTGGGGGCCTGATTGAACCTGGTAACAATGCAGCCTTTCTCCCATGGAGGTTGAGACTTACCTAACAACCTCTCTGGGCTCTCTGCACCTCCTTTTTCTCCCTATTACAAAGTACTCTTAAGTGCTTACAAAAACGCTTGTCATGGATGAGGAATTTCTGGGGCTAGTGACTTTTCTCATTCATTTCTTTCATGAAAGTGAAACAAAAAATCCAGAATAAAGTGGGAAAATGTGCACTGAGAGAAGAATTTTAAAAGATCTTTATTTAAGGAATATGTGCAGTGCATTAATTAGAATGAGTAATGCCCTCCCAAACTCCAGATCTTTAATCTTATTAATTTCTCTCTTTTTCTTTTACTAACAAATGAACACTTACTACTCTTAAGAACCAGTTCCAGTATTTCTCTTGAAGCTTTCTCATTAGACTCTGAGCCCCTGGAGAGGCAGGATATTTTTCTCATCTTTGTATTTGCTTCAATTCCTAACATGGAACCTGGAATATGAAAGGCCTTTGACAGTGCATAAATTGTAACCAAGATATTTTCAAAATATTTAAAGGTAGGCCATCTCACTTCTTTTATGTAATTCATTTATAGTGATTATTTGTTTCCATGAAGACTGTTCTGGAGATTGCTGGTTGAATTTGTTTTTTGTTCAAGATACTATTAGAGAGCAATAAAAGGATTGCGCTGCAGTCTGAAGGTGCCAAAGAAGTTCAGGAAAGGAAAATGTCACCTGGGCTGGAGAAGTCAAGATAAATGATGTCTGAAAAGAAAAAGATATGAACAGCATCTAGCACTTCTATATAATCTTGGAGGTGAGTGATGCCCAGCTGATCTGGACTTTAAGGAGATACTAGCCTTGCTGCTTACTAAATACACACTGAAAAGTAGAATTTATTTAAGGCAGAATATAAATAAGGTTTGAAAAGGTATGATAGGCTCACAGGAGAGGGAATGACTACTACAGCCAGAAGGGCCAGAAAATGCCTCCTAGAAGGGGTAAGGCTCCAATAAAGCTTGGCTCAGATGGTAAAGCATCTGTCTACAATGCGGGAGACCTGGGTCTGTCAGCCATTTACTAACCGTGTGACCTTATTTAACAGTAAGTTATTTGTAAAAATACTGAGTGTGGTTGAGGTGGGTGGATGTGTGGTAAGAATTAGCTACCTTGCTGAGTTCTTATTATAATTAGATGTGATAATATATATAAAGTACTTATAAAATTGTAGATTTTCAATAAATAGTAGTATTTATTATCATTATTATCACTACTATTATTATTAAGAGACACACAAAAGAAACCCATTTTTAGAGTTCATATTTGGGCCACTGGATGCTGAATAGAATAATCACCAGATTTCGAGCTTGGCCAAGCCTTTGGCAAACAGATGTCAAAAGGTACAGCATCTTAGAGGTGCCCAGTGTGAAAAATCTGCTTTGTTCTTTCTGCTTGGCTCCTTTTATGATCTATAATGCATTCTGCTTTGGTGGTGCCATTGATTGGGTATTTTAAAGCAATTTGTTGGATTAAGATTCTCAGTGTACCACAGCAGGTGGGGGCCTGATTGAACCTGGTAACAATGCAGCCTTTCTCCCATGGAGGTTGAGACTTACCTAACAACCTCTCTGGGCTCTCTGCACCTCCTTTTTCTCCCTATTACAAAGTACTCTTAAGTGCTTACAAAAACGCTTGTCATGGATGAGGAATTTCTGGGGCTAGTGACTTTTCTCATTCATTTCTTTCATGAAAGTGAAACAAAAAATCCAGAATAAAGTGGGAAAATGTGCACTGAGAGAAGAATTTTAAAAGATCTTTATTTAAGGAATATGTGCAGTGCATTAATTAGAATGAGTAATGCCCTCCCAAACTCCAGATCTTTAATCTTATTAATTTCTCTCTTTTTCTTTTACTAACAAATGAACACTTACTACTCTTAAGAACCAGTTCCAGTATTTCTCTTGAAGCTTTCTCATTAGACTCTGAGCCCCTGGAGAGGCAGGATATTTTTCTCATCTTTGTATTTGCTTCAATTCCTAACATGGAACCTGGAATATGAAAGGCCTTTGACAGTGCATAAATTGTAACCAAGATATTTTCAAAATATTTAAAGGTAGGCCATCTCACTTCTTTTATGTAATTCATTTATAGTGATTATTTGTTTCCATGAAGACTGTTCTGGAGATTGCTGGTTGAATTTGTTTTTTGTTCAAGATACTATTAGAGAGCAATAAAAGGATTGCGCTGCAGTCTGAAGGTGCCAAAGAAGTTCAGGAAAGGAAAATGTCACCTGGGCTGGAGAAGTCAAGATAAATGATGTCTGAAAAGAAAAAGATATGAACAGCATCTAGCACTTCTATATAATCTTGGAGGTGAGTGATGCCCAGCTGATCTGGACTTTAAGGAGATACTAGCCTTGCTGCTTACTAAATACACACTGAAAAGTAGAATTTATTTAAGGCAGAATATAAATAAGGTTTGAAAAGGTATGATAGGCTCACAGGAGAGGGAATGACTACTACAGCCAGAAGGGCCAGAAAATGCCTCCTAGAAGGGGTAAGGCTCCAATAAAGCTTGGCTCAGATGGTAAAGCATCTGTCTACAATGCGGGAGACCTGGGTCCAATCCCTGAGTCGGGAAGATTCCCTGGAGAAGGAAATGGCAACCCACTCCAGTACTCTTGCCTAGAAAATCCCATGGACGGAGGAGCCTGGGTTGCAAAGAGTCGGACACAACTGAGCGACTTCACTTTCACTTTCAAGAGACCAAATGCAGAAAACCCAGGTGAAGAAGATCTTACATGTGAAGAAATGTTAATGAATGCACAAGATTCAATTTGGGTACTTTGTGATGACCTAAGTATCTAGAACAAATTTTAATTAAAGGGAATTTTACTGTTTTAAGAATACATTATAAAATAGGAAATAAAAATGCAAAAGAATACCAGCAACGAAGAAGTGAAATTTGAAATTAAAAACAGTATTATTTGCATTAATATTTGTGGTTGTTGTTCAGTTGCTCAGTTCTGTCTGACTCCTTTGTGACCCCATGAACTTTAGCACACCAGGTGCATGGGATTTTATGGGCAAGATTACTGGAGTGTTTTGCTGTTTGTTCACTGTTTCCTCCTTCAAGGGATCTTCCTGACCCGGGAACTGAGCCTATAGTTCTTGCATTGCAAGCAGATTCTTTATTACTGAGTCACAAAGAAAGCCCTTATTTAGCATACTTAGGTGTAAATCTAATAAAATATAGTCAAGATATATATGAAGAGAACTATAAAACATTAATGAAAGAAATCAAAGAAGAACTAAATAAATGGAGAGATGTTCCATATTCATGAATAAGAAGACTCAGTGTTGTCAAGATGTCAGTTCTTTTTATCAATTTTATCTGTATATATTGCATGCAATCCTAATAAAAATCATAGCAAGTTATTTTCTGGTTGCCAACAAACTGATCCCAAAATTTTTGTGGAGACACAGAAAACACAGAATAGCCAATACAATATTAAAGTTGGAGGACTAATACTACCTAACTTCAGAGCTTAATATAGAGTTACAGTAGTTAAGACAGTGTGGCATTGGCAAAAGAATAAGCAAATAGATTGATGGAGCAGAATAGAGAACCCAGAAATAGGTCCATTTAAATATTGTCAACTGAATTCTGACAAAGGAGCAAAGTCAAAAAATTGAGAAATCATTCAATAGATGATTCTAGAACAACTGGACATCCACAAACTGAAACTGAGTCTAGACATAGAACTTACACCTTTCACAAAAATTAACTCAAAATGGATCACAAGTCTAGATATAAAAGGCAAAAATTATAAAATTTCTGGACTATAGGAGAAAATCTAGATACTGGATTTAATGATAACTTTTAAGATATAACACAAAGGCATGATCCATGAAAGGAAAGATTGATAAGCTGGATGGACTTCAATAAAGTGAAATATTTCTGCTCTGTGAAAGACACTGTCGAGAGAATGAAAAGATAAGGCACAGATTGGAAGAAAATGTTTGCAGAAGGCATATCTGATAAGACTTGTTGTCCAAAATATACAAGTAACTCCTAAAACTCAATAATAAGAAAATGAATGACCCACTTTAAAAGTGAGCGCAGGATCTGAACAGACATACAGATGGCAAATATGCATATGGCAATATGTTCCAAATCATAGGTCATCAGTTTAGTTCAGTTCAGTTGCTCAGTCGTATCCGACTCTTTGCAACCCCGTGAACCACAGGACGCCAGGCCTCCCTGTCCATGACCAACTCCTGGAGTCCACCCAAACCCATGCCCATTGTGTCAGTGATGCCATCCAACCATCTCATCCTCTGTTGTCCCCTTCTCCTCCTGACCTCAAACTTGCCCAGCATCAGGGTCTTTTCAAATGAGTCAGCTCTCCACATCAGGTGGCCAAAGTATTGGAGTTTCAGCTTCAACATCAGTCCTTCCAATGAACACCCAGGACTGATCTCCTTTAGGATGGACTGGTTGGATCGCCTTGCAGTCCAGGGGGCTCTCAAGAGTCTTCTCCAACACCACAGTTCAAAAGCATCAATTCTTCAGAGCTCAGGTCAGGTCATCAGGGAACTATAAATTAGAACAGCGATGGTTTACCATTGTACACCTGTTAAAACAGCCAAAATTCCCCAAATCCAAAACACTGACAACACCAAATGGTGAGGCTCTAGAACAATAGGAATTTTCATTCATTGCTGGTGGGAAATCAAAGTGCTGTAGCCATTTTAGAAGACATTTTGGTAATTTCCTACAAAACTAAACATACTTTTATCATAGAGTTTAGCAGACATCCCAGGTGGCACAGTGATAAAGAATCTGCTTGCCAATGCAGAAGATGCAGGGGATGCGAGTTTGATCCCTGGGTTGAGAAGACCCCCTGGAGTAGGAACTGGTACCCAACTCCAGTATATTGTATATAATTCCCTGTGCTATATAGTAGAAACTTCCTGTTTATATATCATATATAGTAGTTGTATCTGTTAATCTAAAACTCCTAATTTATCCATCCACACCCTTTCCCCTTTGCTAACCATAAATTTGTTTTCTCTGACTGTGAATCTGTTTTGTAAATAAGTTCATTTGTATCATATTTTAGATTCTCCATATAAATGGTATCATATGATAATTGCATTTCTTTGTCTGACTTAGTTTGATCATCTCTAAGTCCATCCATGTTGCTGCAAATGGCATTATTTCATTCTCTTTTATGGCTGAGTAATATCCCATTGTATATATGTGCCACATCTTTATTTATTATTTTGCCAGTGAACATTTAGGTTGCTTCCCTGTCTTAACTATTGTAAATAGTCCTTCAATGAATATTGGGGTACATGTGTCTTTTTAAATTGTAGTTTTCTCTGGATATATGCCCAGGAGTGGAATTGGTGGATCATATTGGTAACTCTATTTTTAGTTTTTTAAGGAACATCCCATACTGTTTACCACAGTGGCTGCACCAACATACATTCCTATAAACAGTATAAGAGGATTCCCTTTTATCCATACCCTCTCTAGCATTTATTATCTGTAAACTTTTCGATGATGGTTTTTCTGACTGGTATGAGATAGTAAATCATTGCAGTTCTGATTTGCATTTCTTTGATGATTAGTAATGTTGAGCATCTTTTCATAATGATTATTGCCTTCTTTGGAGAAATGTCTATTTAGATCTTCTGGTCATTTTTTGACTCAATTATTTGTTATTGAGTCATATGTGTATGTGTGTATTTTGGAAATTAATTCCTTGACCTTCTATAAAAAACAAAACTATGACAATAACAAGATCAGTGGTTATCAGATGTTGGGTGGAGGGGAGAAAGGGATGAGTAGGCATGGTACAGAGGATTTTTAAGACAATGAAAACACTGCATGATAATCTAATGGTGGATACATGTCATTATATATTTGTCCAAACCCATAAAATGTACAACACCAGGAGTGAGCCCTAATGTAAACCATACTCTGAGTGATAATGATCTCTCAATGTAAGTTCAGTAGTAACAAATGCACCATTTGATGGAGGATGTCAATAATGCAGGAAGTTATGTGTTTTTAGGAGCAAGGTTTTTATGGGAAATCTCTGTACCTTCCTGTCAATTTTGATGTGAACCTAAAACTGCTTTTTAAATGCCTACTAAAACAATAGGGAAATGATTCAAAGTGAAAAAAAAAAGGTAAAGGAAAACTGAGGTTTGAATTCTGAGGACTTTTGACTTTATCCTAGTCATTGAGAGATAAATCAGAGATTGAATGAAATAAAATTGGTTCCTGGGTTTCAGATTGGGAGATGGTGGGGCAGCCAGACAACATGAACACAGATTTTTCAGCCTCTCTCAGGGGCATGATGCCTGTCAAAGGCATGGGAGCACTGGCATAGGGAAAATTCATTGTAACGTTAATGACCTTCTCTTTGTGTGAATATTATAGCACATAATTTTAACTGCATTTTGAAGTAGAGGTAGGATTTTGGACTGAGGAATTTTGTGTTTAACATATAGGTATTAGTGGAAAACAAATGAGAGTAAAGAGTGTAAAAATGGATTAAAAGATCAGAGACCCTAACCTGAGCCTACACAGAGCCTTACTTCTGTGATGCAATGAATGTAATACATTTACTTGGTGTAGTTATTAATAAATCTCCTTAAATGAAGGATATTAAGGCCCTTTGGGGTGAGAGAATTTGTTTTGTGAGTTCTTGGAGGTCTTTGAGTTGAGAAATACCTGATCTAGAATCTTGATTCATGTTCTTTCTGTGTTATCTTGATTCTCAACTTCTCTGAATTTCATTTCCTAATGTAAAAAATGGAAATAGAAACAGCAATAATACTTAATTTGTAGGGATGCTATGAGAATTAAACATCTTTGAGAATTACACTCTCTAAGATTTGTTCCCTTGAGAACTGTGGTGAACAAAGACTAAACAAGAACAGGTCTAGTGAAGGGGAATTCTCAAGACTGAGGCACCTTCAGGCCATATCCCTATGACTACTACCATCCAAGCACTGTAAAGAGGCTAAGAACTATCGTAAACAGGACCCTGTAAACATAGATCAAAACATCCTCATTGACTGTCAAAAATAAGATCGCAGCAGCATTAAAGCACCCGGATGAAACACCCCAGCACTTATCCACAGTGAAATCTATAAAGTGCTTTCAATTGCTCAGGGGATCTTTAGATATAGCATCATTTTCTCTATCTTATGGATGACTTGGCCACCTCCACTATGAATTTTTCATGATTCCCCTGACCTAGCAGCTCTTGCCTGTGGAGAGAATAATACAGTATTGATTTCAGAGTTAGGTTTCTGCCTTTTTCGCCACAACNCTCAGGGGATCTTTAGATATAGCATCATTTTCTCTATCTTATGGATGACTTGGCCACCTCCACTATGAATTTTTCATGATTCCCCTGACCTAGCAGCTCTTGCCTGTGGAGAGAATAATACAGTATTGATTTCAGAGTTAGGTTTCTGCCTTTTTCGCCACAACAGGATTTTTGTAGCCTAGAAACCTCAATTCCCTATTACTCATTAGAGACCAGAGCAACTTTCCTTAGATCTGGAATTCAGAAGATGAACCATTTAGCTGCTAGTGTCAAAGACAGTTATTATAGTGGAATTTTAACTGATCTCAGTAATGAGAGTAGCTGTTATTAAAAACTTCCCAACTGAACCAACAGAGATAGGATTATACAGAATGCCAAGAAAACAAGTCTTTGTCTGTCTCACAATTGGGATATTTTCCTAGACACAGATTTCTGAATGAACCTGTTAAAAATATACCAGAGGCTAAAAATGAATAAAAAAGAAAGGAAACATAACCAGGAAATCCAATCCATCTTTTACTATTTTTTCTTCTGTGTAATTTTTGGAGTAGATGTCTAGGTGATTCTTATTTTCAGTGGCCCTTGGTCATATAAGAGAAATGAAAAGAGGCCATGCTGTTGGTAGTTTTTATTTAAACTGCTTTTAAGAAATCAAAAAATCCATATCTTACATCCTGTGAAAACTCATTCTTGGCATTGCCATGGTAACAAGACTTTTAAAAGGGAGTTAACTGAAATTTAGCTGCATATATTATTTCTTTGTGATTCATACTTCATAAAAATGCAAATGTCACACTAATACATGTTTTACCTTAATGTTTTATATCACCATTTAGTCTTAATTGATCTAATGTTTTCCTTAATTAAATTTTGTGCTTCTTTGAATGGTTTTTTACTCACCTCCCCCACAGTCCCCTCTTCTGTGGACCCATCAAACTATACATTTTCAACTGGGTGACATGCAATTTAGGAAGCTGTCACACAGGAGATCAATCATCCCAGCCTAAGAACTCAACAAAAGATTTGGGGGAAACTGCTTGTCCTGCCTAGAAATTCAGCCTTATCCTCCTACTTAGAATTTTTGTATCTCCTTCTCTGTCCTTGGCCATCCTCTCACTGAGCCTCTCCTTGAGATTGAGAAGCAGAGTATGTTGGCAGGAAAAATATTTTCAGTACATCTGAGATACAGTGCAGACTTCGGTATTCCTTAGACCTATGCAAGTCATATTGCTAACTTTTTTGACCCACAATTTTCTAATAGATAAAGATTAAAAAAATAGTTTTTGTCACAAAACTTTTGAGTGGATTAGATGAAAAATAACTTTAAGATACTTGACACAGTGCTCAGCACAGTATCTGTGCCCATTAAATAATAGAGTTATCATTTATATTGTAACAACAGTAATTTTGAGGAGATAGTGAAAATCTTATTAACCTGAATTACTTTTATTGAAACCTTCTTTGGATTTGTGTAGAAGATATTATGTGGTAAACTTCTTGGAATATATAGTGAAACTCCAAAGTTAATATATTTTGCCTGAGCAGAGATGACAGATTTGCTTTTTTGTTTCAGAGGATAAAAGGGAATAAAAATAAACAGAGACGGGAGTGGAGGGGAGCAAGCTGGTTGGGCTAGTGAGATGGAGAAAGGTTGTATACCACCTGACATGACCCACTCTAGCAATCGCCAAATCTTCTATGTTGTTGGACAAATCCATGAAACGGTTTGTGGAAGTGAGGTGTGTGTTTGTGTGTAAGAAAGAAAAGTGGTAAAGGGGATGAATTTCACACTCTGATTGTCATGGACTAGATAGAGGCAGCAAGTGCTGACATAGCCCTTGAAATAAGAGGCCACCTTGAAGATCCAGGCCACTGAGAATTCAGAAGAGAGGCATTTGGACTTACATTGTCTGAGACAGGGGTCAGGATGTCAACTGAATTTCATCCATTTCACCTAGATCTCTGAGACTGAAAAGCCTCAACCAGTATCTGGGTTACATGGAAATGACAGTCATCCCCCCGCCCCCCAGCTTTATTCAGGTATAATTGACTAGCAGAATTATATATATTTAAAGTATACAAGGTAAGAGAAACCCAAGTAAGATGGTAGGTGTTGCAAGAGGGCATCAGAGGGCAGACACACTGTGACATGACTGAGTGACTGAACTGAACTGAACTGACTGAAAGTATACAAAGTGGCAATCATATACATACACATTGTGAAATGATTAACAAAATAATAAATAATGCACCCATTATCTCACATGGTCACTTATTTTTTCATGAGAATGCTTAAGATATACTCTCAACAAATTTCAAGTCCACCATACAATGCAGTATTAACTGCCATCAACTTTCTGTGCATTAGATTCTCAGAACTTTTTGGTCTTTTAATGGAAAGTTTGTACTCTTTGACCAGTATCTTCTCATGTTCCCTACCTCCCAGCCCCTGGAAACCACCATTCTACTCTGTTTGAATTCCCATAAGTCTTAAAAGGGCTTCATTCTTGCCTGGAGAATTCCGTAGACAGTCCATGGGGTCACAAAGAACTGGACATGACTGAATGACTAACACTTTCACTGTTAGGCCTTAAAGTACTCTCCAGTGAATGACCTCTTTGATAGATTTTTTTCTTTCATAGACTCATGTGTTTGTTTTTGTTTGTTGTTTTGTTTTTCTTTTTCCAAACATCTCAGTCCACAGGGATCAGAATAGACTCTTCACTTCCTGCAGAAGGATCCTCAGTGCACAAGCCATCCCCAGTGTTTCTTTTCCTTGCCCCCTTCTCCTTTCCCACTGCTTCCCACCTAGGTCCCTCTCTTTACTGTTAGCTCAGGAAATAGCTGCTGTTTACAGGAGTTCCAAAGTCAGATATTAACTCTGCCACTATCAAGATGATCAAAGTAATTTTCTCTTTCTGATCCAATATTTCCTCATTTATAAAACGGATGATGATTCTAGTCTTAAAAGGTCATTGTAAAGATTAAATGAGTTAATGTATTTGAAGCTCATGGTACAAGACCTTACCCTTGTTATACACTCAGTAAAAGTTAGTTTCTTCTTTTCTCCCTCATCTGGAGTTTTACAGTTGCCTCCAAGCTTCTTGAGGACAAAGGGGAACCTCTAGTCCTTGTTGTCTTTATGTTTCCTGGCATCATGCCGGTTCCACAGAGTGGGGGCTAGACACGCCCGTCCTGTGGCATCACGTTGTCTTTCACTGCATGTCCTCCAGTCATACTAGACTATTTCAACTGATTGAGTCTCTCATGTTCTCTCGTCCACTGAGTCCCCTCCCAAGTGTAATTTCTTCTGCTGAAGATCTTTTTTCTTTCCTTTTCCTGGCAAATTTCAACTAATTTTTCAAGCCTTAGCTTGGGATGACTGTTCTTCAAAGATTTCCTTAACCCTCTAAGCTGAGTAAGAACTATTTTTAATATTTTCCTTGTATTTTGTAGTTTTTCTGGTGCATTTTTCACCCTTGTAATAACTTCACTAACTGAAATTAATAACTGAATATTTTAAGAGTATAAACTATTTGAGGCATAGTTATCGTCAAATTGTTTAGTGTGTCTTTAATGCCTAGCATAGTGATTGGCATGAAGAGTTCTATCAATGATTCTTAGTTAATTGACTCTTAACATTTTTCAGATGGGTTTTGGTGCCACCTGAATATAGAAGGTGCGTCTATGCTCCAGGGGTGTTAGGTATCCAGAATAGTAACTCGTATCTAAGAAACACTTGACAAATAATGACTCAGATTGAGTTACTAAAAAAAAATAGGCTTGCATGCACTTTAATATACAAAACAAGTGTTTTTCATTTTTAAAATCTGTCCTTGTTTCATTGTGGAATTATTTCTTAAATTGCTTCCTATATAATACTAGTCTGAAAGCTGTTAATGATTATGAGAAGCACTTTAAACTGTGTCCCACTCTGGGAGAATCAGTGAATATGAGCATTTTAAAAGTTTTGAGAAGTCTAGTAGTAATGAAAATGGGCCAACATTACTTAATCTAGGATTTCTAAAATGTATTGATAATTGACACATCTATTGCCTGAAAGTTTTTTAACATTTGAGATAATATAAGCTGTGTAGGAAACCCTGACTTAAAGACTAACCCTTTTTTTTCCACTTTCATTGAAAATGGTGAACTATCCATCAAGGTTATTTAAGAGTTCAAAACTGTAAACTCAATAGAAAACAGGTGTCTTCTCACCAATATACTCTATAAAAGTCTGGAGTGATTAAGGTTTTCATCTTGGAAGATCCTTAAAGATTGTAAAGCTGATGTATGATATTGTATATGAAGGAAGACACCAAGATTTCTTGCAGGAATGTACTATAGTGGATAAGGACATGACTCCTTAAAGCAGACAGTTTGGGGACAATCCTGGCTCTATCTGTGGGAATCTGGCCAAAATCCCCATCTTTTTGTGCTTTGCAGCTGCCTTCCTGATACAACAATGAAACAAACTCCAGTGGCAGTCTGAGGATGGAGAGCAGGGACAGAGATGAGAGATCCCGGGAGGGCCTTCCTATACTGAGGGCCTATCTGCCTGGGAAATGAGAATCCATGTTTAAGTCCCCTTGGCTGAGCTGCTCTGGGGAAAATACAGGTCTTCCCTGCTTTTGGAAAGTATACTTTACTCCACTTTCCTTTTACGCCTTTATGATTTGCATGAGTACCTGTCTCTGCTAACTGAAAGAAATTGAAAGAACATTTTCACTTTTACAAAAAAAAAAAGGCATAAAACAAAAATAGTAATTAGCAGCAGGTTATTATAGAGGCAGGGTACACACCTGAACAGTGAGAGTGGCACTGCCAAGCTCCTTCCCTGGAAACTACACTTAGCACCTCAGCATCAAGTCACTGTAACTTTGAATTGTGTCTCTGAGCATCTGTGCTTGATCTCAGTTTATTTTGTGCATCCATTAGTAAGATGTGTTCTCAGGTAATTCTTTCTTTGCTTTATGCCATTCCATCTTATAAAAGTCTTCATAGGAAGTCTATGCTTTCAGATATTGGGGGAACTTAGTTGGATCTGGAGAAGGAAAATATCACTATGTAAACCTGCTAGAACTGTAACATGTTTACAGAGTCAGTGATTTTACTGATTTTGTTGTTGACAAAAGCTGTGTTTTTGTCTTTGGCTTAATTCTCAAATCATGTGTTCTAAAACTTGTTTTCTTTTGCTCACCAAAGCTATGAAGTAATTGCATTTCAAATTTGGGGTAGTCAATAAAAGAAGTCACCTATCATGTCTAAAAGAGAACACTATTTAAAATAAGAAAAAAGGTCCAAAATCTCTGTACTGAATATGTCATTCACTCCTTATGCAAATTTAAATGACTCTCTCAAGAGCTTACAACAATATTTCCAAAATGTTATTCTTTGGAACATTAGGTGACTTTTAGGTGTTTCTCAAAAAAAGTGATTTTTAGATAAATAGGTTGAGAAAATACACCTTTAAATAAATTCAAAGCTGTTCTATTACAGATATTTAAAAACCAATACAGTACCATAAAGTAAAATAAAGTAAAAATAAAAATTAAAAAAGTAAATAGATAAATAATTAATTTTTAAAAATGCACATTGAGAGATCCAACAGTGCTGGGCACAGTGTCTCCACACCTGACCTGCCTCCACTGCCATATTGAATTGAGTGCCTCTTCCTGTGTGGCTTCTTCACACACTCCTCGAGTGCAGTGAGACTATGAGCAAGTGAGCAAGTGAGACTAGGCTAAGCACTCAGGGGAAAAAAAAAAAAAGGTGAAGTTTGTGCTGTCAGAGACCTATATTCAACAGATCAAGCCTTGAACCTTTGAAGTGGGAGCACTGACTCCAAGGCCCTAGACTACCAGAGAACTAACCCTAGGAACTATTAAATAGTGAAAACCCACAAAAGGGAAACCACTTGAATACAAGACCGAGCATCATCCAACCACCAGTAGCACCCTGTGCAGGACACCTCATCTAAACAGCAAACAAAACAAAAGTACAAACCCAATCACCAGCAGACAGGACTACCGCATCTCTCAGCCTTGCCCATCAGAGGAAAAACAAACAAACAAACAAAAACTCAGTACAAATATCACCCTATACAAAGCTTACACAAACCACTGTACCAACCATAGGAGGGCAGAAACCAAAAGGAAGAAAGAATTCAACCTTGAAGCCTGAGAAAAGGAGAACTCAAGAACAATAATCTAAAAAAAAAATAATAATGAAAAGGTAGAGAAATTCTGCACAAGTGAAGGAACAAACTAGAAACACAGAAGTCCAACTAATTGAAGAAATAGGCAAACTACCTGAAAAAGAATTCAGAATAATGATAGTAAAAATGATCAAAAACCTTGAAAACAAAAGGGAGAAAATTCAGGAATCAACTAGCAAAGACCTGAAGAATTAAAGAATAAACATACAGAGACAAACAGCACAATTACTGAAATTAAAACTACTCTAGAAGGAATCAATAGGAGAATATCTGAAATGAAAAATGAATCAGTGAGCTGAAAGATAAAATGGTGGAAATAACTTCTTAAGAGCAAAAGAATGAAAAGAACTGAAGACAGTCTCAGAAACCTCTGGGACAATATCAAATGCACAAACATTCAACTAATAGGAGTCCCAGAAGCAGAAGAGAAAAAGAAAGGGTATGAGAAAATTTCTGAAGACATTCAGTCAGTTCAGTTAAGTCGCTCAGTCATGTCCGACTCTTTGCGACCCCATGAACTGCAGCACACCAGGCTTCCCTGTCTATTAGCAACTCCTGGAGTCCACCCAAACCCATGTCCATTGAGTTGGTGATGCCATCCAATCATCTCATCCTCTGTCATCCCCTTCTCCTCCTGCCCTCAATCTTGCCCAGCATTAGGGTCTTTTCAAATGAGTCAGCTCTTTGCATCAGGTGGCCAAAGTATTGGAGTTTCAGCTGCAACATCAGTCCTTCCAATGAACACCCAGGACTGATCTCCTTTAGGATGGACTGATTGGATCTCCTTGCAGTCCAAGGGACTCTCAAGGGTCTTCTCCAACACCATAGTTCAAAAGCACCAATTCTTTGGTGCTCAGCTTTCTTTATAGTCCAGCTCTCACATCCATACATGACCACTGGAAAAACCATACCCTTGGCTAGACGGACCTTTGTTGACAAAGTAATGTCTCTGCTTTTTATTTATTTTTTTTAAATTAATTAATTATTTTTTAAACTTTATTTTACTTTACAGTACTGTCTCTGCTTTTTAATATGCTATCTAGGCTGGTCATAACTTTCCTTCCAGGGAGTAAGTGTCTTTTAATTTCATGGCTACAATCACCATGTACAGTGATTTTGGAGCCCCCCAAAATAAAGTCAGCCACTGTTTCCACTGTTTCCCCATCTATTTGCCATGAAGTGATGGGACCAGATGCCATGATCTTCATTTTCTGAATGTTGAGCTTTAAGCCAACTTTTTCACTCTCCTCTTTCACTTTCATCAACAGGCTCTTTAGTTCTTCACTTTCTGCCAAAAGAGTGGTGTCATCTGCATATCTGAGGTTATTGATATTTCTCCCGGCAATCTTGATTCCAGCTTGTGCTTCCTCCAGCGCAGTGTTTCTCATTATGTACTCTGCATATAAGTTAATAAGAAGGGTGACAATATACAGCCTTCTCAAGAGGCATAGTTGAAAATTTCCCCACCATGATAAAGGAAATAGTCAATCAAGTCCAAGAGGCATAGAGAGTTCCATATAGGATAAGCCCAAGGAGAAATATTCCAAGACACATACTAATCATACTGAGAAAGACTAAGCACAAAGAAAGAATATTAAAAGCAGCAAGGGAGAAGCAACAGGTAATGTACAAAGGAAACCCCATATGATAACAGCTAATTTTTCAGCAGAAACTCTGCATGCCATAAGGGAATGGCAGGATATATTTAAAGTACTGAAAAGGAAAAATCTACAACCAAGGTTAATGTATCCAGAAGTATCTCATTCAAAATGATGGGGAAATTTTAAAAAAAAAATTAAGACAAGCAAAAGTTAAGGGAATTCAGTTCCACCAAACCAGCTTTACAACAAATGTTAAAGGGACTTATATAGTGAAGAAATACAGGAAAAGAAAAAAGAACTACAAAATGAACCCTACAAAATGAACCCCCCAAAATTAAGAAAATAGCAAGAGGAGCATATATATCAATAATTACTTTAAATTAAATAGATTAAATGCTCCAACCAAAAGGCACAAACTGGCTGAATGGATACAAAAACAAGGCCCATATATACGCTGTCTGCCGCTGAAACCCATTTCAGACCTCAAGACACATATAGACTGAAAGTGAGAGGATGGGAAAATATATTCCATGCCCATGGGAAGCAAAAGAAAGCTGGAGTAGCAATCTTCATATGTGACAAAATAGATCTTAAAATAAAAAAATGTTACAAGATATAAGGAAGGACACTACATAATAATCAAGGGACCAATCCAAGAGGAAGATATAACAATTGTAAATATCTATGCCCCCAATATAGGAGCATCTGAATACATAAGACAAACACTAAGAGACATAAAAGGAGAAACTGACAGTAACACAATAATAGTAGGAGACTTTACCAATGGACTCACAATGGTGTGAATAGGAGACTCACACCAATGGACAGATCATCAAAACAGAAAATTAAAAAGGAAACACAAGTCTTAAAAGATACATTAGATGAGATGGATCTCATTGATATCTTCAGGACATTCCATCCAAATGCAGAATACACCTTCTCCTTAAGTGCACATGGAACATTCTCTAGGATAGACCACAATTGGGTCACAAATCAAACCTCAGTAAATTTAAGAAAATTGAAATCGTGTAAAACATCTTCTCTGACCAGAACGCTATGATACTAGATATCAATTACAAGAAAAAAAACTGTAAGAAATACAAACACGTGGAGATTAAACAACATGTTTCTAAATAACCAACAATTTACTGAAGAAATCAAAAGGGAAGTAAAAAATTTTCAGGAAACAATTGACAATGAAAATACGGCAACTTGCATTGAAGCATGTATAATATCATATAACAAACGAATCGCCAGTCTAGGTTTGATGCAGGGTGCAGGATGCTTAGGGCTGGTGCACTGGGATGACTCGGAGGGATGGTGTGTGTGGAGGGGGAGGTGGGAGGAAGGTTTGGGATTGGGAACACGTGTACACCCGTGGCGGATTCATGTTGATGTGTGGCAAAACCAATACAATATTGTAAAGTAAAATAAAGTAAAAATAAATAAATAAATAAAAAACCTATGGGATGTAGCAAAACAGTTCTAAAAGGGAGGTTTATAGCAATACAATCCTACCTCAAGAAACAAGAAAAACTTCAAATAGACAATGTAACTTTACACCTAAAACAACTGGAGAGAGAAGAAGAACAACAACAACAGAAAAAAAACCAAAAATTAGTAGAAGGAAAGAAATCATAAAGATCTGAGCAGAAATGAGTGAAAAAGAAATGAAAGGAACAATAGTAAAGATTAATCAAACTAAAAGCTGGTTCTTTGAGAAGATAAAATTGACAGCCTTTAGCCAGAGTCATTAAGGAAAAAAGACAGAAGAATCAAATCAATAAACTTAGAAATGAAAAAGGAGAGGTTACAACAGACATTGCAGAAATACAAAGGATTGTAAGAGACTGTTATGAACAACTCTTTGGCAATAAAGTGGATAACCTGGAGTAAATGGACAGATTCTTAGAAAAGTTCAATCTTCCAAGACTGAACCAAGAAGAAATAGAAATTATGAACAACCCCATTACAACCACTGAAGTGGAAACTTTGATCAAAAATCTCCCCAAAAAACAAATTCCCAGGACCAGATTGCTTCACAGGAAAATTCTATCAAACATTTAGAGACAAGCTGATCTCTATCCTTCTAAAACGCTTTCAAAAAATTGCATAGGAAGGAACACTTCCAAACTCATTCTACGAGGCAGATGATCTATGAGATATCATCACCCTGATACCAAAACCAGACAAAGACAACACAAAAAAGAAAACTACAGGCCAATATCACTGATGAACATAGATGCAAAAATCCTCAATGAAATTTTAGCAAACAGAATTCAGCAACACGTCAAAAAGATCATACACCAAGATCCAATTGGATTTATTCCAGGAATCCAAGGATTCTTCAATATATGTAAGTCAATCAATGTGACACACTGTATTAACAAACTGAAAGATAAAAACCATAACTTAATGTCAATAGATGCAGAAAAAGCCCTTGACAAAATTCAGCACCCATTTATGATTAAAACTCTTCAAAAATGGGCATAGAAAGAACCTCCCTCAATATAGTAAAGGCTATATATGTTAAGCCTACAACAAACTATTCTCAGTGGTGAAAAACTGAAAGCATTTTCCCTAAGATCAGGAACAAGACAAGGGTGTCCACTTTCCCCACTATTATTCAACATAGTTCTTGAAGTCCTAGCTACAACTATCAGAGAAGAAAAAGAAATAAAAAGAATCTAGATTGGAAAAGAAGTAGAGCTCTCACTGTTCACAGATGACATGATACTGTACATAGAAAACCCTAAAGATAGTATCAATAAATTACTAGAGCTAATCAGTGAATTTAGCAACATTGCAGGATACAAAATCAATACACAGAAATGACTTGTATTTTTATACACTAACGAGACATCAGAAAGAGAAATTAAGGACTCAACCCCATTCACCATTGCAACAAAAAGAATTAAATATCTAGGAATAAACTTACCTAAGGAGACAATTTCATTGGGATTTCTTTGGAAGGACTGATGCTAAAGCTGAAACTCCAGTACTTTGGGCACCTCATGAAAAGAGCTGACTCATTGGAAAAGACTCTGATGCTGGGAGGGATTGGGGGCAGGAGGAGAAGGGGACAACAGAGGAGGAGAAGGGACGACAGAGGATGAGATGGCTGCATGGCAACACTGACTCGATGGATGTGAGTCTGAGTGAACTCCGGGAGTTGGTGATGGACAGGGAGGCCTGGCATGCTGTGATTCATGGGGTTGCAGAGTAGGACACGACTGAGCGACTGAGCTGAACTGAAAGGGAGAAAAGAATTGTACACAGAAAATTATAAGATGCTAATGAAGGAAACAAAGATGACGTAAACTGATGGAGAGATATTCCATGTTCCTGAGTAGGAAGAATCACAATATTGTGAAAATGACTACACTATCAAACAAAATCTACAGATTCAATGTGATCTCTATCAAATTACCAATGGCATTTTTCACAGAACAACAAAATTTTACAATTCATATGGAAACATGAAAGAACCCGAATAGCCAAAGCAGTCTTGAGAAAGAAATATGAAACTGGAGGAAGCAACCTTCCTGACTTCAGATTATACTACAAAGGTACAATCATCAAGACAATATGGTACTGGCACAAAAACAGAAATATAGACTAATGGAACAAGATAGAAAGTCCAGAAATAAACTTGTGCACCTATGGGTACTTTATTTTTGACAAAGAGGCAAGAATATACAATGGGGGCAAAGACAGCCTATTCAGTAAATGATGCTGGGAAAACTGGACAGCTATGTGTAAAATAATGAAATTAGAACACTTTCTAACACCATACACAAAGATAAACTCAAAATGGTTTAAAGATCTAAATGTAAGACCAGAAACTATAAAACTCTTAGAGGAAAACATAGGCAGAACACTTGATGACTAAATCCAAGCTAGATCCTCTATGACCCACCTCCTAGAGTAATGGAAATAAAAACAAAAGTTAACAAGTGGGACCTGATTAAACTTAAAAGCTTTTTCACAGCAAAGGAAACTATAAGCAAGGTGAAAAGATGACCCTCCGACTGGGAGAAAATAATAGCAAATGAAACAACTGACAAAGGATTAATTTCCAAAATATACAAGTAGCTCATACAACTCAATGCCAGAAAAACAAACAACCCAATCA
The DNA here is from genome assembly GCA_006410675.1 of Oreotragus oreotragus. Classification (NCBI taxonomy): domain Eukaryota; kingdom Metazoa; phylum Chordata; class Mammalia; order Artiodactyla; family Bovidae; genus Oreotragus; species Oreotragus oreotragus. The sequence goes on along the minus strand of SJYX01017495.1, from coordinate 499,506 downwards.
AAAAGTGGAAAAAGACCTAAACAGACATTTCTCCAAAGAAGACATACATATGGGTAACAAGCACATGAAAAGATGCTCAGCATAGCTTATTATTAGAGAAATGCAAATGAAAACTACAATGAGGTATTACCTCACACCGATCAGAATGGCCATCATCAAAATGTGTACAAACAATAAATGCTGGAGAGGGTGTGGATAAAAGGGAATATTCTTGCGCTGTTGGTGGGATTGTAAACTGATACAGCCACTATAGAAGATGATATGGAGATTCCTTAAAACACTGTGAATAAAACCACCATATAACCCAGCAATCCTACTCCTAGGCATATACCCTGAGGAAACCAAAATTGAACAAGGCACATGTATCCCATTGTTCATTGCAGCACTATTGACAATATGCTCAAACATGAAAGCAACCTAGATGTCCATTGACAGATGAATGGATAAAGAATTTGTGGTATATATACACAATGGAATATTACTCAGCCATAAAAAGAAGTGCATTTGAATCCATCCTGATGAGGTAAATGAACCTAGAACCTGTTATACAGAGTGAAATGAGTCAGAAAGAGAGAGATAAATATCATATTTTAGTACACATATACAGAATCTAGAAAAGTGGTACTGAAGAATTTATTTACAGGGCAGCAATGAAGAAACAGACATAGAGAATAGACTTATGGACATGGGGAGAGGTGAGGAGAGGGTGAGATGTATGGAAAGAGTAACATGGAAACTTACATTACCATATGTAAAATAGATAGCCAATGGGAATTTGCAGTATGGCTCAGGAAACTCAAATGGGGGCTCTGTATCAATCTAGAGAGGTGAGATGGGGTAGGAGATGGGAGGGGGAGGGTCAAAAGGGAGTGGATATATGTATACTTATGGCTGATTCATGTTAAGGTTTTATAGAAAACAGAAAAATTCTGAAAAGCAATTATACTTCAATAAAAAATATATTTAAAAGCACATTGAAAACATTCAGAAGATATTAAGTGGTATATAAAGAAACATAAGTTTTCTCTCTCCTGTCCTTTGTTACTCACCCTGGCAGCAATCAATGATATTATTTCCTTATGCACCCTTCAAGTATATTATATTCATATGCAAATATACACATTTTCATCTTCCTGTTTTGAAGCAACAATAGTAATATAATGCTATGTATTTTTTGTACACCCTTACTTTTTTTTTTTTCTGTCATCTAGCAAGTCATTTTATGGAGAGTAACAGCTAACATTTATAGAGCACTTACTATGTGCCAGGTACTCTTTGAAGGATTTTGCATGCAAAAATTCATTTAATTATCAAAGCAATATATATGATACATATTATTTTATCCCTGTTTTACAGATGAGGAAGCATAAGAGAAAAGAGGTTATGTAATTCTCATAAGTAGCAGGTAGAACTGAGTTCAAATAGTGATATTTTGGCCCTAGGGCTTTTATTTTTAATCACTATACCTCTCCATTACAATATGTAAATAAATAAGTTCTGCTTTATTTTTATAATATTTGCATAGTAGTTCATTATAGGAATATAATTTGTTGAATCAAGTTTTTATGTATGGGCATTTTGGTTGTGTTCAGTATTTCCCATTATAAAGAATGCTGCAGTGAATATTCTTGTACACAAGTGATTTTATATATAAGGACATATATCTGTAGGATAAATTTCTAGAAATAGAATTACTAAATTAAAAGATAGGTGGATATTTAATTATGATACATGTTATCAAATTGCTATCCATAAGACTGTATTAGGTTGAACCTGATGAAATTGCTATCTTTATAAGTAAAAAATAATAGAGTATTAACAGTTTTTCATATGTACTTATTTATTCTTCCAGCAAACATCATACCAAAAAAGGGGCTATAGCAGCAGTCTGCCCCAGTTCAGGCAATAAGGTGGTACATTTTCTAAAGAGAATTCTAAAATAATAATAAAAGTCAACTTGTCTTTTCATAGTAAACTGGCAATTCTAAGCAAAATTAGTGACAAAATATTCTTTTCTGCCAGAGGAGACTACTCCTATTATACTTCCTCACTTGGTAGATACATTGCTTCCACCTATTATCTGTGGGTGTGAATTTTTGTCATAAGCATCTTTACCATAGACATCTTTGCTGCAAATATTTTTGCCACAAAAGTAATTGGCCATAAGACAATTTTGCTGAAGGGATAAAATAATGAAAAATAAAAGAGGGAAATTAAAAAGGACATAGTGAAACACAGGAAGCTATTAATAAAATTAAGAAAACTTTATTATGAAATACAAAATATTTGAATTCCTTTAAATTGTGTGTATATCCATAGCAATAGTGTGTAAATAGCTGATTTTACTTTGTGGGTTGTACCTAAGCACTTATATTCATCTTTTGTTTATAGTATCTTATACATTTTTTTCCTCTTCTCTTTTGTTTGTTGGTTCACTGACAAATCCACATAGCATTTTTTTTTCTGTAAAATTTCTTTCTTCATTAAGAAAGATTTCAGTTTCTAAATTTAGGATGCATATTTGTAACTGTTCATTGTGAAAGCCTTCTAAACTGTTCTTGGCATAATTGTCCCATGTCCTTGGATAGATGTTTCAAAGTTTTATGAAAAATGTGAGTTCAACTCTTCACCTTCAAGTCACTTGGCATCTTTCTCTTCCAGTGTAGTGTGTTTCAAAATAAGAGACCAAATTTGGGACAAATTGTCATCATCTTTCATGACTTTCGTGTTGTGAGTGTCAAACCAAACTGCAACTAGTAAAATTGCCTTATGGCCAATTAGTTAGGCTGCAAATATGCTTGTGGCAAAGATGTTTACAGCAAAGATACTTACAGCAAAAGTATCTAGAAACAAATATTGTGCATGTTTGTGTGCTCAATCGCTCAGTCATGTCCAACTCTTTGCCACCCCATGGATGGACTGTAGCCCGCCAGGCTCCTCTTTCCATGGGATTTGCCTGGCAAGAATATCGGAGTGGGGTGCCATTTCCTTCTCCAGGAGATCTTCCCAACCCAAGGTTTGAACCCTCAGCTCCTGCATTGCAGGCGGATTCTTTACCACTGATTAATAAAATTTCCATGAATTATTCTTTTAAAGTTGTAGAAGCTTTATTGGGTCCACAGTTTATGTATTATAAAATTTACTTGTTTAAAATATACAGTTCAATGATTATTAAAAAAACAGATTAGTAGTGAGGAAGCCATCACCAGAATTCAGTTTTAGAATATTTCTACCACCCACAGTTTTCCTTGTCCCCATTTTCAGTTAAGGAAAACTCCCATGCCCATTCCTAGGGAACTGCAAATTTTCTTTGTGGCTCTATAAATTTCTTTTTCTGTTTTTGAATGTTTCATACAAAAGAGATTGTAAAATGTGCATATGTTGCATCAGACTTTTTTCAAATTGTGTAATGTTTTCATGGTTTACCCATGTTATATCATGTATAAATAGAAAATGGTCTTTATTTCTGGATAGTGTTATGCTGTATGGACATACCACATTTTGTTTATCCATTCACTAATTAATGATTGTTTGGATTATTTTGAGTTTTTGACTATTATGAATAATGATTCTGAGTTTTTTGGTAAATTTATGTTTTACTTTTTAAGAAAAATTTACATCAATCAAATTGATTTCTCATTGTGGTTTTAATTTACATATACTTAATTATTAATGACATTGAGCAACTTTTCATGTACCTATTAGCCATTGGTGTATTTTGGGTAAAATATTTATTAAAATTTTTTGCCCATTTTAAAATAGATCTTATTGTTGAGTTGAGATAATTCCATATTCTGTGTACAAGTCCATCATCGGATATATGATTTGCAATTATTTTCTCCAAATATTGTGTTTGTCCTTTCATTTTTGTTTTGTTACCTTTTGAAATGCATAAGTTTTAATTTTGATAAAGTACAATTTATAAATGTGCTTTGGTGGCATGGCTTAGAATTCTTTGCTAACTAGAGGTTATGAAGGATATCTCCTTGTTACACTAATATTTTCTTCTATATTAATTTTTCTATTCACTAATTTTGATTATACTACTTTAATGTAAATTTTATTTTATGAGGAAATAGAAAGCAATCTCCCTTGATTTCTCCACCAAGTGAAAACTCCTGTGAATTTCTTGGTGTCTTTTGTTTTCTTCTGTTCTTTCCTTTGTGTTCAGTTAGCAATTGATTGAACAAATAGTTCCTTTATTCTTATAACTGTACTCCTTTCCTTTTTTCTTTACTGTGTACATTATTTTACATTGATATGTTGCATTCTGCATGTAATTATATGTTGTGTATTTTCATTAAATATTGTTTTATGAATTTTTCCTATGTTTCAGATATTCTTTGTGAACACTATTTTAATAATTATATTCCATTTATGAAGGTGCCATTATTCATTTACTCCTTTATCTTATTACTTTCTTCCTTAGTAGTTTCTTTCTTTCTTTTTATTTGCTACTCAATGGGAATACCAGACCACCTGACCTGCCTCTTGAGAAACCTATATGCAGGTCAGGAAGCAACAGTTAGAACTGGACATGGAACAACAGACTGGTTCCAAATAGGAAAAGGAGTGCGGTCAAGGCTGTATATTGTCACCCTGCTTATTTAACTTATATGCAGAGTACATCATGAGAAACGCTGGGCTGGAGGAAGCACAAGCTATAATCAAGATTGCCAGGAAAAATATCAATAACCTCAGATATGCAGGTGACACCACTCCTTATGGCAGAAAGTGAAGAGGAACTAAAAAACCTCTTGATGAAAGTGAAAGAGGAGAGTGAANAAAATTCTGAAAAGCAATTATACTTCAATAAAAAATATATTTAAAAACACATTGAAAACATTCAGAAGATATTAAGTGGTATATAAAGAAACATAAGTTTTCTCTCTCCTGTCCTTTGTTACTCACCCTGGCAGCAATCAATGATATTATTTCCTTATGCACCCTTCAAGTATATTATATTCATATGCAAATATACACATTTTCATCTTCCTGTTTTGAAGCAACAATAGTAATATAATGCTATGTATTTTTTGTACACCCTTACTTTTTTTTTTTTCTGTCATCTAGCAAGTCATTTTATGGAGAGTAACAGCTAACATTTATAGAGCACTTACTATGTGCCAGGTACTCTTTGAAGGGTTTTGCATGCAAAAATTCATTTAATTATCAAAGCAATATATATGATACATATTATTTTATCCCTGTTTTACAGATGAGGAAGCATAAGAGAAAAGAGGTTATGTAATTCTCATAAGTAGCAGGTAGAACTGAGTTCAAATAGTGATATTTTGGCCCTAGGGCTTTTATTTTTAATCACTATACCTCTCCATTACAATATGTAAATAAATAAGTTCTGCTTTATTTTTATAATATTTGCATAGTAGTTCATTATAGGAATATAATTTGTTGAATCAAGTTTTTATGTATGGGCATTTTGGTTGTGTTCAGTATTTCCCATTATAAAGAATGCTGCAGTAAATATTCTTGTACACAAGTGATTTTATATATAAGGACATATATCTGTAGGATAAATTTCTAGAAATAGAATTACTAAATTAAAAGATAGGTGGATATTTAATTATGATACATGTTATCAAATTGCTATCCATAAGACTGTATTAGGTTGAACCTGATGAAATTGCTATCTTTATAAGTAAAAAATAATAGAGTATTAACAGTTTTTCATATGTACTTATTTATTCTTCCAGCAAACATCATACCAAAAAAGGGGCTATAGCAGCAGTCTGCCCCAGTTCAGGCAATAAGGTGGTACATTTTCTAAAGAGAATTCTAAAATAATAATAAAAGTCAACTTGTCTTTTCATAGTAAACTGGCAATTCTAAGCAAAATTAGTGACAAAATATTCTTTTCTGCCAGAGGAGACTACTCCTATTATACTTCCTCACTTGGTAGATACATTGCTTCCACCTATTATCTGTGGGTGTGAATTTTTGTCATAAGCATCTTTACCATAGACATCTTTGCTGCAAATATTTTTGCCACAAAAGTAATTGGCCATAAGACAATTTTGCTGAAGGGATAAAATAATGAAAAATAAAAGAGGGAAATTAAAAAGGACATAGTGAAACACAGGAAACTATTAATAAAATTAAGAAAACTTTATTATGAAATACAAAATATTTGAATTCCTTTAAATTGTGTGTATATCCATAGCAATAGTGTGTAAATAGCTGATTTTACTTTGTGGGTTGTACCTAAGCACTTATATTCATCTTTTGTTTATAGTATCTTATACATTTTTTTCCTCTTCTCTTTTGTTTGTTGGTTCACTGACAAATCCACATAGCATTTTTTTTTCTGTAAAATTTCTTTCTTCATTAAGAAAGATTTCAGTTTCTAAATTTAGGATGTATATTTGTAACTGTTCATTGTGAAAGCCTTCTAAACTGTTCTTGGCATAATTGTCCCATGTCCTTTGATAGATGTTTCAAAGTTTTATGAAAAATGTGAGTTCAACTCTTCACCTTCAAGTCACTTGGCATCTTTCTCTTCCAGTGTAGTGTGTTTCAAAATAAGAGACCAAATTTGGGACAAATTGTCATCATCTTTCATGACTTTCGTGTTGTGAGTGTCAAACCAAACTGCAACTAGTAAAATTGCCTTATGGCCAATTAGTTAGGCTGCAAATATGCTTGTGGCAAAGATGTTTACAGCAAAGATACTTACAGCAAAAGTATCTAGAAACAAATATTGTGCATGTTTGTGTGCTCAATCGCTCAGTCATGTCCAACTCTTTGCCACCCCATGGATGGACTGTAGCCCGCCAGGCTCCTCTTTCCATGGGATTTGCCTGGCAAGAATATCGGAGTGGGGTGCCATTTCCTTCTCCAGGAGATCTTCCCAACCCAAGGTTTGAACCCTCAGCTCCTGCATTGCAGGCGGATTCTTTACCACTGATTAATAAAATTTCCATGAATTATTCTTTTAAAGTTGTAGAAGCTTTATTGGGTCCACAGTTTATGTATTATAAAATTTACTTGTTTAAAATATACAGTTCAATGATTATTAAAAAAACAGATTAGTAATGAGGAAGCCATCACCAGAATTCAGTTTTAGAATATTTCTACCACCCACAGTTTTCCTTGTCCCCATTTTCAGTTAAGGAAAACTCCCATGCCCATTCCTAGGGAACTGCAAATTTTCTTTGTGGCTCTATAAATTTCTTTTTCTGTTTTTGAATGTTTCATACAAAAGAGATTGTAAAATGTGCATATGTTGCATCAGACTTTTTTCAAATTGTGTAATGTTTTCATGGTTTACCCATGTTATATCATGTATAAATAGAAAATGGTCTTTATTTCTGGATAGTGTTATGCTGTATGGACATACCACATTTTGTTTATCCATTCACTAATTAATGATTGTTTGGATTATTTTGAGTTTTTGACTATTATGAATAATGATTCTGAGTTTTTTGGTAAATTTATGTTTTACTTTTTAAGAAAAATTTACATCAATCAAATTGATTTCTCATTGTGGTTTTAATTTACATATACTTAATTATTAATGACATTGAGCAACTTTTCATGTACCTATTAGCCATTGGTGTATTTTGGGTAAAATATTTATTAAAATTTTTTGCCCATTTTAAAATAGATCTTATTGTTGAGTTGAGATAATTCCATATTCTGTGTACAAGTCCATCATCGGATATATGATTTGCAATTATTTTCTCCAAATATTGTGTTTGTCCTTTCATTTTTGTTTTGTTACCTTTTGAAATGCATAAGTTTTAATTTTGATAAAGTACAATTTATAAATGTGTTTTGGTGGCATGGCTTAGAATTCTTTGCTAACTAGAGGTTATGAAGGATATCTCCTTGTTACACTAATATTTTCTTCTATATTAATTTTTCTATTCACTAATTTTGATTATACTACTTTAATGTAAATTTTATTTTATGAGGAAATAGAAAGCAATCTCCCTTGATTTCTCCACCAAGTGAAAACTCCTGTGAATTTCTTGGTGTCTTTTGTTTTCTTCTGTTCTTTCCTTTGTGTTCAGTTAGCAATTGATTGAACAAATAGTTCCTTTATTCTTATAACTGTACTCCTTTCCTTTTTTCTTTACTGTGTACATTATTTTACATTGATATGTTGCATTCTGCATGTAATTATATGTTGTGTATTTTCATTAAATATTGTTTTATGAATTTTTCCTATGTTTCAGATATTCTTTGTGAACACTATTTTAATAATTATATTCCATTTATGAAGGTGCCATTATTCATTTACTCCTTTATCTTATTACTTTCTTCCTTAGTAGTTTCTTTCTTTCTTTTTATTTGCTACTCAATGGGAATACCAGACCACCTGACCTGCCTCTTGAGAAACCTATATGCAGGTCAGGAAGCAACAGTTAGAACTGGACATGGAACAACAGACTGGTTCCAAATAGGAAAAGGAGTGCGGTCAAGGCTGTATATTGTCACCCTGCTTATTTAACTTATATGCAGAGTACATCATGAGAAACACTGGGCTGGAAGAAGCACAAGCTGGAATCAAGATTGCCGGGAGAAATATTAATAATCTCAGATATGCTGATGACACCACCCTTATGGCAGAAAGTGAAGAAGAACTGAAGAGCCTCTTGACAGTAAAAGAGGAGAGTGAAAAAGTTGGTTTAAAGCTCAACATTCAGAAAATGAAGATCATGGCATCTGATTCCATCACTTCATGGCAAATAGGTGGGGAAACAGTGGAAACAGTGTCAGACTTTATTTTTGGGGACTCCAAAATCACTGCAGATGGTGACTGCGGCCATGAAATTAGAAGATGCTTACTCCTTGGAAAAAAAGTTATGACCAACTTGGATAGTATATTCAAAAGCAGAGACATTACTTTGCCAACTAAGGTCTGCCTAGTCAAGGCTATGGTTTTTCCTGTGGTCATGTATGGACATGAGAGTTGGACTGTGAAGAAAGCTGAGCACCAAAGAATTGATGCTTTTGAACTGTGGTGTTGGAGAAGACTCTTGAGAGTCCCTTGGACTGCAAGGAGATCCAACCAGTCCATTCTAAAGGAGATCAGCCCTGAGTGTTCTCCAGAAGGAATGATGCTAAAGCTGAAACTCCAGTACTTTGGCCACCTGATGCAAAGAGTTGACTCATTAGAAAAGACTCTGATGCTGGGAGGGATTGGGAGCAGGAGGAGAAGGGGATGACAGAGGATGAGA
>SJYX01017495.1:456606-485046 GCA_006410675.1 Oreotragus oreotragus | reverse complement strand
AATTTTTTTAATTTATTTTTTTACACTAACTCCCAAACATGAATTACTGGGCCAAAGGATATATAATTCTTAATCCTTTTTTATAACATTTAAAAACATTTTATTACCTTGAGTATGGTGGCTTTCACATGGACAGCTTTAGAATGTTGTAAGAGGTATGCTTTTATATCTCAGTCAGGGTCATGCACATACACAAATGACCACCCCATCAGTCCCTTACTACATGAATGAGTCTGCCAAGTAAGAGTCAAAATAGGCATCTCATGGGATCCAGTTGTGACAAGATAAAGAAAAATAGACTGTTTCCTATTTAAGTAAACACAAGTGTTCAGTGTAACATAGGGCTCTCTTGAGTCTGCCAACAAGTTTCAATTAATCTTAAATGAGAATCAGAATCTCACATTGGTTTGAAACTGATACTAATCATTTCTCTGTCTCAGTAAGAAACCAACATTGTCTCAGGCATTTAAATAGTGTAGACACAGCTATATTTTCCAATTTCATGTAATTATAAATGTGATTGCATGAAATATTATATAATTGCCATTTTAATTGATGTTTTATTCTTCCCATTGATGTACACATAGGCAATTAGCATACAGCTTTTATGTTTTCCCTGAAATGTCAATTTAAAGTCCTAAGATACTGCTGAATTGAATACTCATATATTTGAGTCTCTATGAATTTATGGTTTATCAATTATACAATTTTCAACCATAGGTAATTCTGTTGAGGCAGTTATGATATCATGCATAGGAGAATTAATTGAAGAACCTAATGATAATGAATCCTAGTTTCATTTTGGGTTCAGGGTACAGTTTGAGTTTTCCTCTAGTCATAGAATTAAGACTGGAAATTCTGATGCTTAAAGGTTGGGAATAGTGGAATGAGTAAGCTTCACGTCATGCTTTGTTTTTAAATTATTCATGCTAAACAAGATTAGAGAGAGAGAGAGAAAAAAAGAAAGAGCTCTTTTTAGTCCAACCCAACTTATTGGGCTTTATTTTGGGGTTGAGCTCCTAAACCACAACTAGGGATAAAGTTTTCTGCCTACTTTGCTAGTAATTGTCTCTTATATGTTTACATCTTTTCTTTCAGGGTCTCTTAGAAAGGAGTGATTTATTGAGGGCAGAATTAGCCTCCAGGATGAATACTATCTTAAATACATCCTAATTTCACCCATATTTCTATGAACTTCCCCCCCGCCCTGCCCCACTGCACTGGGTCTTCATTGTGGTATGCAGGCTCTTTGTTGTGGCATTTGCAGGCTTCTCTAATTGTGGTGTGTGGACTCCGGTTGCAGTGCACAGGCTTAGTTGCCCAACAGCTTGTAGGAATATTAGTTCCCCAATAATCTGTTGGAAGGCAGATTATTAACCACTGGTACATCAGGAAAGTCTCTGAACCACATATTTTGTTCTTTTATATTTCTGAACCATATATGTAGATTATGATAGATCAGATTCTTGCTGGGTCTTAAGAAGAAAAACATTCCTAATTCTTTCCATACCTTGAGCAGTGTCTTCATAGTGATTGATCTGTTGATTTACTGATTCACAAACATTCTCTGAGTGTCTGCTGTATGCTAGGATCTGTACTGGGTACTGCAAATCCAACAGTGAATGAAATGGACCTGATCCCTATTCTGGGGGCTTGATGTGCAGATTGCACCATCTACAAATTGATATACTCAAGTATCACAGAGACTCTTAAAGGGGTATAACAGAGGACAGTGGGGGCACAAAGGTAGAATTGATGTATGCCAGAGGGGATCATTGCTTTGAGAAAGGAAGATTTTGATGGGCTTAGATATGGAGTGCAAGGGCATTTATGCTGGAAAAAAAAGGGGGGGTTATAAGGAAATACACAATGGTAACAAACAGCTTAGTTATCTTGGAAACAAATGTTAGTTCAACTTTTCTGGAACATGTGGTGTAAAAGAGGGATGTGGAACCTGGTGAGAAATGAAGTAGGATACATAGAATAAGATCAAGTATTTATCCTTTCAGTGTGGCAGACCATTGAAAAGTTTTAAAAAGGGAAACAATATAGCCAGATTAGAGATTTAGCAATATCCTTAGCTATTTTATTTTTGTCATGAAACATTTTATAGCCTTTGAATTTGACTCTCTTATATTTGATTATTAAAAAATCACTGCCTTTCTGGATCATAAAGCTGGGGGCTAGAAGCAGAAGGAAACTCTAACAGAGCTGAGTTTTGCAAACAAGTTCCTGTTGTGGGGACCAATATTTTATAATCTGGTGTTTGTGCTACTTTTCTTATTATATTTACTTGTTGGGTGCTAGATTTCCTAGTCAGATATTTGCCCTTAACTCCCCTTGTAATTAGTGGCAAAGAACAGAATCTTTTGATATAGAGCTCCACCTTCTATTCACTTTTGCTATAAAGCTTAAAATTGCTCTTAAAGCCATAAAAGCAGTTGTAAAACATTAATAATTTCTTCAAAACCAAAACATTTATGGATGGATATTAGATGCGTGCATACTATGTAAAGCTATTGTCTTGGGCATAATGATACAGGGATGAATAAAACATGAATCCTGCCCCAAAAGAGCTAGTAGTCTTGAGTAGGAGTTAGGCAAATAAATGGTCAGTTGTCATATGGTGAAATGAGAGAAACAATAGAGATAAGCCCCATAGGCTGTGGGAGCAAGAAAAGGGGCCCCTCACACAGGAGAGAATGGTAGGAAGGTACCCAGAGTAGGTGGTCTCTGAGCTGAGACTTTAAAGAGGAGTCAGAATGGGTTAGCCAATGAAGATGGGCAGGAGGAGAAGAAAAATTGGAGAATAAGTGAGAGTTTCTATACTGCAAGAACTAGATGAATAGACACAGAGGTTAGCTAGACTCTGTTGTATGTATAGAAGAACAAGTAAGTTAATATAACATTTTTTCTTTGGATGCTGGTTGCTAGAGGATCAGTAACTCAGAATTAAATTCTGATTTGTTTCATGGAGGTACTGCTATAGTGAAAATGACACTTCCCTTGGAATAAGACATTCAGTTATTCATTCATTCATTTATTCTCTAAACAATTCCTGATGACTGTCTGCATGCTAGAAACTGCGTTCATGCTGAAGAGGGTAACCTCCTTTATCTAGTTGTATGAAGCTGGCAAGACTCCTTATTTTTCTGAGCCTTACTTCCACATCTGGAAACTGGGAAAAAATATTAGGTTTAAAAGACTGGTTTGAAGGTTAAAATAGATTGTGAATATTTTCACAATTTCTAAAGTACTGTACTAACATTTTCATGTTAACAATGTTATATGTAAGAAGGTTATCTTGATGGACTGAAATAAATCTGTTTTTGAGAGAAGGAAACTTACAGAATTCAATGAGGAATAATAGGGTGGTCATTCTCTAGGCATATTCTAAGGTCTCAAGTTTAGCAGATTAAAACAAACAAACAAAATGTCCCAAGAGGCATCTTCTTTAACAGCTCTATCCCTTGGAATTTGATTTTTCCCCCATTATAAAATAAGGATGAGCATATCTATATCATAGGATTTATTGATTTGGATCTTAAATGAGAAAATATATGTGAAAAAAAGAATTTATCTCAGTGTTTGGTGCTCAATATTATTTCAATAGATATTTATCTTTTGAGTCTGAGTAAAAATAAGATATTTGCTTTAGAGTTTTGAATAAGCAAAGGTATCACTTTAGAGCTTGTAATTGTCACAGATAGCACCAAGAATTTAACTATATAATGATCAGTGGAAAAAAGATAGGGATTATTTTTGTGGTATTTTGTTCTGAAAGGTAAGATATAAAATTCTCCATTGTGATTGTGACTGTGTGACCTTGGGCACATTTCTTATACGTTTGAGGCCTTGATATTCTCACCTGTGGAATAGGTGTAACGAAATAACTACCTCATAGAGTTATGTAGAAGAATAAATGAGAAACAGCATATAAAGTACTTGAATGCTTAAGTACAGTACCTGATAAAGGCACATAACTCTGAATCTAATGAAACTTACATCTGAGTCCTTCATTTGCACAGATCCCCTCCAAGACACTGTTCCTGATTACATATTAATAATTTTGTACTCTTTTTCTTAAGGAGGATCCCCATAAGCTTTTGAGCCCACAAATACTGGATTTACCTCTAATAAATTTTAGGGGAAAACTAAAGTGAGCTAAGTATGTTATTTTCAGAGAAGAAAGCAAGATTATTGAATAGAGCATAGAGAGTAGATCTAGAGGTCCCTGTGAAACAAGTCATTTGGTTTCTAAGATGACATGTACCTTAAGAGGCCAAGAATATTTGATAAAAAGTTAACTCACCTCTTGAGAATGATACTGTGAAGAAACTGCATTATACTGGCAGTGCTGGCAACAGTGAGTGATATATCAGATTTAGGGTTCATTTCAACCCTCAAATTAAGTGATTTGGAATAAACTTACATTTTTTTATTAAAAGATAATGTCAAGGATTACCAAATGCATCGTAGTCACATTGTTTTTATTCTATCTTCCTTTCCTGATCAAAAGCTCTGAAGTGGACAGCAGGAGTTGTGAAGGGGGTGGTATTAGTTTATTTTCTCGATGCCTGAGGTAGAATGTTGCTATTGGAAGCTAAGATAATTAGGATTTGGGGATCCAAATAATGCCTTCCACCCCAAGAGTGCACAAAGCACAAATAGACGTATAGAGACAAAATAAGTTAAGGAAGTACAGAGTCGTAATAACAAGGAGTTAACAGTGTTGGCAAGTGAGACTGACTTGGATGCATTCTAGAAAGAATGCTGATCTCTGGGGATGGTTTTTCATGGAGCCCAGAATTGACTTAGGTGGGTATATGAGATCTATTTATGAGAAATGAAGTGGGACAGATGCATTTGTCCTGTGGTTGATATTTGGAATTGAGTTTTATATTCTAGACTAATAGCTGGTTGTTGGCAGAGAGAATTTATTGGATGGGACTTCAGTGTCCTTAGACCCTGTAAGGCAGAAATCATTTTTTCCCTGATAATATTGAGTATTGCCATGCACACAAGGACTTAGATGTGGTTTTTGAAAGCATCTTTGAAAAATCATTGTTTTAATAACACTTGGGTTCTGAAGTACCTTCAAAAGAGTCACTAATTAAGCCTTGATGTGGTTGTGCATGGAGAATGAAGATGGTTGGTTTCAATCATTTTTATTGTTATAATATCTCTAAGGACAAATAAAAAAAGCTGAGCACTGAGGAATTTATGCTTTTGAACTGTGGTGTTGGAGAAGACTCTTGAAAGTCCCTTGGACTGCAAGGAGATCCAACCAGTCCATCCTAAAGGAGATCAGTCCTGGGTGTTCATTGGAAGGACTGATGTTGAAGCTGAAACTCCAATACTTTGGCCACCTGATGCGAAGAGCTGACTCATTTGAAAAGACCCTGATGCTGGGAAAGATTGAGGGCAGGAGGAGAAGGGGATGACAGAGGATGAGATGGTTTGATGTCATCACCGACTCAATGGACATGAGTTTGAGTAAACTCTGGAAATTGGTGATGGACAGGGAGACCTGGCATGCTGCTGTTCATGGGGTCACAAAGAGTCGGACATGACTGAGCAACTGAACTGAACTGAACAGAAGGACAAATATAAATAACCTCAAATGTCCAGATGATACCACCCTTATGTCAGAAAGCAAAGAAGAATTAAGGACCCTCTTGATGAAGGTGAAAGAGGAGAGTGAAAAAGGTGGCTTAAAACTCAACATTCAAAAAACTAACATCATGGCATTAGGTCCCATCTCTTCAAGTTAAATAGATGGGGAAAAAAATGTAAACAGTGACAGACTTTATTATATTGGGGGCTCCAAAATCACTGTGGATGGTGACTGAAGCCATGAAATTAAAAGACACTTTCTCCTTGGAAGAAAAACTACAACAAACTGAGATAGCATATTAAAAAGCAAACACATCACTTTGCCAACAAAGAGTCAGTAATGTCAAAGCTGTGATGTAGTGGTGATGTATGGATGTGAGAGTTGGACCATAAAGAAGGCTGAGTCTTCCAATTCAAAATGGTGGCGTAGAAGCACATACACTCATCTCCTGCAAGAGCAACAAAATTGCAACTAACTGTTGAGCAACCATTGACAGGAGGACACTGGAGCACAGCAAAAGAGATACCCCACATCCAAAGACAAAGAAGAGACTTCAGTGAGATGGTAGGAGGGGCGCACTCACAATCAAATCAAAGTCCATGCCCGCCAGGTGGGTGACCCACAGACTGGAGGACAATAATACCAAAGAAGTTCTTGCACTATTGTGAAGGTTCTGAACCCTATGTCAGGCTTCCCAGCATGGGGATCTGATCAAAGGACTGGGAATCGCCAGGAAATCTGGCCTTGAGGGCTAGAAGGATTTGATTTTAGTCCTTCTGAAGGACTGAGGGAAACAGAGACTCCAGTCTTGGAGGGCACAAATAAAATTTTGCATGCACCAAGACCCAGAGGAGAGGAGCAGTGATTCCACAGGAGACTGAACCAAAACTACATGCTTCTGTTGGAGGGCCTCCTGTGGAGACGCGGGTCAGCAGGAGCTCACCAAAGAGATGGGGCAACTGGAAGTTACCCCTTGGCATAAGCCCTCTTGGAGTTCAGCATTAACCCTACCACAGAGCCCATAGATCCCAGGGCTGGGTCACCTCAAGCCAAACAACTACCAGGAAGGGAGTGCAACTCCACCTGTCAGCAGATAATTGGATTAAAGCTTTACTGAGCAAGGCCCTGCCCACCATAGCAAGACCCAGTTTTTCCCATGGCCAGTCCCTCCCATCAACAAGCTTACACAAGCCTCTTAGACTCATCAATCAGAAGGCAGAGAGAAGAAACAGGAAGAAGCATGGTCTCACAGCAGCTAAAACAAATATCATATTACAGAAAGTTAATCGTGATGAAAATGCTGAAACTTATGTCCCAGATGAAGGAACATGATAAAATCCCAGAAAAACAACTAAATGAAGTGGAGATAGGCGACCTTCCAGAAAAATAATTCAGAATACTGATAGTGAACTTGATACAGGATCTAGGGAAAAGAATGGAGGCAAAGATTAAGAAGATCCAAGAAACGTTTACCAAAGACCTAGAAGAACTATAAAACAGACAGAAATGAATAATACACTAGAAGAAATCAGTAACAGAATAACTGAGGCAGAAGAATGGGTAAATGACCTGGAGGACAAAATGATGTAAATCACTTCCACAGAATACAGTATAGAAAAAAGAATGAAAAGAAATGAAGACAGCCTAAGAGACATCTAGGACAACATTAAACACACCAACATTCACATTGTAGGGGTCGTAGAAGGAGAAGAGAGAGAGAAAGGACCTGAGAAAATATTTGAAGAGATAATAGCTAAAAACTTCCCAAACATGGGAAAGGAAATAGTCAGCCAAATCCAGGAAGCACAGAGAGTCCCAGGCACGATAAACCCAAGGAGGAACACACCAAGACACATAATCAAACTGACAAAAAATAAAGACAGAGATAAAATATTAAAAGCAACAAGGGAAAAACAATAAATAATATACAAAAGAACTCCAATCAGGCTATCAGCTGATTTCTCAACAGAAACTCTACAAGTCAGAAAGTAAAGGTATGATGTATTTAAACTGATGAAAGAGAAGAGCCTACAACCAAGAATACTTTACCCCACAAGACTCTCCTTAAGATTTGATGAAGAAATCAAAAGGTTTCTAGACAAGCTAAAGTTAAGAGAGTTCAGCACCACCAAGCCAGATTTGAAACAAATGCTAAAGGAACTTCTCTAGGCAGGAAACACAAGAGAAGGAAAAGACCTACAGAAAATAAACCAAAAACAATTGAGAAAACAGTAATAGGATCATACATATCAATTATTACCTTAAATGTAAGTGGATTAAATGCACCAACCAAAACTGGGTGGAGGAAAATATGTACATGTATGCACCTCCATTTACCACATCATTCTGTTTGACCTCCCACAATTGTATGTAATTATTTTATATTGTTAAGTTAATCATGTTCTTATTATGGCTTGCAATTGTAATTGTCTTTTGTTTTTTGTCTGTCTATTGATTGTGAAAACTGATAAACATCTTTTCTTCTAGTGAGTATATAACTATTACTCAATACCATTGTATCATAATTGGGCAACAGAAAAATAATAGAACTCTATATCACCAAAATTAGGATCTAATAGAAAAACCAGTAATTGTTTTTTAAAATCCATATACATATCAAAATTATCTTGAATTTTTTTGAAAAATACAAATGCTCAAGTATTGCCTTTTTTCTCCAGAGCACCAAGGATGTTTCTAATGAGCAGTCATGTTTAAGAACAACTGGACTATATGATGATGTTTTACTTTTACCTAATTTGTTTCAGTTTTTATATTTCATATTCAGTGCTCCCATTTAATTTAGTTTATGTTCTCCAATTTCTCCATCTCTTTTTTTTTTTTTTTAATATTCTTTCTTGGGCCTTTATCAAGTGTAGTAGAAGAACTTTCCTGTACATATATATACATATATATATATTAGAAAACTTATGAATTTTTGCCTAACTAAAAATTATGACATTTTGATTCCACTTGTTTGACTTAGTATGAATAGAATGCTGGATTTCTAATTAAAAAATAGATATGAAATTAGCAACAAATGTTTACCACATAGCACAGGGAATCATAGTCAATATCTTGTAATAACCTATGATGGAAATAATTTCAAAAATAATATATGTGTATTTGTATTACTGAATAACTTTGATGTGCACCTGAAACATTGTAAGTCAACTATACTTGATAAAATATATTTATTTTTTTAAAAAGGCTGGAGCTGATTATACAGAGTGAAGTAAGCCAGAAGGAAAAACACCAATACAGTATACTAACACATATATATGGAATTTAGAAAGAAGGTAATGATAACCCTGTATGCGAGACAGCAAAAGAGACACAGATGTATAGAACAGACTTTTGGACTCTGAGGGAGAGGGAGAGGGTGGGATGATTTGGGAGAATGGCATTGAAACATGTATACTATCATGTAAGAAACGAATCGCCAGTCTATGTTCGATACAGGATACAGGATGCTTGGGGTTGATGCATGGGGATGATCCAGAGAGATGATATGGGGTGGGAGGGGGGAGGGGGGTTCAGGATTGGGAGCTCGAATACACCCGTGGCGGATTCATGTCAATGTATGGCAAAACCAATACAGTATTGTAAAGTAAAATAAANCTGAACCCTATGTCAGGCTTCCCAGCATGGGGATCTGATCAAAGGACTGGGAATCGCCAGGAAATCTGGCCTTGAGGGCTAGAAGGATTTGATTTTAGTCCTTCTGAAGGACTGAGGGAAACAGAGACTCCAGTCTTGGAGGGCACAAATAAAATTTTGCATGCACCAAGACCCAGAGGAGAGGAGCAGTGATTCCACAGGAGACTGAACCAAAACTACATGCTTCTGTTGGAGGGCCTCCTGTGGAGACGCGGGTCAGCAGGAGCTCACCAAAGAGATGGGGCAACTGGAAGTTACCCCTTGGCATAAGCCCTCTTGGAGTTCAGCATTAACCCTACCACAGAGCCCATAGATCCCAGGGCTGGGTCACCTCAAGCCAAACAACTACCAGGAAGGGAGTGCAACTCCACCTGTCAGCAGATAATTGGATTAAAGCTTTACTGAGCAAGGCCCTGCCCACCATAGCAAGACCCAGTTTTTCCCATGGCCAGTCCCTCCCATCAACAAGCTTACACAAGCCTCTTAGACTCATCAATCAGAAGGCAGAGAGAAGAAACAGGAAGAAGCATGGTCTCACAGCAGCTAAAACAAATATCATATTACAGAAAGTTAATCGTGATGAAAATGCTGAAACTTATGTCCCAGATGAAGGAACATGATAAAATCCCAGAAAAACAACTAAATGAAGTGGAGATAGGCGACCTTCCAGAAAAATAATTCAGAATACTGATAGTGAACTTGATACAGGATCTAGGGAAAAGAATGGAGGCAAAGATTAAGAAGATCCAAGAAACGTTTACCAAAGACCTAGAAGAACTATAAAACAGACAGAAATGAATAATACACTAGAAGAAATCAGTAACAGAATAACTGAGGCAGAAGAATGGGTAAATGACCTGGAGGACAAAATGATGTAAATCACTTCCACAGAATACAGTATAGAAAAAAGAATGAAAAGAAATGAAGACAGCCTAAGAGACATCTAGGACAACATTAAACACACCAACATTCACATTGTAGGGGTCGTAGAAGGAGAAGAGAGAGAGAAAGGACCTGAGAAAATATTTGAAGAGATAATAGCTAAAAACTTCCCAAACATGGGAAAGGAAATAGTCAGCCAAATCCAGGAAGCACAGAGAGTCCCAGGCACGATAAACCCAAGGAGGAACACACCAAGACACATAATCAAACTGACAAAAAATAAAGACAGAGATAAAATATTAAAAGCAACAAGGGAAAAACAATAAATAATATACAAAAGAACTCCAATCAGGCTATCAGCTGATTTCTCAACAGAAACTCTACAAGTCAGAAAGTAAAGGTATGATGTATTTAAACTGATGAAAGAGAAGAGCCTACAACCAAGAATACTTTACCCCACAAGACTCTCCTTAAGATTTGATGAAGAAATCAAAAGGTTTCTAGACAAGCTAAAGTTAAGAGAGTTCAGCACCACCAAGCCAGATTTGAAACAAATGCTAAAGGAACTTCTCTAGGCAGGAAACACAAGAGAAGGAAAAGACCTACAGAAAATAAACCAAAAACAATTGAGAAAACAGTAATAGGATCATACATATCAATTATTACCTTAAATGTAAGTGGATTAAATGCACCAACCAAAACTGGGTGGAGGAAAATATGTACATGTATGCACCTCCATTTACCACATCATTCTGTTTGACCTCCCACAATTGTATGTAATTATTTTATATTGTTAAGTTAATCATGTTCTTATTATGGCTTGCAATTGTAATTGTCTTTTGTTTTTTGTCTGTCTATTGATTGTGAAAACTGATAAACATCTTTTCTTCTAGTGAGTATATAACTATTACTCAATACCATTGTATCATAATTGGGCAACAGAAAAATAATAGAACTCTATATCACCAAAATTAGGATCTAATAGAAAAACCAGTAATTGTTTTTTAAAATCCATATACATATCAAAATTATCTTGAATTTTTTTGAAAAATACAAATGCTCAAGTATTGCCTTTTTTCTCCAGAGCACCAAGGATGTTTCTAATGAGCAGTCATGTTTAAGAACAACTGGACTATATGATGATGTTTTACTTTTACCTAATTTGTTTCAGTTTTTATATTTCATATTCAGTGCTCCCATTTAATTTAGTTTATGTTCTCCAATTTCTCCATCTCTTTTTTTTTTTTTTTAATATTCTTTCTTGGGCCTTTATCAAGTGTAGTAGAAGAACTTTCCTGTACATATATATACATATATATATATTAGAAAACTTATGAATTTTTGCCTAACTAAAAATTATGACATTTTGATTCCACTTGTTTGACTTAGTATGAATAGAATGCTGGATTTCTAATTAAAAAATAGATATGAAATTAGCAACAAATGTTTACCACATAGCACAGGGAATCATAGTCAATATCTTGTAATAACCTATGATGGAAATAATTTCAAAAATAATATATGTGTATTTGTATTACTGAATAACTTTGATGTGCACCTGAAACATTGTAAGTCAACTATACTTGATAAAATATATTTATTTTTTTAAAAAGGCTGGAGCTGATTATACAGAGTGAAGTAAGCCAGAAGGAAAAACACCAATACAGTATACTAACACATATATATGGAATTTAGAAAGAAGGTAATGATAACCCTGTATGCGAGACAGCAAAAGAGACACAGATGTATAGAACAGACTTTTGGACTCTGAGGGAGAGGGAGAGGGTGGGATGATTTGGGAGAATGGCATTGAAACATGTATACTATCATGTAAGAAACGAATCGCCAGTCTATGTTCGATACAGGATACAGGATGCTTGGGGTTGATGCATGGGGATGATCCAGAGAGATGATATGGGGTGGGAGGGGGGAGGGGGGTTCAGGATTGGGAGCTCGAATACACCCGTGGCGGATTCATGTCAATGTATGGCAAAACCAATACAGTATTGTAAAGTAAAATAAAGTAAAAATAAAATTTAAAAAAAAAAGGCTGAGCACTGAAGAATTTATACTTTTGAATTGTGGTGCTGGAGAAGACTCTTGAGAGTTCCTGGGATAGCAAGGAGATGAAACTAGTCAATCGTAAAGGAAGTCAAACCTGAATATTCATTGGAAGGACTGATGCTTCAGCTGAAGCTGAAGACCCAGTACTTTGGGTACCAGATGTGAAGATCCAACTCACTGGTAAAGACCCTGATGCTGGGAAAGATTGAAGGCAGGGGAAGAAGCAGGTGATGGAGGATGAGATGGCTGGATGGAATCACTGACTCAATGGATATGAGTTTGAGCAAACTCTGGGAGATAGCAAAGGATAGAAAAGCCTGGCAACTGCAGTCCATAGGGTCATAAAGAGTCATACAGGACTGAGAGATCGAGCAACGAACTACAAAAGAGGAAAAAAGTGTAAAGTGTTCAGGTGCTTTGTAGGGTAAGGATGCTACTATTAGTAGTAGCAATGCTATATGTCATTATGTTTCAATTAAAATGCTTTATGGCATTATAGTACCATTTCTGGTCTCAGTTCAGTTCAGTTCAGTTGCTCAGTCTCAATGCCATGAATCAGGCTGAGTAAGCAGTCAGAATAATAACCAAAGGATCTCACTTAGTAGTTAAGAATGGACAGAACCTGTCTCTTATACACATCTTATAGAACAGACTTTTGGACTCTGAGGGAGAGGGAGAGGGTGGGATGATTTGGGAGAATGGCATTGAAACATGTATACTATCATGTAAGAAACGAATCGCCAGTCTATGTTCGATACAGGATACAGGATGCTTGGGGTTGATGCATGGGGATGATCCAGAGAGATGATATGGGGTGGGAGGGGGGAGGGGGGTTCAGGATTGGGAGCTCGAATACACCCGTGGCGGATTCATGTCAATGTATGGCAAAACCAATACAGTATTGTAAAGTAAAATAAAGTAAAAATAAAATTTAAAAAAAAAAGGCTGAGCACTGAAGAATTTATACTTTTGAATTGTGGTGCTGGAGAAGACTCTTGAGAGTTCCTGGGATAGCAAGGAGATGAAACTAGTCAATCGTAAAGGAAGTCAAACCTGAATATTCATTGGAAGGACTGATGCTTCAGCTGAAGCTGAAGACCCAGTACTTTGGGTACCAGATGTGAAGATCCAACTCACTGGTAAAGACCCTGATGCTGGGAAAGATTGAAGGCAGGGGAAGAAGCAGGTGATGGAGGATGAGATGGCTGGATGGAATCACTGACTCAATGGATATGAGTTTGAGCAAACTCTGGGAGATAGCAAAGGATAGAA
This sequence comes from Oreotragus oreotragus, assembly GCA_006410675.1. Classification (NCBI taxonomy): domain Eukaryota; kingdom Metazoa; phylum Chordata; class Mammalia; order Artiodactyla; family Bovidae; genus Oreotragus; species Oreotragus oreotragus. The sequence goes on along the minus strand of SJYX01017495.1, from coordinate 471,554 downwards.
AAGCCTGGCAACTGCAGTCCATAGGGTCATAAAGAGTCATACAGGACTGAGAGATCGAGCAACGAACTACAAAAGAGGAAAAAAGTGTAAAGTGTTCAGGTGCTTTGTAGGGTAAGGATGCTACTATTAGTAGTAGCAATGCTATATGTCATTATGTTTCAATTAAAATGCTTTATGGCATTATAGTACCATTTCTGGTCTCAGTTCAGTTCAGTTCAGTTGCTCAGTCTCAATGCCATGAATCAGGCTGAGTAAGCAGTCAGAATAATAACCAAAGGATCTCACTTAGTAGTTAAGAATGGACAGAACTACTTAAAAAAATTTTTTTTATTCCTCTCATCAATAAATGATCTGAGGTGGTGGGGTGTATTTTCAGTTTGTTTCCATATTGTGTTTCAGTGAATGTGTTCCTGTAAGTACAGGTACAGTTAGAGAATTTGAAGATATGAATGACCCGTGGTGTCCAAATTCTATAAACAGAACAAAATGTGTTTTATAAGTGAAAAAAGTCAAGAACCCAGGAATAGGGTGTTGGGTATTTTTTTTTATTCTGTCCTTCATCTCACTGCCCACATTCAGTTAATACAGATTTTTCCTCTTAATCTATTTCCTCTTCTCTATATTGCCTTTTTGACGTCTACATTGGATAGTAATCTGCACCTGAAATTTAACATGGCCCAAATAGAATTTTTGACTCACTTTTAAGTCTTCTATGCACTAAGCTTTCCTCGTTTCAGTAGATGGCACAACCTGGAATCACCTTTGCTTTCTCTCTCTCTCATCCTCACATCATAATTTTAATCCATCAAAAAGTTTTACTAGCAAATATTCTGAACCTGATCATTTTATCACCTCCATTGCTTCAATAAATCATTATCTCTGTTGCTTTGTGAGTTTTCTAACTGGTCTCCCTGATTATAGATACTGAGGGGTGTGTGTGTGTGTGTGTGTGTGTAGCATTGTGCTCCCTGCTTAACGTGTTTTATTGAATTCTGAGTATAGCCAGAGTGAAATTTAGACTTTTTCCCATGGACTAAAGGCTCTACTTGATGTGGCGTTTGCCTGCCCCTCCAACCTGGTTTTGCTCATTAGACTTTTCATATACTCTGCATAGCAACACTGACCTTCTGTTTTCTCTCTATATGCTACACTCATTGCAGTCTTGGCATGTTGGAAATTGCTCATCTACTCTCTGGCAACTACTTTAGTCATATTTCTCATTACTCTAAACACTAGTTTTTCTCATTCACCTGTTTATATTTCCCAAGTCATATTATACTTTTCACAATTTTATGCCTTGGTCCAATTATTCTTACTTCCTGAAATGCTCTGTCTCATTCCCACTCCTTTTCCTGAAATAATTATTATTAATCCTTCACAAATCATTTAGAAAAATAGAATCACTTATAGAAAGAAAAAAGAGGATTAAAGATAACTGAGGCTTTACCTCCTCCAAGAATGCTTTTCTAAATCTTTCAGCCTGAGCCCCACTTGGTCCCTTATGTCCCCTGCTTCCTTATGCCTTTGTATTTACCATATTGTGTTGTGATTACCTTCACCTATGTCCACTCCTTTGTTAGTCTGTGACATTTTTGCTGTCAGGCGCTAGGCTTTTTCATCTCTATAACCCTACAAGACCCAGGAAAATATTAGTTTGAACTGTTGCAAGTGACTCCAGTTAGGGGAAATTTATTACTGAGCAAATTCTGTCCTGAATAAAATTATAATTAACTCTGCACACTGGAGTTTAAAGAGTAATATCAACAAAATGGACATGGAAAATGTACGTATTCCAAATGTGGGCAAGTTTGAACCTAAAGCTGTTAGCTAGGTATCAATTTCATTTTGTTTTGTTTGTAGAGAGTTTTCCTTTTCTGTGTACAGTCAACATTTAGCTTTCCATTCAAAATGTGTGGGAAGAGAATCAAAAGTTTATTTATAAACATCATGGGAATGTGGTTATAAATGAGTAAATCTCATCCAAAAAAGATTATATACACAATCAAAAAAATTTCAAGTTAGAAGAGAAGTCATGGTGCAGACTGCATCACTTTTTCTGAGGTAGGTAGGAGTATCTTTGCAGCAATACTTTTTTAGTATAAAACAGTGTTTCCAGAGTCTTTTTTGGTGAAATAAATTATCTGGTTGTATCCATCTACTTTTACTTTCTATGAAGTGTTGGAAGGTGAGAAGAAGCCACCCTAGATGTCTAGGGAAATGTTGGTAGGGTGTGTGTTAGAGAAAATTTAAAAATATTTTGGGTTACTCTGGAAATTTGAGCATTCACATGGATAAACCCATTGCTTTTTATAAAGATAGACTTTTTCTTTCCATATGTGTGAACATTGTCAATTTCTTTGTTTTGCTATGAGGAATCCAAGGGAGCAGTACACTTTGTTGTTGCTGTTCAGTTGCTGAGTTGTGTCCAACTCTTTGTGACCCCGTGGACTACAGCATAACAGGCTTCCCTGTCCTTCACTATCTCCCAGAGTTTGCTCAGATTCATGTCCATTGAGTAGGTGATGCTGTCAAATCATCTCATTCTCTGTTGTCCCTTTCCCCTCCTGCCTTCAGTCTTTCCCAGTATCAGGGTCTTTTCCAGTGAGTCAGCTCTTTGCATCAGGTGGCTGAAGTATTGGAGCTTCAGCTTCAGCAGCAGTCCTTCCAATGAATATTCAGAGTTGATTTCCTTTAGGATTGACTGGTTTCATCTCCTTGCAGGCCAAGGAACTCTCAAGAGTGTTATCCAGCAATACAATTTGAAAGTATCGATTCTTTGGGGCTCAGCCCTCTTTATGATCTAGTTCTCACATCTGTACATGAAGACCGGAGAAACCATGGCTTTGACTATACAGACCCTTTGTTGGCAAAGTGATATGTCTGCTTTTTAATACACTGTCTAGTTTTGTCAGCTTTTCTTCCAAGGAGCATATGTCTATTAATTTCATGACTGCAGTCACCATCCACAGTGATTTTGGAGCCCAAGAAAATCTGTCACCTTTTCCACTTTTTCCCCCTTCTACTTACCATGAAGTGATGGGACTAGATGCCATGATCTTAGTTTTTTTCATATTAAGTTTTAAGCCAGCTTTTTTTACACTGCTCTTTCACCCACATCAAGATGCTCCTTAGTACCTCTTTTGGCCATACAAAGGAGGTGACAGATAGATTGAAGGGATTAGATCTGGTAAACAGAGTGTCTAAAGAACTATGGACAGAAGTTAATAACATTGTACAAGAGGCAGTGACCAAAACGATTCCAAAGATAAAGAAATGCAAGATGGCAAAGTGGTTGTCTGAGACATAGTCAAGAAGAAAAGAGAAGTGAAAGACAAGGGAGAAAGGAAGGGTTTACCCAACTAAAGCAGAGTTCCTGAGAATAAGCAAGGAGAGATAAGAAGGCCTTCTTAAATGAACAATGCACAGAAATAGAAGAAAACAATAGAACGGGAAAGACTAGAAATCTCTTCAAGAAAACTGGAGATATCAAGGGACTATTTCATGCAAGGCTGGGCATGCTAAAAGACAGAAATAGTAAGGACCTAACAGAAGCAGAAGAGATTAAGAAGGGGTGGCAAGGATACACAGAAGAACTATACAAAAAAGTCTGAATGACCTGAATAGCCATGATGATGTGGTCACTCACCTAGCATCAGATATCATGGAGTGTGAAGTCAGTGGACCTTAGGAAGCACTACTACAAACAAAGCTAGTGGAGTTAATGGAATTCCAACTGAGCTGTTTAATATCCTAAAAATGATGTTGTGAAAGTGCTGTTCTCAATACATAAGCAAATTTGGAAAGTTCAGCAGTGGCCACAGGACTGGAAAAGGTCAATTTTCATTCCAATCCCAAAGAAGGGTAACGCCAAAAATGTTCAGACTGTTGTACAATTGTGCTCATCTCACATGTTTGTAAGGTTATGCTCAAAATCCTTCAAGCTAGACTTTAGCAATATATGAACCAAGAACTTCCATATGTAGAACCTGGATTTGGAAAAGGCAGAGGGACCAGAGATCAGCCTGCCAATATTCACTGGATCGTAGAGAAAGCAAGGGGATTCTATAAAAACATCTACTTCTGCTTCATTGACGATGATCAAGCTTTTGACTCTGGATCACAACAAACCATGGAAAATTCTTAAAGATATGGGAATACCAGACCACCTTCCCAGTCTCCTGAAAATGGTCAGAAAGCAACAGTTAGAACCAGACATAGAATAACTGACTGGTTGAAAACTGGGAAAGAAGTATGCCAAGGCTGTATATTGTCACTTCTATGCAGAGTACATCATGTGAAATGTCAGGCTGGATAAATCACAAACTGGAATATTAACAACTTCAGATATGCATTACCCTCTCCATCCACAATATGGTGAGTCCTAGCTCACTGTGACCTTAAGATACTTCATCATGACAGTATGATAATGGAGCTTCCATTTTAGGAGATGGTAATGCTAAGGAAGAGAATTTTGGTGATCTCAAAGTTACATAACTGGCAAGTGGTTGAACCAAGTTATAAGCCTTGTAAGTCCAATTTTATGATCCTGAAATCTGTATAGTGATTAAATCTAGTGAAACTTTATTCAAGCTCAGTTCAGTTCAGTTGCTCAGTTGTGTCCATCTCTTTGCGACTCCCAAGTACTACAGCACACCAGGCCTCCTTGTCTATTACCAACTCCTGGAGCTTACGCAAACTCACATCCATCGAGTCAGTGATGCCATCCAACCATCCATCCTTTGTCATCCCCTTTTCTTCCTGCCTTCAATCTTTTCCAGCATCAAGGTCTTTTCTAGTGAGTCAGTTCTTCACATCAGGTGGGCAAAGTATTGGAGTTTCAGCTTCAGCATCAGTCCTTCCAATGAATATTTAGAACTGATTTCCTTTACGATGGGCTGGTTGGATCTCCTTGCAGTCAAAGGGACTCTCAAGAGTCTTCTTCAACATCACAGTTCAAAGGCATCAATTCTTCGGCACTCAGCTTTCATTTTAGTCCAAGTCTCACATACATGCATGACTACTGGAAAAACCATAGCTTTGATTAGATGGACCTTTATTGGTGAAGTAATGTCTCTGCTTTTTAATATGCAGTTACCTGGTGGCTCAGAGGTTAAAGCGTCTGCCTGCATTGCAGGAGACCTGGGTTCGATCCCTGGGTCAGGAAGATCCCCTGGAGAAGGAAATGGCAACCCACTCCAGTATTATTGCCTGGAGAATCCCATGGATGGAGGAGCCTGGCGGGCTACAGTCCATTGGGTAGCAAAGAGTCGGACACGACTGAGCGACTTCACTTTCACTTTAGGTTGATCATAGCTTTCCTTCCAAGGAGCAAGCATCTTTTAATTTCACTGCAGTCACGATCTGCAGTGAGCTCAATGCCTCCCTAAATAAATCACCTAATTAAAGTGGGAGATACAGGAGATTACTTCACTCCTTCTTTCAATAGGTATTTATTGAATACCCATTGGATATCTACTTAGTAAGTTTTCCCCCCTCTATGTTCCAAAGACCCTTTGTATGTTGATGCATGTTATCTTATGTTGACAACAAAAAATTTAAGGGCAAGAGGATTGAGATTATGCTAAATTTTATATTGTAGTGTCCTCAAATATTGAGTTCAATAGTTTTTAAGCAAAAAATGGAAACTTGGCTATATGACTCTAAGAGTAGCCTCACTAGACTAAATTTATAAATATAAAGTCTAAAATCTAATATATCTTGATTTGTGTTCAGTCAGTTTGCTGTAATCCCTTTTCCTTTTCTCACATTTCAGATATTATTTGCCTTTGTTTGACAACAGGCATGGTCGTGTAACTTTAAAATAATAAAAAAGACCACTTAAGGAATTCTTATTAAGTGTTAAAGACTGTGCCTTTTATTTTATTAATTTTTATTGTAGTATAGTTGTTTTACAATGTTTTATTTTTGCTGTACAGCAAGTTGAATCAGATAAATATACATATATCCACTCTATTTTTAGCTTTCCTCCCCATTTGTATCACTCCAGATCAAGAACTGGTGTATTTATATTAGACATATAAAATGTGTCTAATTCTTATAGCTTATATCTTTCCTTTTCTCCTTTGCTTTTTGCTTCTCTTCTTTTCACAGCTATTTGTAAGGCCTCCCTAGACAGCCATTTTGCTTTTTTGCATTTCTTTTCCATGGGGATGGTCTTGATCTCTGTCTCCTGTAAAATGTCATGAACCTCATTCCATAGTTCATCAGGCACTCTATCCATCAGATCTAGGCCCTTAAATCTATTTCTCACTTCCACTGTATAATCCTAAGGGATTTGATTTAGGTCATACCTGAATGGTCTAGTGGTTTTCCCTACTTTCTTCAATTTGAGTCTAAATTTGGTAATAAGGAGTTCATGATCTGAGCCACAGTCAGCTCCTGGTCTTGCTTTTGTTGACTGTATAGAGCTTCTCCATCTTTGGCTGCAAAGAATATAATCAATCTGATTTTGGTGTTGACCATCTGGTGAAGTCCATGTGTAGAGTCTTCTCTTGTGTTGCTGGAAGAGGGTGTTTGCTATGACCAGTGCATTATCTTGGCGAAACTCTATTAGTCTTTGCCCTGCTTCATTCCGCATTCCGAGGCCAAATTTGCCTGTTACTCCAGGTGTTTCTTGACTTCCTACTTTTGTATTCCAGTCAGAAAATGAAGATCATGTCATCCGGTCCCGTCACTTCATGGGAAATACATGGGGAAACAGTGGAAACAGTGTCAGACTTTATTTTTGGGGGCTCCAAAATCACTGCAGATGGTGACTGCAGCCATGAAATTAAAAGACACTTACTCCTGGGAAGAAAAGTTATGACCAACCTAGATAGCATATTCAAAAGCAGAGACATTACTTTGCCAACTAAGGTCCGCCTAGTCAAGGCTATGGTTTTTCCAGTAGTCATGTATGGATGTGAGAGTTGGACTATGAAGAAGGCTGAGTGCCAAAGAATTGATGCTTTTGAACTGTGGTGTTGGAGAAGACTCTTGAGAGTCCCTTGGACTGCAAGGAGATCCAACCAGTCCATTCTGAAGGAGATCAACCCTGGGATTTCTTTGGAAGGAATGATGCTAAAGATGAAACTCCAGTACTTTGGCCACCTCATGCGAAGAGCTGACTCACTGGAAAAGACTCATGCTGGGAGGGATTGGAAGCAGGAGGAGAAGGGGACGACCGAAGATGAGATGGCTGGATGGCATCACTGACTCGATGTATGTGAGTCTGAGTGAACTCCGGGAGATGGTGATGGACAGGGAGGCCTGACATGCTGTGATTCATGGGGTCACAATAAAATCTCAGCTCAAACACTCACTCATATGTGAAGTTTGCCTAATCTCTCCATGTTATCTATTTCTGTGTAACAATTTTGCCTACCAACTCAGGGGCTTAAAAGCACACTTTTTATAATCTCACAAATGTGTTTGAGTCAAGAATCCAGGCATGGCTTAGCTGGGTCCTCTGTTTCAGAATTTCTTATGAGGTTGCAATAAAATGTCAACCAGTCTGGGATCTCATCTGAAACCTTGACTGGAAAGAGTCTCTTCCAAGCTCACATAGTTGTTGGGCAGAACTTAGTTTCTTGCAGTCTATTTGACAGAGGGTCTCATTTCTTAATGACTAGATGCTGCCCACGGTTCCTTGCTACATGGGTCTCCCTAACATGGCTGCTTTCTTCATCAAAGCATGAAAATGGATAAGGCAATAGGGAGAACCTTCTAGCAAGATAGAAGTTACAATCTTATGGTACCTAATCATGTAAGTGATATCCCATTACTTTTGCCATGTTCCATTAGTTAGAAACAAGTCATAGGTTCCATCCATACCTAGGAGGAGGTGAGTACACAGAGATGTGAATATCAGGAGGTCAGGTTCACTGGAGGCTATTTCAGAGTCTGTTCACTGTGCTCACTAGGCCTTGGTTTGCTCATTTGATTATAAGGAAGATAATACTTACTTGTTATGGGCTAAATTGTGTCCCCTCCAAATGCTTTATACTGAAGCTGTGATTCCCAATACCTCTGTATGGAGCTTTAAACAGGTAGTTATGTTAAAAATGAGATTGTAAAGGTCACACCTCAACCATATGTCTGGTGTTCTAGCAAGAGGAGTTTATAGAAAACACAAAACGATGACCATGTGAATACATGGGAGATGTATTCTGGGAGATGGCCATCTGCAAGCACAGGTGCTTAGAAGAAACCAAACCTGCTGACCACTTGATCTTGAATTTCTAGTATCCATAATTGTGGAGAAATAAATTGCTGTGGTTTAAGTCAGTCAGTCTGTGGTATTTTGATAAGGCAGCACTGGAAAACTAATATACTATCTTGTAGGTTAATGTTTCGCAAATTTTCTGATTCATGATATACATTAAATAAATATTAACTTTCAGTATTATTTATGAGTGCTGTTATTATTAAGCCAAAGCCCCTAGGGTAAAGAGATGTTAAATAACAAGATCTGGATTTTATCTAGTTCATTTTCCTGCTTGATCAGGAGTACAATACACTTTTCTCCACTGTTCAGTTTAATTGAGCAAAATTGTATTGAGCCCTTTTTATAAAGCAGGTACTGAGCTAGGGGCTGAAGATAAAAGATAAATAGGATATGACCCATATATCTGTTGGGGAGCTTAGGCTCCTGGAGGAAGGATTTGGACAAGCAGATCCTTAATATATGATATGATAATGTCTAAGTGATGTGCTCTTGATGCTAAAAAAGTCCAGAGGAAAGGTTCAGGGCCAACTCCTAGAGAAGCCACTGAAGTGGAGTCTTGAAGGATGAATTAGATTTCTCAGATGAAAAAAGGGTAGGGGTGATATTTTCAGCTATTGCTGCTGCTGCTGGTTAGTTGCTCAACCTTGTCTGACTCTTTGCAACCCCATGGACTGTAGCCTGCCAGGTTCCTCTGTCTATGGGATTTCCTAGGCAAGAATATTGGAGTGGATTGCAATTTCCTTCTCCAGGGGGTCTTCTCCATCCAGGGATCAAACCTGAGTCTCCTGGTGAGCAGGTGAATTCTTTAGCACTGAGCCACCTTGGAAGCCCCAGTATCTTTAGCAGATATAACCAAATATAAAACAAATTAACATTAACAGAACTTTACACAAGCACAAATGTGAAATAAACCCCAGTTTAGCTTTGAGCAGCTAATGTGAAAGATAAGACCAAGAAACAATAAGAAATAATTTTTTCAAATGAAACAAAATTTGAAACTGGTACAGTCTCCTACTGATTAATAAGTATCATGTTAATTTTTCTATTTTCGTGCATGTAATGCATGTAGTGACTAGATATGTTGGTATACCATCTCTTTTATGTTTTCCAGGAGAAAGAGCAAGATATTTTATACTGCAACTAAATTCAATTAAATGTCATTAATAATCAGATCTATAAAAATTAAGTATTTTTATAGATTGAAAATGCTTAGAAAATCCTTTTAAATATATTGTCAATATATAATTATCTCCTGATTTTGTTTTATTAGTGGAGTTATTTTACTATTAATTTTGAAAATAAAAAAATAGGAGTGGTATCAAAAAAGATTAATGAGGAAAATTGTGAAGATTCGTCTGACTTTATTTGATCATACTATGGTATCCTCCTTTACATAATTTCAGCCTAATAGGGTACAACTTAATTGAGAACAGGGGTTTATTATTATCTTTAGCCTTAGTATTAGTGATTAAAAATAGTTATTGGTTAAACATACATTGTATTGCTTTGTTCAGTTCTCTTTTCCTCTCTTGAGTTTTAGTTTCTTCATCTTTTATAAAAAATATTTTAAATTATACAGCATAGTGTCTCAATATTTCTTCTATACATTATGAAATGATCACCATTTGATTAAGTCTAGTAACTGTCTCTGTAGAGTTAATGTAATATTAGTGATTATATTCCTTATGCTGTACATTACATCTCTATTCCCATAACTGATTCACTTTAAACCTGGAAGCTTGTACTCCTTAATTCTTTTCACTTATTTAGCCCATCTCCCACTCCCACCCCTCTGGGCAGCACCAGTTTATTCTCTATATCAAAGAATCTGTTATTGTTTTGCTTTTCCTGCTTATTTGTTTTCTGATTCTACATATAAATGAGCTTATGCTGTATTTGTTTTTATCTATATAACTTATTGCAATAAGCATAATACCTTATTGATCTATCCATGTTGTTGAAAAGGGCAAGATTTCATTCTTTTTAATGTCTGAGATATATTCATGTGTGTTTGTGTGTGTGTGTGTGTGTCTTTATTCATCTATGGACCCTCAGATTGTATCTGTATCTTTGTTAATATAAATAGTACCTTAGTGAACATTGGAGTGCATATTTATCTTTTTGAATTAGTGCTTTGGTTTTCTTTCAATAAATACCCAGAAGTGGAATTGCTGGATCATTTGGTATAAATAGTTCTATTTTTAATTTTTAGAAAACTTCCATATGGTTTTTCATGGCAGCTACACCAAATTAAATTCTCACCAGTAGTACACAAAGGTTCCTTTTTCTCTACATCCTTATCATCAACATTTGTTATTTCTTATCTTTTTGATAATAGCCATTCTGACAGGTGTGAAGTGATCTTTCATTATGGTTTTGACTTGAATTCCCTGGCGATTAGAGATGTTGGACATCTTTTCATGTGCCCATTGGCCATTTGTATGTCTTCCTTGGAAAAATATCTTTTCAGGTCCTCTGCCCATTTTTTATTCATATTTTTTATATTGAGTTGTATGAGTTCTCTATACATTTTGGATAGTTACTCAAGCTCAGTCTTGCCTGACTCTTTGGGACCCCGTGGAGAAGCCTGCTACACTCCTCTGTCTATGGAATTCTTCAGGCAAGAATACTAGAGTGGGTAGCTATTCCCTCCTCCAGGAGATCTTCCTGACCCAGGATTCAAACCTGGGTCTCCTGCATTGCAGGCAGATTCTTTACCACCTGAGTCACCAGTGAAGCCCATATTTTGGATATTAACCCCTTATCAGATATATGATTTGCAAATATCTTCTCCCTGGTGGCTCAGATGGTAAAGTGTCTGTCTACAATGCGGTAGATCCAGGTTTGATCCCTGGGTTGGGAAGATCCCCTGGAGAAGGAAATGGCAATCCACTCCAGGACTATTGCCTGGAAAATCCCATGGACAGAAGAGCCTGGTAGGCTACAGTCTACATGGTCACAAAGAGTCGGACACGGCTGAGCGATTTCACTTTCACTTTCTCCTGTTCAGTAAGTTGCCTTTTTATTTTGTTGATGATTTCCTTTATTGTGCAAAAGATTTTTCATTTGATATAATCGCATTTTGGGGAGTTTGTTTCTTTGCTTCTGTTTCTCTTGTCTGAGGAGATAGATCATAAAAAGTATTGCTAAGACTGTTGTCAGAGTATGGTGGTGGTTTAGTCACTAAGTTGTGTTCCATTCTTGGGACCCCATGGACTGTAGCCTGCCAGACTCCTCTGTCCATGAGATTCTCCAGGCAAGAAACCTGGAGTGTGTTACCATTTCATTCTCCAGGGGATCTTCCTGACCCGGAAATCAAACCCAGGTCTCCTGCACTGCAGGCGGATTCTTTACTGACTGAGCTATGAGGGAAACCCTCAAAGTCAAAGAGTATACTGCCGTTCATCTTCTAGAAGTATTATGGGTTTAAGCCTTACATTTAGTCTTTAATCCATTTTGAGTTTATTTTTATTTATGGTATTATAGACTGCTGCTGCTGCTAAGTCACTTCAGTCGTGTCTGACTCTGTGCAACCCTATAGACAGCAGCCCACCAGGCTCCCCCGTCCCTGGGATTCAACTTTATTCTTTTGCATGTAACTGTCCAACACCATTTGTTGAAGATATCGTTTTCTCCCCATGGTATGGTCTTGCCTTGCTTGTTGTAAATTAACTGACCATAGCATGAGTTTATGTGGGGCGGGGCTCTCTGTTCTGTTTCATTGCTCGATGTGTCTGTTTTGTGCCAGTGCTATACTGTTTTGATTCCTATAGCTTTGTATTACAGTTTGAAATCAGGGATTGTGGTTGCTCCCAGCTTTGTTCTTTCATAAGATTGCTTTGGCTATTTGAGGTCTTCTGTAGTTCTATATAAATTTTAGATTTATTTATTTCCGTTCTCTGAAAATGCCATCAGGATTTTGATAAGGATTGCATTGAATCTTGCTGTGAGTAGTATGGGGATTTTAGCCAAACTGATTTTTCCTTCCTTGAACATGATATATTATTCCATTTATTTATGACATTTTCAATGTCTTTCATCAAGTCTTACTGTTTTTAGACTATAATTCTTTCACTTCCTTGGTAACATTATTCTTAGATATTCTATTCTTTTCAGTGCAGTTATAAATAGGATTGCTTTATTAATTTCTCCTGTTAGTTTGTTATTAGTGTATACAAACACAAGTAATTTTATGTTGATTTTTTTGCATCTTTACTGAATTCATTTATTTGTTTTAATAGCTTTTTTTTGTGTGGAATCTTTAGGATTTTCTATATGTAGTGTCATGTCATCTGTAGGTAATACAGTTTACTTCATCCTTTCCAATTCGGATGAATTTTTAAATCTTTTTCAAGGTTAATGCTTTTTCTGGCATTCAGAAAAGTGGCAAGAGAGATGTATTAGTTGTGGAAAGTTTACTGGTGGAGAATAGTTCAGAGGTGACTTGAGAAATGGAGCATCAAATTGTGGATTAGAGGTCTAGACTAGAGAGGAACAGTGCTGGCCAGGGGACAGGCATAGAATAAGACACGTGAAGCACTATGGTTGGATTTTGGTGCAAAATGAGCCATGCAAGTTTACCACCTTCTCTTTTTGTTACTGTCAGCTAGTGACCCTTAGTAGGAGATCTGCCATATGCAGATTAGGTGATTACCTGGCACTTATGAATGCCAACTCAATTACAGCATTGAGTTTGGAAAGTTCTAGTTCCTAGAATTGCTTAGTTTGGTTCCATAATTATTAGTAGCTCTATACTATCAGGGTTCTGTTGTAATCCAAGCACAACATTAGTAACTTTACATAGTCACTACATGCAGATTCCATGTAAACTGTATTATGTAATTAGTTGTCATTTCCATTTTACTAAAAAGCAAAAGCCAAACTTTAGACATGTGGAGCCATTTACCTGGTGGTTTTCATAAATAATATTCCTTCTATATTTTTGTACAGTAGTATATCATAAACTTGGACCTTTAGTAGCATTACTCTAGTAAGAAAAATGGAGCCAACTTTTTCATTATGCTAAGGACTTAACTGAATTATGAAGACTGGATTTATCTTAATGTTACACACAAGACTAGGAACTTAAAAAGACATTTGTTAATTAAAAGAAATTTAGTTGAATGATTAAAATGATAGGTAAATATCACTGTGCATTAAATAATACTGCCCACTCTGGGAACATAGGAGTTAGTGGAAAATTAAAGAAAACAAGATATTACAATTAAGTTGTTTAATTTAAAAGGTTGTTTAATTAAAATAGACATTTAATTTCCATTTATTAAGTTTCAGTAAATGAAAGATAAATTTCTAATTGCTTCATATTTTTATTTTTAAATATACTTTTTTCTTTACTCTCTGCATACATGCTAAGTCATTTCAATTGTGTTTGACTTTTTGTAACCTTATGGACTATAGCCTGCCAGGCTCCTCTGTCCATGAGATTCTCCAGGCAAGAATACCGAAGTGGGCTGCCATTTCTTTAATCCGGTTTCTCTTAATTAATATATAGTATCAAGCCTCTTCCTAACTTTGGATTATGCATTTCTCAAACACTTATTGAGCATCTCATATGTAGTAAGACTTGCGCTAAGTTCCAAGATTTAGAAATGAGCAAATGATCATCTCTAATGAACAAATGATGATAATCCTGGCTGTTTATATGGCACAGGTCTAGGTGAGGATATCAACATATGCACAGTAATCATAACAGAATGCCAAAGGCTGAAATAGTTGAATGGACAGATTCTAAGAAACACAGGGACAGAAGTTATTATTCTTGTCTGGAGGTATCAGGGCAGTACCTCACAGAGGAGCTGACATTTGAGCTGGGCCTTAAAGAATAAGAAAAAGTCCACCTGTTGAAAAGGTAAGAAAAAGACAATCCAAACAGAGGGAGTAAGTTGCAAAGGCAAAGAAGAATGAAACAATAACATAATTTAAAAATTAGTTCATTGTAACCTAAACATAGAGTTTATGATGAAAGTAAAGGGAGATTAATCTGGGAAGGCAAGAATACACAGAAGAACTGTACAAAAAAGATCTTCATGTCCCAGATAATCACGATGGTGTGATCACTCATCTAGAGCCAGACATCCTGGAATGTGAAGTCAAGTGGGCCTTAGAAAGCATCACTATGAACAAAGCTAGTGGAGGTGATGGAATTCCAGTTGAGCTATTTCAAATCCTGAAAGATGATGCTGTGAAAGTGCTGCACTCAATATGCCAGCAAACTTGGAAAACTCAGCAGTGGTCACAGGACTGGAAAAGGTCAGTTTTCATTCCAGTCCCAAAGAAAGGCAATGCCAAAGAATGTTCAAACTCCTGCACAATTGCACTCATCTCACATGCTAGTAAAGTAATCCTCAAAATTCTCCAAGCCAGGATTCAGCAATGGGTGAACTGTGACCTTCCAGATGTTTAAGCTGGTTTTAGAAAAGGCAGAGGAACCAGAGATCAAATTGCCAACATCCGCTGGATCATCAAAAAAGCAAACGAGTTCCAACAAACAAACAAACAAACAAACATCTATTTCTGCTTTATTGACTATGCCAAAGACTTTGATTATGTGGATCACAATAAACTGTGGAAAATTCTTCAACTGATGGGAATACCAGACCACCTGACCTGCCTCTTGAGAAATCTATATGCAGGTCAGGAAGTAACCGTTAGAACTGGACATGGAACAAAAGACTGGTTCCAAATAGGAAAAGGAGTACAT
>SJYX01017495.1:379185-456034 GCA_006410675.1 Oreotragus oreotragus | reverse complement strand
GGGGCTCCAAAATCACTGCAGATGGTGACTGCAGCCATGAAATTAAAAGACACTCCTTGGAAGAAAAGTTATGACCGACCTAGATAGCATATTGAAAAGCAGAGACATTCCTTTGCCAACAAAGGTCCATCTAGTCAAGGCTATGGTTTTTCCAGTAGTCATGTATGGATGTGAAAGTTGGACTGTGAAGAAGGCTGAGTGCCAAAGAATTGATGCTTTTAAACTGTGGTGTTGGAGAAGACTCTTGAGAGTCCCTTGGCCTGCAAGGAAATCCAACCAGTCCATCCTAAAGGAGACCAGTCCTGGGTGTTCATTGGAAGGACTGATGCTGAGGCTGAAATTCCAATCCTTTGGCCACCTGTTGTGAAGAGTTGATTCATTGGAAAAGACCCTGATGCTGGGAGGGATTGGGGGCAGGAGGAGAAGGGGATGACAGAGGACGAGATGGCTAGGTGGCATCACCAACTCGATGCACATGAGTTTGGGTGAACTCCAGGAGTTGCTGATGGACAGGGAGGTCTGACTTGCTGTGATTCATGGGGTTGCAAAGAGTTGGACATGATTGACTGAACTGAACTGAACTGAACTGAAACTGACATCACATTAGGAACGGGTTTTAACTGTATACAAGTTGTTTGAGAAGCATTTTGAGGGTAATATTTAAAGCTAATCTAATTTTTCTCACTGGACTTCCTAGGTGGCAGAGTGGTAAAGCATCTGCCTGCAGTGCAGGAGACCTGGGTTTGATCCGTGGGTTGGGAAAATCCCCTAGAGTAGGAAATGGCAACTCACTCCAGTATTCTTGCCTGGAAAATTCCATGGACAGAGGAGCTTTGTGGTTTACAGTCCACGGGGTTGTAAAGACTTGGACATGACTGCATGACTGATTGAGCAAGCATGCAATTTTTCTAGCTACATGGCTTGCTTTTACTTGATATTAGCTTTTCTTCCATCTAGGCTCATAGCTCATAACAAAGTTCAAACAAAATCAAATTCAAAACAATATAAAATTTCCCCTCAATTTTTTACAAAAAGAAATCCTGCTTTGTAACACTTCTCCCCCTGTACGAATCCTGAAGTCAAGTGGGCCTTAGAAAGCATCACTATGAACAAAGCTAGTGGAGGTGATGGAATTCCAGTTGAGCTATTTCAAATCCTGAAAGATGATGCTGTGAAAGTGCTGCACTCAATATGCCAGCAAACTTGGAAAACTCTTTTTTTAATATATAAAATATTGATGATGCCTAACTCCTAAAGCTGTTGTGAGAATTTAATGATTTAATAAATATAAAGCAAAATGCCTTTTAGTTGATGCTCAAGAAACGCTTAGTTCTTATGTGATTATACTTAGGAAGTTGGTGGAGCATTTTAGAAATATGACCCTTCTTTAGACACTCTAGTTTCTACCCTTTGGTAAAATCTCAAGATGTGTAGATCCTATGCGTCAACTCATTCCCAGATCTGTGCCTAGGATGCAGTGTGATACATGCTGTTCAGGGCTAGTGTTGAGGCTAAACAATTGTCAAAAACCATGCCAAAGACCAGGAATTTAGAAATATATTAAAATCGAAAGTAAAGCAGAGTCAAACAATGGAGAAACAGACAGAGAATAGACTTATGGACATGGGGAGAGGAGAGGAAAAGGTGAGATGTATGGAAAGAGTAACATGGAAACTTACATTACCATATGTAAAGTAGATAGCCAACAAGAATTTGCTCTATGGTTCAGGAAATTCAAACAGGGGCTCTGTATCAACCAAGGGATGGGATTGGGCGGGAGATGGGAGAGAGTTTCAAAAGGAAGGGGATATATGTATACCTATGGCTGATTCATGTTGAGGTTTGACAGAAAACAGCAAAATTCTGTAAAGCAATTTTCCTTTGATAAACAATAAATTAATTTTTAAAAAAGTAAAGCAGAGTCAGAAACCTATTGGCAAGCATCTGAGGGAACGCATGGATGCTGAAGCAGGAAGCATGAACTCAAGAATCATATAAGATCCTAGGGAAATCTGGACAATATGTGAGGCACATTGGAATCTGATGTTTAGGACAGTGATAATCCTCAGGAGTTGAAGGGATTAGAACAAAGCTAGCAGGACAATCAACTGGAGACCTCAACACTATGAAAATCTTGGCTTTATAATCTAGAATCTTAAAATCTCTGTATAGAAAGGAATCTTAGTAGTCATCTAATCCAGCTCTTGGAGAAGGATATGGCAACCCACTCCAGTACCCTTGCCTGGAAAATCCCATGGATGGAGGAGCCTGGTTGGCTACAGTCCATGGGGTCACAAAGAGTTAGACACGACTGAGAGACTTCACTTTCTTTCTTTAATCCAGCCCTTAAGGTGGTGTTTGAAGCTCCTCTAAGACTGGGCTTGAGAAAGGAACATGGAACTGGGGACAAGACCAAGTACAGAGAGACTGAGGACCACTGGGAAAGGACCATCATGGGAGTGGGAATGAAAAGTTTAGATAATCACTAAGATTAAATATTCATGTTTCTGGCTTGTTTTTCAAAGTGGCCAGGCCCTGGAACACAAATTTAAAGTTGCATGTTAAGTTCAAAGGGGTAACGGGAACCCAGGACCCAGATTGAAGAATAGTAGGAACTTGCCTTACCTGGCTGAAAATGTCTGTGTGTGAAGGAGGAGAGTGAAGCACTGAGTAGAACTGGGAAGCTCAGAAGCCACTGACGTGAGATAAAGCTAGTTCATGAGTCCAGAGTAACTTCTAAGGACTCCACATAGACTAGATTGGGATCTAAAAGTTGGAACACTGGCAGAACTTTGGTTGTGTAATGCCAGAAACAGCATAGTGCCTGAAGAGAGTATAATAGGGGCATTCTTTAGCAAATATGAGAACTGTGTCAAGAAAGTAGAAAATCTGCAGTGGATTTTCTTGGAACTCCTAACAATATAAAGAAGAAATATGAGCCTAGTAATTGTTCTACTCAGTGGCTGGACACTATACCCATGCAATATAGAAAGGTAGCAGTGAAATAAGCACAGGATTCAAAATCCATAGAACTTTGAATATCTGTACCATGCCTTGGTAGACATGTAACCTTGGGAACAGTGAAGGTTAAGTAAGATAATCTCCTTCAAGCTTCCTGATAATGTCTGGCATAGGGTGGTTGCTCAGCAAATAATAATCTTTGATTCAGCTTCCTTCGTAAAATTATATTAAACTAAACTGAATTGTAGATGAAGAAACATGGTCAAGTAGTCCAGTAATTTTTCTTTTGGTGTATCACAAGGGTATAGTTCTCAGTTAGAGTAGTATGCAATTCATCTCTAATTTGAGGAAGCAGGCACCTATTGTGTTTACTTGAAATGGTAAACATAGAACAAAGTAGGAAAAGGGGTGAGTAAATACTTCTAAGTAACAAGATATTCAAATTGTGCTAATTTTTTACTTAGTGGAAAAATATAAGCTTTGATATCATGAAGACTTGAATTTGAATCTCGTTCATGTGATTTAGGGCTTTCTAATAGCAAGAATAAGCCAGGCTATGATGTAGCATAACATAATGAACTTTACTTTCTCAGCGTGTTTTATGTGCCAAACATTACTTTAGGAACTGAACATTTAGTATTAGACAAGGCAGACATGATCCTTCCTGCCTCTGTGGAACTTACAGTCTACTATCCTTCCCGACAGTGTTCCACTGGCTAAGCTGAAAGATAAAGAGGAGGGAAAAGGACTTTTATCCTCTGAGATCAAACTGATAGGAGTATGTCAGTTTTCTTGTAACGATGGGAAAATAACAAAGGGCTCTACTCCATTCTAGAGAGGCTGTCTTTGATTTCCTTTGAAATCCTAGTGGGATTACTAAAGTTGAAATAGAGTATATGTACATTTTTACTTATAGTGTTCAGTTGGAACATCAGAGTATGTGTATAAGTTTTTTTTTTCCCTAGGGTACTGTGAAATCATGCTTATATTTCCTCCGATGCTTATAAAAATCAGAACCTTTTGTGGGATGAGACAGATAATGAACAGTAGCATGCTACCATAGGAAAACCATGGGCATTTGAATTACACACAGTTGGGTTAAAAACCTGCCTCCATCTTTTAACAGATGTGTGACTTTGATAAATTATAAAACTTGTCACAACCTCAGTTTCCTTATCTATAAAATGTGGGTAACAATAACTACCTTACAAGATAGTTGTGTGAATTAGAATATGATGAAATATGAAAATATGACATATATAAAGCAGTGTCTTACTGTATCCCTCTCCAGCTTTGTATCCATTCTCCAAATTGTTGACACAATAATCCTTATAAAATAGCAATCTGATATTGTAACTTTTCAGTTTATAATTCTTCAATGACTGTGTAGCATTCAAAATAAAGTTCAAATTCTGGAGCTTCATATAGAAGACTTTTTATGACCTAGATGTTGTCTGTACTTGTAACTTCACCTCCTACCACTTACACTTTTCCCTTTATTCATGCACAAAGCTCCAACCATAAAGAACTACTTGCTCTTACATATATACCAACTATAAGAGTTCTAACTTTCTTGTTTTGTACGTTCCATTTTCTCTCCTTGAATACCATACTTACCTCTACTTTTTTTTTTTTTTTGTCTAGCAGTCACCTACTCATCTTATAAATGTCAATTACCCTGGGAATCTTTTCGTGAGTAGCTAAACCTTTGGATGTCACTTAAACCTTTTCTGTTCCTATAGCTGTATCTTTGATTGCTCTTCTGACCCCAATCACTCTGCATTAGAGTTGCTTACTTCTGTCTGTCTCCCTTAGAGGTCAATGAGTGATATGAGGGCAAGAATTATATTTTATTAATTTATCTTTATCATCTAGCATAGTACCTAGTACATGGTAAATGTTTCTAAGAGGTAAGTGAACGAATGAATAAGCCAGGTTTAGATATGCTAGTAATTCAGAGGTTGGTCATGAGAGGGGGGAGCCTGGAACAACTAGATACACTAACAGATTTGTGGGGCTAAATCATATAGAGGGGTTATATTAATTAGAATTCTTTGTAACAAAAATCTAACTAGTTTGAGAGTAAAAGTTTAAAAAAAAAACGCAAAACTTTATTAAAAGATAATGAAGTTTCTTATAAATGGCAAGGGTAACCAGGCCTCATGAAGGATCTTGAAACTCATTAGACACTCTCTTGTTTTTTAACTCAAGTGTTATTCTTCTCTGTTATTTCCTCCCTACAGGCCTTTCTGTTTCTTTTTCTCCATGGCACAATTTGGTGATCACACACACACACACACACACACACACACACACACAAACCCTGTATTTCTCTCTTTCTTCATCTTGGTCCTCAATCCCCAAATATCATACTGCCTCAGCATCTCTAAAATGAATCACTTTTGTAAGAAGCTCTATACCCAGAGACTAGCTGTCTCTCCTAATTTCTATTTCCTAGTGAAGAAAATATGATTAGTCTAATTCAATCAGTCAGCTGTGACCTGGGGGCCAGGATTACACAATGCAGACATGCTGCCACAGGCCAGGGGACTAATTCTTGATAACCAAGAGCTAGAGATGCATCTCAAGTATTTCCTGTCTGCTGAGTAGAGCAGGTCTAAAAGTATTTCTAAGTTGAAGCAAAGCTATTTGCCTATTTCATGGTTAGCAGTCTCTTCATTCTGGCTAAAGTAATAGATCAGAAGGATCTTAGCTACTTGATGAAGCATAAGTAACAGTGGCAAATTCCCTGAGTGATATGAGGGCAAGAGGGGATGAGTTGACAAGAGTTGTGAGATTTGTAACCAGTGCAATCAAGTGGGATGGGATTCAAAACAAGACTTTATTTTCACAGAAATTCTTTTTGGTACTTAAAGTGAAAATTAAGAGCTTGGCATAACTTGTATAGAATGAATTGGGAGCAGTAGAAGGAAGGCTGCTGGTAAGTGAAGATTCATGACTGAGCATCTAATAAAAGCTCATTTTTATTTGTTAACTAATGAATGAATAGTGGTGCCTGCTTCCAGGCTCTAAACTGAGCTCAAGGCTATCAGCCTAATTTTCTGTTCTGCTTTCTGGTAGGCATAGGATTCTCCACATACATTCTTGGTGCTCATGGACTTGATGGCTGGATAAAATTAATGTATAGGATGCAGGTCTCCAGTACCTGCCACTTGGTAGGTCCAGGGCCCCTGGGGAATGACCATGAAAAAGGAGAACAGTTTTCACCCTTAGTACTTGGATCCCTTTTCTTTTGGGGGACTAAAAACACTGAATTACAGTTAGTTTCACAGAGTATATCTACCCTGCAAGCTTCTAGTAGTCAGGTACAGGTTTTATGTGTATATTTCCAGTTTCTGACACAGAGTCAGGCACAGTTGCTCAACCAATTTTACTTAAAAGATAAATAATTTCCAAGTATAGTATTGTTAATCTAGTATCTTTTTTCTTTCATAATCATGCCAAGTTAGAGTATATTTGTTTTCTCATCTCTCTGTCTTTGCTTGATTTAGTTTTAGAAAATACGCTTCCACCACTGCTTTTAACTTTAAGAAGTCACTCCAGGATTACACAGTAAATGCTATTAGCGGTCAATTAAATGTCGTGCACAGTGTCAGACACAGAGAATAAATATTTCTCTTCTGGACAAAATAACCATTGCCCTGTTGTAATTGATGTTCATGGAAATAACTCTGTCATATTGTATATCACAAACTCTTTGTCATCCTCTGATGCACATTCATTTGACTATCATTCTAGACATTGATTTGTCACTAGGGATGAGATTTTTTTAAATGATGCATTTAAATTTGATGTTTTATAGTGGATACAAAGCCACTGGAGACTGGCGTCTTTGGTGCCACATATCTATTTTTGCATTTGACTATCCAAAGAGAGGAGATTCCTAATAGCTAAAACATAAATGACTAGATGCTTGTTTTGGGCTTTTTTTTTCTTGAGCAAAGGCTATTTAAAATATACAGCTTTTAAAGCATTGTTCTGGTCACAGTTTAAAGTCTCTGTTTTTATTTTTGTGAAATATTTCTAAAGTAAGCATCTCTGTATAATGAAGTCCAAATGTAAGATCAAGAACAACAACAGTAAAATAGGCCAGACTATCCAGATAATAATTTTTGTCCAGCCTTCTTCCTGGTGATCAGTGAGGGCCCCTTTTCCTCTTTTACATAAGATCTAGGTCAAATAAAGTCAAGCTTGGTTCTGTATTGCCTTTCCATGGGCCGCTATATTTCAGCGCCAAAGCATGAGGCTCCTATAGGCTTGTTTATCATTTCTGCTCCATGGAAGAGAGAGACCTCATTACAAAAAGAAAAGATTCTCTGACCCTCTCAGATCTCTTCTACTTGAAGCCACTCCTTTTCTCTGTCACCTGGGTAGCTCTTGCTCTGAGGTTCTGTTTTGATCTAAGTTTTGATCCGGTTCTGTTTCTAAGTCAGAAAACCTCATTTCTTTGGAGACATGGTTAATGAGGATGCGGTGATCTTCTCCAGACATAACGTGAATAAGTGCTCTGTGACAAGCCCTATAGAGATTCTCTGGAAATTAAAGAGGAGTTAAAAATAAAATTCTTGGGCATTCAAGAGCTTATAGTCTTGCAGGAGAGACTTCCATAAACAAATATTTATAATACAAAGTGTCAAGTTCTATAATAGGATGCATAGAAAACAACATGGGATTACTAATATTGGAGTGACTCATACTGTCTAGAGAGATTAGGGCATGCTTTAGAAAGGCAGTGGTGTTTAGCTGTTTGAGAAGGAATTTGACAAGTCTCAAAAGGGCCCTTTCCTGACATAAGGCACAGAACAGGGAAAGAGGATGGCACCCCCAGAACAAGTAAGGAGTAATTCATGAGGCAATGGGGCCTATTGGTTAAGAACATAAACTCTGGATCAAGCTGCAAGCATTCGATATCAGTTTAGCTACTCACTAGTTCTAAAAAGTTACTTAATATTTGGTGCCTCACTTTCCTCATCCATAAAATGGAGACGCTAATAAAAGGACTGGCCTCACAGGGTTTTATTAAGGATTACATGAGAAAGCATTTAGAATAGCATCTGGCACATATTAAGTGACCATTTTATCATGACCATGTGGCTGGTAATATTGAAAGCTGAGAATGAAGAGTAAGGCAGTATCAGATCACAAAGGGCTTTGTCCAAACTATGAATTTGGACTTTATCCTGAAGATAGTGCCACCAGGGGAAGCTCTGAAGGTAGTGCAAAACTACCAGGGGAAGCCCTGAAGACAGTGCACAACCATTTTCAACAGGCAAATGAGACAATCAGCTTTTTAAAAGTACTTTTTAAAAGAAAGATCATTCTAAGTAATAATTTCCTTACTTAGCAAGAAATCATTTAATAATTAATAATAACAACATAAGAAACAAAGCCAGAAAATTATTTTCTTCCTATCAAAGATGGAATAATAAATGAAACCAATATTTTGGATCAGTCTCCTTGCTTTGAACTCTATGATGTGAATTTAAACCATTTGTTTGGGGATGCTGCATAGGTCTCTTGACAGGGCATAGCTTCTGATAAGTAGACATAGGGCTCAGCCAGATTACCTGATCCTGCCAGGTGGGGCATTAGCCTCTTCTAATACCTCTTAGGAAAATGAAACTTGGCCTGTGTTGGAGACTATAAAACTAAAGAGATACATTCTTTTTTTTTTTAATTCAATTTTTGGTGGCTCAGAGGTTAAAGCATCTGCCTGGAATGTGGGACACCCAGGTTCGATCCCTGGGTCGGGAAGATCCCCTGGAGAAGGAAATGGCAACCCACTCCAGTACTCTTGCCTGGAGAATCCCATGGAGGGAGGAGCCTCGTAGGCTACAGTCCATGCGGTCGCAAAGAGTTGGACATGATTGAGCGACTTCACTTTCACTTTTCACTTATAGTTGATTTACAATGTTGTGTCAGTTTCTGCTATACATTAAAGTGATTCATATGTGTGTGTGTGTATACATATATATATCTATCTCATATATATATATATATCTTCTTTTACATGTCTTTTCCATTAAAGGTTGGATATTGAGTAGAATTCCCTGTGCTCTACAGTAAGTTCTTACTAATTCTATTTTATATATAGTAGTGGTATGTTAGTCCCAAACTCCTATTTTGTTCCTCCCCCCATCTTTCCCCTTTGGTAACTATAAGTTTGTTTTCTAAGTTTGTGAGACTTACATTTTTATTTATAACTGAGAGGCCAAAGGAATAATTTACCTGAGATGATGTGGTTGCAAGTTTTGGAACAAGGGTCAAATCAGGTTTGACTAAACCTAAACCTCATATCCTTTTATTAGACTATTCAAGTCTTACCCCAGGCACTATTCATTTCTGAGCTAGCTATTGAAGTGAATTACACTGGTTTTTGCCCTTGGCCAGGAGGCTCACAGTTTAGGGAGAAAGATGAACAAATCAGTGATTATAAGCTAGTGTCATAGGAACTGTACTAAAGGTATGGATAAGTTGTTATGAAGTTGCAAAGAAGGGATCAAGGTAAGTTTCCTGGGGCATAATTTCTGTCTGATAATAGAAAAAAATATTCTGTGTGACTACAGTGACCATATGGACTTAGGTTAAAGTGACTCCTCTGCTATTTCCTCTCACCCTCCAGAACTTACAGAGTAATTAAGAAAGTAACTTTGGCTCTAGACTGCTTATGTTCAAACTCAGGCTTGAGTAGTTGTGTGATCTTGAGAAGTTATTTACCTTTCTATAAAATGACATTACTAATGATACTTAACCCAATTGACTGGTGTGAAGATGAAATCCGTCAATATAGTTAATGTGTGTAGAACAGAACCTGGCACATAGCAAGCATTTTCTATTATTATTATTAATGCTAGTGGGGAACTGAATGTATGTGCTCAGAATCCCAAAACAAGTGTTGAGTGGGGGAGCATGGTAAGGAAGTGAGTTATGATGTTTTAAATGTATAAAGCCACCTGTAGCTTGTGGCATTTCTATGAAGGTTAAATGCCATAATACTCCCCAGGTGCCTGCCGCATAGTAAGCACTCAGAAAATGCTTAGTGCTATGATCATGACCATGGCAATGATAATGTTTATCATCATCTCAAACCTGTACAGCTTGACCGAGCCTCTTGAGTTTGGCATTTAGCAAGCTGTTGTGGGTATAGCTATGAGAGGACAGACACAAAGCTACATAAAACTTAGATATGAGTTCAGGTCAGGTGCAAGGATCATACTTTAGTCACTTTTATGTTCAATGCCTAACACTGTGTGATATCTAGATAACTATATTGAATTGATTCATTCATTAATGAGATGAAACTGAGTCTGCACTTTACTGATCTGCCTTGTTATCATTCAAATGGAAGGATTGAATCAGCCTTATGTTACATGTCAAGGATCTTCTCTGAATAATGTCTTTCCCTTTTACTTCCCTTCACTTCCCAGTTATCATATTCTAAATTTTAAGGAAATTATGCTAGGTCTAAAAGAAACCAAACAAGTACCAGGTTGGGTTGTTTTTTTTTTCAAATCAAGAAAAAGAAGATTGTAACTGAACCAATAATTTAAAAAATCTAGTACTATAGCAGGCACTGTACTGAACACTTTAAGTACATTAACTTATTTAATTCTCACAACTCTGAACTGTATGAAGGGGAAATTGAGCTGTGGCACAAAGGACACACAGGGACTTATTGTTCAGAACCACTCATGTAGTAAACGGGGAAGGTGTGACTGTATCAAAAAGTCTTTTTACTCTCAATCCTATGCTTATTCCAATTTGTCTCTCTGCATCACTAAGATCTCCTCTTGATAACCTTAATTGCCTCTCAATAATAGATTTATCCCTTTCACTACACTACCTACTTTATGGATGATATTCATCAGTTATCACTGTGAGATATAGATGAATTCAGCATACCCTCCTAATGATGAAAAAGCCTGTGTACTCCAAAGATTAAGCTTACTGGAGGAATTTCAGATGATCAGAGTTGATTTTTGCAGTAAAAGTACGTACTTGACCCCTTATGAACCCCAATCCTGCCTCTGCGATGTACCCTACTTGCTTCTCTGTCCTGAACATTTCCAAGGGGCAAGTGCTCCTTTATTGGGCAGAGGACAAACATTAGCAGTTTGGTAGAGTGCTGCAGCAGTAGCATCAGAGTGGAAAGAAGAAACACTTGCAAAGAAGCTGAGGAGACCTGCTCCTGTATTATTATGTGAATTAAACCAAGTCCCTTTTCTCCTTTGGGCCTTGGATTCCTCATCTATAAAACAGATTATTAGAATGAGTGATTTCTCTTCCCCTTCCAGTTCTGTGTTATGTCTAACCTGTATTTAGTCTAATTTGAGGATTCTGCTTTTGTGTAAAGAGCACAAAGCAAAGTGTCTTTTGTGCCAGAGTGTACCTGACTCAGCAGAATTAAGCCAGCATGGACAGTTCTTGCTGACTTAGCTGGCTTGCCCTGATACCAGCTGACTGACCTGTAACTGCCAAGGAAGGGGAAGAAAAAGCTGCAGTGGAATTTATTGCCACTCATGGTGAGCAGGTGACTTGGTGTGAGCCCACAGTGTTCATTCCACGCTAGCAAACTGCTTGTTTTTGTCCTTTGTCAAGCAAAGAAGCACCTGCTCCTGGGTCACACAGATCAAGCAAAGAGGGACTGCCTGGACACAGTGCTAACTGATGCTGTGATGAAGGAGAAGCGGAGTAGTAGTTTTTTTTGGTAACTGAATGATGCTCCTAAAGACTTGAAATAAAAGTCAAGAACCATGAAAAAGATTTATTTATTTATTCAAGAGATATTGATTGAGATTTTATCATGAAGTGGGGACTGGGCTGGCCTGGGAATATGAAGTTCAGCAAAACTAAGAAATGCACAAAGGCAAAATGGTTGCCTGAGGAGGCCTTAGAAATAGATGAGAAAAGAAGAGAAGCTAAAGGCAAAGGATAAAAGGAAAGATATACCCTCCTGAATGCAGAATTACAAAGAATAGCAAGGAGATATAAAAAAGCCTTATTCAGTGATCAATGCAAAAAAAAAAAAAAGAGGAAAACAATAGAATTGGAAAGACTAGAGATCTCTTCAAGAAAACTAGAGATACCAAGGAAACATTTCATGCAAAGAAGGGCTCGATAAAGGAAAGAAACGGTATGGATCTAAGAGAAGCAGAAGAGCAGAAGACATTAAGAAAAGATGGCAAGAATACACAAAGAACTCTACAAAAAAGATATTCATGACCAAGATAACCATGACAGTGTGATCACTCACCTAGAGCCAGACATCCTGGAGTGCAAAGTCAAGTGGGTCTTAGGAACCATCACTGCGAACAAAGCTACTGGAGGTGACGGAATTCCAGCTGAGCCATTTCAGGTCCTAAAATGATGCTGTAAAAGTGCTGCACTCAATATGTCAGCAAATCTGGAAAATTCAGCAGTGGCCACCGGACTGGAAAAGGTCAGTTTTCATCCAACCCCAAAGAAAGTCAATGCCAAAGAATGTTCAAACTACCACATAATTGCACTCATCACACATGCTAGCAAATAATGCTCAAAATTCTCCAAGAAAGGCTTCAACAGTACATGAACTCTGAGCTTCCAGATGTTCAAGCTGGATTTAGGAAAGGCAAAGGAATCAGAGATCAAATTGCCAATATCTGTTGGATCACAGAAAAAGCAGGAGAGTTCCAGAAAAACATCTACTTTGGCTTTCTTGACTACGCCAAAGCCTTTGAATGTGTGGATCACAACAACCTATGGAAAATTCTTCAAGAGATGAGAATCCCAGACCACCTTACTTGCCTTCTGAGAAATCTGTATGCAGGTAAAGAAACAGGATTTAGAACCGGACATATAATGGCAGACTGGTTCCAAATAAGAAAAGGAGTATGTCAAGGCTGTATATTGTCACCCTGCTTATTTGACTTCTATGCAAAATTCTGGGGTGGAAGAAGCACAAGCTGGAATCAAGATTTCTGGAAGAAATATCAATAACCTCAGATATGCAGTGACATCACCCTTATGGCAGAAAACAAAGAGGAACAAAAGAGCCTTTTAATGAAGGTGAAAGAGGAGAGTAAAAAAGTTGGCTTAAAGCTCAACATTCAGAAACCTAAGATCATGGCATCCAGCCCCATCACTTCACGGCAAATAGATGGAGAAACAGTGGAGACGGTGGCAGACTTTATTTTTGGGGGCTCCAAAATCACTGCAGATGGTGATTGCAGCCATGAAATTAAAAGANAAGTTGGCTTAAAGCTCAACATTCAGAAACCTAAGATCATGGCATCCAGCCCCATCACTTCACGGCAAATAGATGGAGAAACAGTGGAGACGGTGGCAGACTTTATTTTTGGGGGCTCCAAAATCACTGCAGATGGTGATTGCAGCCATGAAATTAAAAGACATTTGCTCCTTGGAAGAAAAGCTAGGACCAACATAGACAGCATATTTGAAAGTAGAGACATTACTTTGCCGAGAAATGTCCACATAGTCAAAGATATGTTTTTTCCAGGAGTCATACATGATGTAAGAGTTGGACTATAAAGAAAGCTGAGCTCTGAAGAATTGATATTTTTGAAATGTGGTGTTGGAGAAGACTCTTGAGAATCCCTTGGACTGCAAGGAGATCAAATCAGTCAAAACTAAAGGATATCAGTCCTGAATATTCATTGGAAGGACTGATGCTGAAGCTGAAACTCCAACACTTTGGCCACCTGATGTGAAGAACTGACTCATTGGAAAAGCCCTTGATGCTGGGAAAGATNGATATTTTTGAAATGTGGTGTTGGAGAAGACTCTTGAGAATCCCTTGGACTGCAAGGAGATCAAATCAGTCAAAACTAAAGGATATCAGTCCTGAATATTCATTGGAAGGACTGATGCTGAAGCTGAAACTCCAACACTTTGGCCACCTGATGTGAAGAACTGACTCATTGGAAAAGCCCTTGATGCTGGGAAAGATGGAAGGCAGGAGGAGAAGGGGATGACAGAGGTTGAGAGGGTTAGATGGCATCACCAACTTGATGGACATGAGTTTGAGCAAGCTCTGGAAGTTGGTCATGGACAGGGAGGCCTGGTGTGCTGCAGTCCTTGGGGTTACAAAGAGTTGGACACAAGTGAGCAACTGAAATGAATCACTAGTTATTACAGAGCTTATAGACTGGTAGAAGATATAGATATTAATCAAATATTCACAAAAATAAATAGGTATAGCAAATTGGTAAAAGGTAAAGCATAAGTGCTATGATAAGTTCTGATAGATTAATGCTTGTTCTGGTGACACAGGATGGTGTCTCTGAGGAGGTGACCATTAAGCTAAGATTGGAAATTGGCTGAAAGTTGACTCAATGAGGCAGAGGATTGGAGTGGGTAAGAATCATTTTGGAATTAGGATCAACGTGTCAGTCAGTCACTTAAGGTGATATAGTAGCTACAGTTGTTCACATAGGAGTCAGAGCTTATGAGAATAGCTGACTAATATCTGTGATACCGGATGAAGGAGAGAATTCTGAATACCAAAGGAGGTTCTTAATAGTCCAGGTCCTTTNTCATTTTGGAATTAGGATCAACGTGTCAGTCAGTCACTTAAGGTGATATAGTAGCTACAGTTGTTCACATAGGAGTCAGAGCTTATGAGAATAGCTGACTAATATCTGTGATACCGGATGAAGGAGAGAATTCTGAATACCAAAGGAGGTTCTTAATAGTCCAGGTCCTTTATTTTCATAGGCCCTCCTCTCAGTAACCAACATGGTTGTAATGTAGTTAGTGGTCTTTCTATGTACATATTTTAAGAACTCTCTGATGGCATAGATGATGCATTGCCTTTTTTGTTTAGCTAACAGTAATTGAATATCTTCTCTGTGTTAGCTAGATTCTGTTTTGTACACTGCTCAGTTTTAGGGAATGTAGTTACAAAGATGAAAATAAACAGTCCCTGCTCTCTATACATTTCAAACAAGTTTCAGGAAATGGTCCTCAAAATGTGGTTCTCAGAGCAGCACTGGCATCACCTGTCAGTTGCAAAGATTGCAGATTCATAGAGCTGACTCCCACCTAATGATTCAGAATTTCTGGAGATTCAGGACACTGTTTTAATAAGCTGTCCAGTTAATTCTTATAAACATTAAAGTTTGAAAGCCACTGTTCTAGGATATGTTATGATAAATATATTTAAAATTTATGGCAAAAGAAAGACATTTATCGAGCATTTCCTATGTGCCAGACATTGTTCTGAGAATTTTATATGTATCACTTCATTTTTTCTCTATAATAACCTTATGAATTGATATTTTCATTATCCCCATCTCACTGATGAGAAAACTAAGGTTTAGAGAGCTTAATAAACTTGCAACTGATTAATGTTAAAACCAGGATGAATAGATAATTACAGTAGACAGAAAATCTAATTCAATATGGTAAAGCAATAATAAAAGTGTGATCAAATTTTAGAGGTTATTGGCAGTTCTATGATAGAGTGCAGCAAATTTTCCTTGATGGGACTTACAAATAAATTTAATGTATAAAGTGAATACTTTTCAGTGAGTACTGAACTTCTAGATTCTAAACTAAGAGGTGGCATTCCATGTAATTTGCAACAAGAATTAACTGAAAGGGAGAGAAGTGCCATGTGTGTTTGGAAATCAGGATTTGTTTGGGTCCCTAGATGTGGTGTCAGATCAGGCAGCCAGGTCAGTAGTGGTAAATGGCACGAGGCTTTAGAAACCCAAAGTCTTAAGTTGTGACTGAGTATAGCACTTCATAGGTAAGAGCTCAGAATGCTCAAATCAAACAAAATTAATATTTATCTCTAAAAACGTTGGCTAGTTGTTGAATTTATAGCTATTTAATTCATACTTATTATTTTAGTTTTAAACATTAGTTTTGTTTCATTTTTGAGACAATTTTTTTTTCAGGTTTTAAAAAATTTTCATTGACTCCTGAAATCCCTTAGATTCTGGGCACTGTGAGTTTAACACCTAGTGGATGAAACAGCCTTAACCAGAGGAAGGAGTCAGATATTACCAGATAGGAGCAATGAGAAGGTTGCCAAGGTCGCCCAGAAGTCTCTAGAATAAAGAATGAGACATTAATAGATAAAACAGGTCAACTTTATCCCATCATTGGCCTAGCTTTGCCAAAGGAGTCACAGATTATGCTTTGTTCAGTACTTAGAGGCTGTGCAGGACTTGATATGTCCATAACACACTCACAATGTATTTTTATTTTATTTTACTTTTTGATGGCTTTTTTTTTTTTTTTGCAGGTCAGGGATTCAAATTTATTTTACCACTGAATTCTTGTAGAGAAAAAGAAAGCTAAAAGATAAAAATACATGTTCATTTTGAACTATTTCAGAATCACCATCTTCTTAAAATATTTGCAAATACCAACAGATACTACTAAGGTCATGGCCACATTCTGAGTACATGATTTCTTTGGAGAATTAGCTGTGCTTAAGAGTATAAGCACCCAGAAGAATAAGAAACTTCCTTGGTGAGAGCCCACTTTGAGATCTGAATTTCTCAGTTTGATTTCCGACATGGTCATATTTAGCTCGTTTCACTGCAGATTGGCTGGATGACTGCCTGACTTTCTCTTTTTGCATGTTTTCATTTGCTTATTATTTTTGGCTGTGCTGGGTCTTGGCCGCTGCAGGGACTTTTCTGCGGCTGTGGTGAGCAGGCTACTCTCTGTGTCCTGTGTGAGCTTCTCATTCAGGCTCTGGGTGTGTGGGCCTCAGTAGCTGCAGCTCCCAGGCTCTCGAGCAAAGGTTGAATAATTGTGGCACAGGGGCTTAGTTGCTCCACAGAATGTGTTTTAATATTATAATTCTTATCTTTTAAATTATAAATATATGATAACACATTTACAGGAGACTCGGGAAATACACAACAAGTTTACATATAGTTCCTCTGTACAGTACAATTAGTTTTTAAGTAGATAAATTAGAGTTTTTAGTTGGAGTTTCAATATTCAGCTCTCAAAAATTAATAGAATGAATATATATAGAAGTAGAAGGCTATAGTGGACCTGAAAAGCACTGTGAGCCAATTCAACATAATTAAGATTTCTTCAATTTTCACACAACAGTAGGAAACAAATTCTATTCAAGGTCCCATAGACTGTAAGCTAGGAGTCTCTGGAATATATCCAGGGACATAAAACAAGGTGCAAAAGTTTCATGGTCTAAAGGTTTTTAAATCATACAGAGTCTGTTCTCTTATCATTGTGGAATTATGTTAGAAATCAATATCAAGATGTATTTTTTAATTTAAATTTATTTATTTTAATTGGAGGCTAATTACTTTACAATATTGTATTGGTTTTGCTGTCCATAACACACTCACAATGTATTTTTATTTTATTTTACTTTTTGATGGCTTTTTTTTTTTTTTTGCAGGTCAGGGATTCAAATTTATTTTACCACTGAATTCTTGTAGAGAAAAAGAAAGCTAAAAGATAAAAATACATGTTCATTTTGAACTATTTCAGAATCACCATCTTCTTAAAATATTTGCAAATACCAACAGATACTACTAAGGTCATGGCCACATTCTGAGTACATGATTTCTTTGGAGAATTAGCTGTGCTTAAGAGTATAAGCACCCAGAAGAATAAGAAACTTCCTTGGTGAGAGCCCACTTTGAGATCTGAATTTCTCAGTTTGATTTCCGACATGGTCATATTTAGCTCGTTTCACTGCAAATTGGCTGGATGACTGCCTGACTTTCTCTTTTTGCATGTTTTCATTTGCTTATTATTTTTGGCTGTGCTGGGTCTTGGCCGCTGCAGGGACTTTTCTGCGGCTGTGGTGAGCAGGCTACTCTCTGTGTCCTGTGTGAGCTTCTCATTCAGGCTCTGGGTGTGTGGGCCTCAGTAGCTGCAGCTCCCAGGCTCTCGAGCAAAGGTTGAATAATTGTGGCACAGGGGCTTAGTTGCTCCACAGAATGTGTTTTAATATTATAATTCTTATCTTTTAAATTATAAATATATGATAACACATTTACAGGAGACTCGGGAAATACACAACAAGTTTACATATAGTTCCTCTGTACAGTACAATTAGTTTTTAAGTAGATAAATTAGAGTTTTTAGTTGGAGTTTCAATATTCAGCTCTCAAAAATTAATAGAATGAATATATATAGAAGTAGAAGGCTATAGTGGACCTGAAAAGCACTGTGAGCCAATTCAACATAATTAAGATTTCTTCAATTTTCACACAACAGTAGGAAACAAATTCTATTCAAGGTCCCATAGACTATAAGCTAGGAGTCTCTGGAATATATCCAGGGACATAAAACAAGGTGCAAAAGTTTCATGGTCTAAAGGTTTTTAAATCATACAGAGTCTGTTCTCTTATCATTGTGGAATTATGTTAGAAATCAATATCAAGATGTATTTTTTAATTTAAATTTATTTATTTTAATTGGAGGCTAATTACTTTACAATATTGTATTGGTTTTGCCATACATCAACATGGATCCGCCACGAGTGTACACGTGTTCCCAATCCTGAACCCCCTCCCACCTCCCTCCCCATACCATCCTTCTGGGTCATCCCAGTGCACCAGCCCCAAGATGTATTTTTAAATACCACTCATGCCCCACCTCCACTCTCCTCTACTCACTGTCCCACACTAACAGACACAGAGACTAGATTAGAAAACAAACAATCAAGACAGTCTAAATTCTGAGACTGGCTGCTTTTCAACACTTAGGGCCTCACTGCATTTCCCATTTTTTTTTTTTTTGTATTTATTTATTTTTTTACACGAACTCCCAAACATGAACCCCCCTCCCACCTCCTTGGCCAGGCTCAGATGCTTTGTGTAGTCTCATTTGGTCTGGTGATTCCTTAGCACTCTTTATTTGGGGTGGACCTGGCAAAACATTTTGAGGAAGCCGGAGTTGGTGCTTCCACATTGTCTCTTTGATGCCTTTATAATGATCTTATAGAGTGTTTACTTCAGTTTTTCAGAAGTGAATCCCTTGAAAGAATAAATGATTCAAGGCAAAAAAAAAAAAAAAGTGAATCCCAAGATACCAAAATAGTAAGTGATTTCATAGGGCTTCAGAGGCATGGTGGTAGAAACAATAATAGAATTCACATTTCCTAATTCCAAGTCTTGTGTTATTTCTTAGTCGTATGCTTCACAACCTCTAATTTTTCAACCTATAAAATAAAATGAGCTCAGATATCAAAGTAAAGTAAATAGCCCTTTGAGTATCATTTAATCTGGGAACAAAGTTATATATATTAAAAATGATGATATTTATATCAATTAACATCTTTAAATTGGTCTACAAGTTAAAAGAAAATATTTTTTTCACAAGTGCAGTCTCAATTCTTGCAATTAACCTCATGTATTGAAGCGACTTAGCAGCAGCAGCAGAAGCATGGCTGTCCTTTTTTCCATATTTTAGAAGATCAGAAAGGTGAGTATCATTTAAGAGACTCAGTCATGAGTGTAGCATCAAATAGTAGAACCAGGACTCAAGTTTGTGCCATCCTTCAGTTTCAAATTGGTGAAACTCATTAGTATTCTTTCAATTAATATAAAGATTGAAAAAGTTAGACCAGTGTTTCCATGTTGTATGCAGGCTTATCCTTAGTAAAATAAAATAATGGCATAAACCTCCTTGTAATAGAGGTTATATATAGTCCTGACTGCTTTTGAATAGTTCAAAACCATCTGGTTGCACAAATCAATATGAATACTTTGTAACTATGCCATTAAATTAATATCCAAATGATCTTTACTAACTGATAGCTTATTGGACTACCTTATGTTGCTGCAAGTGTTGGAAAGTAATACATTGCGTTTATTTTAAAATATATTGTGATTCATCCTTTTAATTAAATCAGAGACTTCCCTTAATAATGAGGATGGATAATAAAATTCATTATATCTTCACATCCCTTTATAAGTATTCTTTTTCATTAAAATATAGTTGATTTACAATATTAGTTTCAGGTGTGCAAAAAAAGACTATATTTTTATAGATTCTACTCCATTTGAAGTTATTATAAAATATTGGCTATATTCCCTGTGTGGTACAATGTATCCTTGTAGTTTGTTTATTTTATACATAGTAATTTGGTCCTCTTAATCCCCTATCCCTATTTTGCCCCTCCTCCCCTTCTCTCTGCCCTCTGGTGACCACGAGTTTGTTTTCTTTATCTGTAAATCTGTGTCTGTTTTGTTATATTCATTCATTTGTATTAGTTTTTAGATTCCACATGGAAGTGATAGCATAGAGTATTTATTTTTCTCTGTCTGATTTATTTCAGCATGATATACTCCAGGTCTGTATATGTTGTTACAAATGGCAAAAGTTTATTCTTTCTTATGGCTGAGTAATATTCATCCATTGTGTGTATGTACCACATCTTTATTTCTTCATCTGTTAATGGAAACTTAGGATGCTTCCAAATCATGGCTATAAATATAGACGTGTTATAAATAATGCTGCTATGAATATTAGGGTGCATATATCTTTTTGAATTATTATATTCATTCTCTGCTGCTCTATATCTAGGAGTGGAATTGCTGGATCACATGGTAGTTCTATTTTTAGTTTTCAAGGTGCTTTTGCACTCATTGTGTCATATGATCTTAAAAATAATTCTGTGACCATTTTCCTAGTGGCTTGGTGGTAAAGAATCTACCTGCCAATACAGGAGGCATGGGTTTGATCCCTGCTCTTGGAGGATTCCATGTGCCTTAGAGCAACTAGGCCTGTGTGCTATTGAGCCGGAGCTCTAGAGCCCAGGAGCCACAACTACTGAGCCACACACTGCCTGTCTCTTATACACATCTGGTTTTGCCATACATCAACATGGATCCGCCACGAGTGTACACGTGTTCCCAATCCTGAACCCCCTCCCACCTCCCTCCCCATACCATCCTTCTGGGTCATCCCAGTGCACCAGCCCCAAGATGTATTTTTAAATACCACTCATGCCCCACCTCCACTCTCCTCTACTCACTGTCCCACACTAACAGACACAGAGACTAGATTAGAAAACAAACAATCAAGACAGTCTAAATTCTGAGACTGGCTGCTTTTCAACACTTAGGGCCTCACTGCATTTCCCATTTTTTTTTTTTTTGTATTTATTTATTTTTTTACACGAACTCCCAAACATGAACCCCCCTCCCACCTCCTTGGCCAGGCTCAGATGCTTTGTGTAGTCTCATTTGGTCTGGTGATTCCTTAGCACTCTTTATTTGGGGTGGACCTGGCAAAACATTTTGAGGAAGCCGGAGTTGGTGCTTCCACATTGTCTCTTTGATGCCTTTATAATGATCTTATAGAGTGTTTACTTCAGTTTTTCAGAAGTGAATCCCTTGAAAGAATAAATGATTCAAGGCAAAAAAAAAAAAAAAGTGAATCCCAAGATACCAAAATAGTAAGTGATTTCATAGGGCTTCAGAGGCATGGTGGTAGAAACAATAATAGAATTCACATTTCCTAATTCCAAGTCTTGTGTTATTTCTTAGTCGTATGCTTCACAACCTCTAATTTTTCAACCTATAAAATAAAATGAGCTCAGATATCAAAGTAAAGTAAATAGCCCTTTGAGTATCATTTAATCTGGGAACAAAGTTATATATATTAAAAATGATGATATTCATATCAATTAACATCTTTAAATTGGTCTACAAGTTAAAAGAAAATATTTTTTTCACAAGTGCAGTCTCAATTCTTGCAATTAACCTCATGTATTGAAGCGACTTAGCAGCAGCAGCAGAAGCATGGCTGTCCTTTTTTCCATATTTTAGAAGATCAGAAAGGTGAGTATCATTTAAGAGACTCAGTCATGAGTGTAGCATCAAATAGTAGAACCAGGACTCAAGTTTGTGCCATCCTTCAGTTTCAAATTGGTGAAACTCATTAGTATTCTTTCAATTAATATAAAGATTGAAAAAGTTAGACCAGTGTTTCCATGTTGTATGCAGGCTTATCCTTAGTAAAATAAAATAATGGCATAAACCTCCTTGTAATAGAGGTTATATATAGTCCTGACTGCTTTTGAATAGTTCAAAACCATCTGGTTGCACAAATCAATATGAATACTTTGTAACTATGCCATTAAATTAATATCCAAATGATCTTTACTAACTGATAGCTTATTGGACTACCTTATGTTGCTGCAAGTGTTGGAAAGTAATACATTGCGTTTATTTTAAAATATATTGTGATTCATCCTTTTAATTAAATCAGAGACTTCCCTTAATAATGAGGATGGATAATAAAATTCATTATATCTTCACATCCCTTTATAAGTATTCTTTTTCATTAAAATATAGTTGATTTACAATATTAGTTTCAGGTGTGCAAAAAAAGACTATATTTTTATAGATTCTACTCCATTTAAAGTTATTATAAAATATTGGCTATATTCCCTGTGTGGTACAATGTATCCTTGTAGTTTGTTTATTTTATACATAGTAATTTGGTCCTCTTAATCCCCTATCCCTATTTTGCCCCTCCTCCCCTTCTCTCTGCCCTCTGGTGACCACGAGTTTGTTTTCTTTATCTGTAAATCTGTGTCTGTTTTGTTATATTCATTCATTTGTATTAGTTTTTAGATTCCACATGGAAGTGATAGCATAGAGTATTTATTTTTCTCTGTCTGATTTATTTCAGCATGATATACTCCAGGTCTGTATATGTTGTTACAAATGGCAAAAGTTTATTCTTTCTTATGGCTGAGTAATATTCATCCATTGTGTGTATGTACCACATCTTTATTTCTTCATCTGTTAATGGAAACTTAGGATGCTTCCAAATCATGGCTATAAATATAGACGTGTTATAAATAATGCTGCTATGAATATTAGGGTGCATATATCTTTTTGAATTATTATATTCATTCTCTGCTGCTCTATATCTAGGAGTGGAATTGCTGGATCACATGGTAGTTCTATTTTTAGTTTTCAAGGTGCTTTTGCACTCATTGTGTCATATGATCTTAAAAATAATTCTGTGACCATTTTCCTAGTGGCTTGGTGGTAAAGAATCTACCTGCCAATACAGGAGGCATGGGTTTGATCCCTGCTCTTGGAGGATTCCATGTGCCTTAGAGCAACTAGGCCTGTGTGCTATTGAGCCGGAGCTCTAGAGCCCAGGAGCCACAACTACTGAGCCACACACTGCAGCTCCTGAAGCCTGTGTGCCCTAGAGCCAGTGCTCTGCAACAAGAGAAACCATGGTAATGAGAACCCCATGCGCCAGAACTAGAGAGTAGTCCCTGCTTGCTGCAACTAGAGGAAAGCCAGTGCAGTGACAAAGAGCCAGCACAGCCAAAAATAAATAAATAAAATTTAAAAATAATGCTGTGAAATAAAGAAGGCAAATATTATGTTTATTTCACAGATAAGAAAATCATGGACTAGTGAAACTGACTTGTTCAGAGTTACAAAGCAAGAGTGCACAAAAGTAAAGTTGCTAACATGCTGAGTGACACAACTTTACCAGTATTTTCAAAGGCTATCACAGATATTTTGAGGGGTCAGATTACAAACTCATGAGGGCAGGGGACATTTCTGTCTTATTTAGCTTTGTTCCTCAATACTTAGCACAGTGTGTGGCATACAGTAGTTACTTATTAAATATTAGTTGAATGAATGATGAAACTTTCAGATCATGGACTCATAGGTCATGAAGGGAAGCTACCCATGGAAAGATTAACTGGATTATGTTTGAAAAATGTGCTGGGTATCAAAATTTTTTATAGATAGGAAAGTCCTGGATTTTTGTCAGATGAATCAGCCTCCAGATTGAATTCATATAACCTGACTGTGCTACACAGCCCCTCTGAACATCCTTATTTCATAGCACCTCTCATTTTGTGTGCTCTTTCTCTGTTTGATTGCCTGGATGCTCTTGCAAACCATGAGTCTCTTGAGAGTGAAAGAATGTCCCATTGTACTTCTGTCCATAGCCCTGAGCTTAGCTTATGATAAGCACCAAGTGAAAGTGGAAAGTGAAAGTGAAAGGGAAGTCGCTCAGTCGTGTCCGACTCTTTGCGACCCCATGGACTGTAGCCCACCAGGCTCTTCCGTCCACGGGATTCTCCAAGCACCAAGTAGATATCTGAAATGAAATGAATGAATGAATAAACATATGACTTGGTATACAAGAGAAAAACAGGCAAATCACTTAGGAGGGAACAGGGTTCACAAAGTATTAAAATAATTGTCTGATTTAACATTAGGTTGATAAGAAAGGTAATGACAACTTTCCATGGTATATTTGCTTTTTAAAATAGTCTGTATATCTTTATTGTCTAAATGCTTCAAAAAGTCATTTTTTAACCTTTTGCTTGTTTTCTTGTTTACCTCTGTTTAATCTGAGTGTCACATTTTATAAAGGAATCATTTGTGCTTAAGGAGAAACTGAATGTGTGCTTTCTATCAAGTCTTGAGTTCTACTTGCCTCAGTTTCTTTATCTGCAAAATAGGGGGTAGTAATACTTCATTCTATTAAATGAGACAATACTTGAGAAAGCTCCTAGCACAGTGCCCGGCTTATAAGAAAGTGAAAGAAACTGCAAGTGAAAGTGAAGTCGCTCATTCATGTCTGACTCTTTGCGACCCAGTAGACTGTAACCTACCAGGCTCCTTCGTCCAAGGGATTCTCCAGGCAAGAATACTGGAGTGGGCTGCCATATCCTTCTCAAGTGGAGCTTCCGACCCAGGGATCAAATCCTGGTCTCCTGCATTGCGGGCAGACGCTTTACCCTTTGAGCTACCAGGGAAGCCTTGTAAGGGGAGCTTTATAAATATGGGCTTTGCTGTGGTCTCAGACAGTAAAGAATCCCCCTGCAATGCAGGAGACCCAGGTTCAGTCCCTAGGTTGGGAAGATCCCCTTGAAAAGGGAATGGCTACTCACTCCAGTGTTCTTGCCTGGAGAAATCCACAGACAGGGAAGTCCAGTGGGCTGCAGTCCATGGGGTAGCAGAGTTGGACATGACTGAGTGACTAACACTTTCACTTTTCTTTTTTAGAAACATGTATAGAATGGATGACACTCTCTCTTTTTTTGGCTGCCACTCTCCTGTCACTGAACTCTTGGTCCTTTCTGCAAAAACCTGCATGAGGAAGAAAAGAGTGAGACATTTTCGTGTCGACTGAAAATTCAGCTTTTAAGTATCGTATGTTGTGGCTATGCTACTATTGCCTGATAATTTATATACATATATACATATATATATTTATATTTGCCTCAACCTCTAAAGAGTTTTAGAATTAATATTATATTCCCCTCTTTGGGTATGTTTTCCTTTGAGAGTGGAATTTGAGTCTTGGCACTGGTATATTAGATCAATGCTCTTATTGTCCTCAATTTAGTCTAGTGTTTCTTCACAGTTCACATTGCCCTTCATGCGGAGCTGAGCTTGTAATACACCCTTGAGGTAATGTGAAAATGTTTTCACTAGCTCAGTTCCCTTCCCCACCAGCATACCTGGGTCACCTTCACAACATCAAGATTAGGTGTACATGCATTGTAATAAATAATGCCTTGTGCAGAAGTAATGTGACTGGAATCTGTTGAAATATGCCCTATTTTATTACAATTTATGTTTCGATTATCAGTTTTATTATATGAAACAAGCTTGAGCTTTATAAAGTCATCCAGAAATGAGATCTGCATCACTGATAGGACTGGCTGTCTACTTGGCATCTGTGCCTAGCAGAGTGAGAATCATATGTACATTTCTAAGACTATTATTTTTTCTGTCTCCACTTTGAAGATCCAGATTGGATTAGTTAGCAAATTATTCTTTGAAATACCTCTAATGGTGTTATATGAAAGTCCTAGACATAGCACTTCTTCATCCCCATGTCAGAAGGATCTTCATGAAATGCAAATCTAATCACATATCCCTTTATGCCTTACCTCCTATAATGACTCCCTATTTCTTACCTTATATAATAAAATAAGCTCCTTAGTTTGACAGTACCTTCAATTCCTGTGACTGATTTCTTCCTTTCCCCTCTCACCTCATTGCCTAGGTCCTAAACTCAGTCTTTCCAACAGCAGTGCTTGTAGTTTTCTCTTACACGAAATATTTCTTTCTTCTGTTCTTTCTCCAAAATTTTTCCCTTTCTGTGGGAGGTACCACTTCCCATCTTTACCTGAAAACATTTCTTTAACACTTGCTCATTTGAGAGCTCATTTTAATTGTCACTTTCTTTAAAGAACTTCCCTTGATTTCTAAGCTAAGTTAGTAGCTCCTCTTTTGTGTTCTCATAGCACCTTGGGACTTTTCTTTATCATAACATTTCTGACCTTGTAGTATAATTCCATGTTTATTTGTATATCTTCTCCATTAGATTTTGAGATTCTTGGAGATAAAGAAGCTGTCATCCATTTCAGTATCCCAGCATCAATTAGCTCCTAATAAAACTTTATGTTGAGTCAGAAAAAGCATACCCTTTTTGCAAGGCCAGCCTTAGCCCATAACAGAAAGTCTTCCTGTAAGACACATCCTGAATTAACTATGTGACTACTCTGCTTAGGCCCTCTACAGTATGTAATAAATGCTCAAAGTATGTTTGTTATGATGAATGTGTCAGTCAAATAGACAATTGAAATTTATAATGACACTTAAACATTAAGAAGAAAAAATCAATCAAGCGTCATAAAGAAATGGATTGATATACTTTTAACAAAGCAAATGTTTCTGAGACAGTTCTTGCAGTAAACTCAGGAAAAGTTATAAAAATGGAAGATATACACAGTTAATTAGTAGATATACAAGCTCTGAAACTACCTTAATTTCTGTTGGTTTGTTTTACTGACGATATGTCATAGTTTGTGTGAGCTGCCTGTTTTCTTCAAAGCTATCACCAATGTATCTCAGTAGCAGCGTGTTGACTTTTTAATCCAAACTGACCAGAACAGGGAAATAGAATTGATAACTACTTAAAAAGCAGTGTGGAGAAGTATAGAGTAAACCACAACAACTTTAAATGTTTATTTTTCTTTTACTTTTGTCTCTTTGTAAAATAACAGACCTCTCTCACAATGTGAAAAACTTTGGTAGAGAAGAAAGTGATATTGAAAACAGAGAATAGAAATATTGAGTTCAAACACCAGCTTCACTATTTCCTATCATTGTGACTTTTGTAGTAGACTTTTTCAGTGCTCTTGAATCTGGTTCCTCTCTCCTTCCTGGAACCTTGGAAGAAAATATTACCCAACTCTCTTGCAGTTGATGGAATTATAAGACTAGTTCTGCTCAGTGGATGGGGATGGGGGAGGTGACATGTGTCACATCCAGGCAGAGTAAGTGAAAATCTCCTGCATGACCTTTCAGCTCTTTCCTCCCCTTTGGTAACACAAAAGTTACCCACTGGGTACCCTGACACCTACAATTAATTTTATAGGGAAAGAACTAATGTTTCTATGTTAGGACACTGATATTTGGGGTGTTGTTCTTTAGTATTAGCCTGTTCTTTCCTGACCTTCCCCGAGCCCTCAGCTTTTTAAATAGTCAAATGGAAATAATAATACAGTCTTCAAAGTATTGTTTTGAAAATCAAATAAGAGAATAGATAAGAAGAGTTGTAAAATACTATCAAAATGAAGATATTAACTAATGCTCTTTAATTTGAGTGAAAGAGAAAGAATTCACCAGTGTGACTAGCTTAAGTAGACCCATATATTTTCCTGTTGATATAATGGCTACAATTTGGTGAAGACCTGCTGTGTACTAGAAATTCACGTATGTTTTGCTATTTAATTTTCCTCCTGAATCCTCTGATATAGGTGTTACTATCCCCTTTTGGGGCTTCCCTGGTGGCTCAGGTGGTAAAGATTCTGCCAGCAATGTGGGAGACCTGAGTTCGATCCCTAGGTCAGGAAGGAAATGACTGGAGAAGGGAATGGCTACCCACCCCAATATTCTTGCCTGAATAATTCCATGGAGAGAGAAGCCAGGAGAGCTACAGTCCACAGGGTCACAAAGAGTCAGACATGACTGAGCGACTAACACTATCACTTCATCCTCATTTTTAGAGATAAAGAAACTAAAGTTTAGAAGGGTACAGTAAGTTGTTTAAATTCACACAGTGACAAAAATCGAAGTACTAACTCTGACCTGTCTGATGCAAACATGCATCCCTAGGTGGAGTTAGTCCATTATTTTGCAGCTAAAAAGTTAGAACCTATCTTCTTTTTTTCTTCCTCCACATAATACTTAAATCATTACTTTTTAATGATTAAAGAGTAATCAATATATTACACCTTAATACGAAGAGCTGGTTCACATGAAAGAATAATATCATTTCCCTTTATATTTAATCCATGTTGGTACATAGGAGAAAACTTAAATGCCAAATAGAAAGAGATTAGAAACTTGATCATTGAACTAAAGGAGCAGATTATTTGAACCCTAGGGAAAGGTTCTTCCAGTTGAGTTCACTGACACTTGATTCAGGGGCCATCCCAATACATACATTTCAGAAATAATAATGACAGCAAAGCGTCATTAATTTTGATATAGGAAGAGAAATCATCTTTCTGGGGTATTATGGTATATTCAGTTTTCTACTAGAAAGTATACTAGTCTTGAACTTTGAAGATATGGTTTCATTTTCCAGTTATGCCACATGGCAGAGGTTGTGGTGTGATTGCTGTTTGTATGATATTGAATAAGTCATTTATCTTCTTTAGGCTTTTCTTTTCCCATTTGTAAAATGAGAATGGCTATTCTTGGTTCCTCCCAGGTAGGGCAGTGGTAAAGAATCTGCCTGCCAATGCAAGGGATCCAAGAGACATGGGTTTGATCCCTGAGTTGGAAAGATCCCCTGCAGGAGGAAATGACAACCCACTCCAGTATTCTTGCCTGTGGACAGAGGAGCCTGGTGGGCTACAGTCGATGGGGTCACAAAGAGTTAGATATGACTGAGTGACTGAACACACATGAAAAATCCTTGGTTAGCTTACATCACAAAGTTGCTTTAAGGATAAGAAAGTGTATTTTCCTTCTCAACTTCTAACCCTCCACTTAAAAGCCCTTATCCTACCACCTTCACAAAAAGAGCCTACTTTGTTGTGGTTAAAGAGATATCACTATTAATTTTTTTCTGTGAACCACACTAGAGGTCAAAGATGGTAAGCCCAACTTATCCTTAGTTTCTAATTGTAAATGTTGGAGCAGAAATACATCTAGTTATCCTTCTGAAATTTCATAACATTAATATTATAACTTCTCATTTATCTGGAACGTCTAACTTTTCAGAAAACATCCCTTAATATTTTGTGTATCTTTTTAGAAGAGAATGGAAAAATTATATTAGACAATCCCTAAGATCGCTCTTAATTCTAAAGTTATGATTCTGTGATTTTGATGCTCACAACTTAATTTTCCATGTTATGTTTATTTGTGTAACTTTGAATCATCTTTACAGTATAAGGGTATATACTGCCTCCATAAGGGTGGAGGCATTGTCTATATTTTCTCACCCCTATGTCCCCAGAGCCTACACATAATAGGTATTCAGAAAATATTTGTTGATTGAATAAAGAACTATATGAGATTGCAAAGTGATTATCATTGCTATTCGATATACTATTGAATCAAAGCCAAGAAGAAAAATGACTTATTTAAGAACAACTGCTGTTTGGTGGCAGAGCCATTCTGAAACCCATATCTCCTGGCTCTTGTGTTGTTGGCATGAGCAGATAAAGTAATAGAATTCTGAATTTTTATAGATTATCTTATGGTTATTCTTAAAGTCATTACTAGTCATGAGAATTCAACTCTTAAATATTTATCTAATAGCAAAATACTCTTTTTAAGAAAAAATAAAGCAAAAACTTTAAA
The DNA here is from genome assembly GCA_006410675.1 of Oreotragus oreotragus. Taxonomy (NCBI): domain Eukaryota; kingdom Metazoa; phylum Chordata; class Mammalia; order Artiodactyla; family Bovidae; genus Oreotragus; species Oreotragus oreotragus. The sequence goes on along the minus strand of SJYX01017495.1, from coordinate 426,221 downwards.
ATATTTACAGGCAATTTTTTCTCCTCTCAGAAGTACCCGAGTTCTTTGTTGAATTTTCTTCAGCTTTTAACTCTAGGTTAAGGGAAAGTTTTCTTTGAGTCTTGTTACAGAAGTGATTGAAAACACAGCAGCTTCACACATTCACCAGAATAAAAAGACTGAAATTAAATGTTAGTGAAATTGTAGAATAATAGAACTTTCATATACTTTCAGTAGGTCAAGTCCATCTTATTTGATTTTTATAGCTCTTGAATAAAAATGATTTTTACAGATGAACATTTGCAATTGATTTGATGATAGGCAATACTAGTATTGCACCTGAAATTAGAGAAATATGTTTCCCCCCAGAAAATTCTAGTCTATTCATTACTAAACATGTATTACCAAAAAAACTTCAGTTTATTATTGTTATATTTTACTCTTCAAATCTTTTGCTCTTGTTAAATAAGTTCCAATATAGTGTACTTGGTTTCTGCTTCTGCTATCTGGCCAAGAAATATATATCTGGGAGAAATATCAATAACCTCAGATATGCAGTGACACCACCCTTATGGCAGAAAGTGAAGAAGAACTAAAGAGTCTTTTGATAAAAGTGAAAGAGGAGTGTGAAAAGAGTTGGCTTAAAGCTCAAATTCGAGAAAACAAAGATCATGGAATCCAGTTCCATCACTTCATGGCAAATAGATGGGGAAAAAGTGAAAACAGTGGCAGACTTTATCTTTTGGGGCTCCAAAATCACTGCAGATGGTGACTGCAGCCATGAAATTAAAAGATGCTTACTCCTTGGAAGAAAAGTTATGACCAACTTAAGACAGCATATTAAAAAGCAGAGACATTACTTTGCCAGTGAAGGTCAGACTTGTTAAGGCTATGGTTTTTCCAGTAGTCATGTATTGATGTGAGAGTTGGACCATAAAGAAAGCTGAGTGATGAACAATTGATGCTTTTGAATGGTGGTGTTGGAGAGGACTCTTGAGAGTCCCTTGGACTGCAAGGAGATCCAACCAATCCATCCTAAAGAAAATCAGTCCTGAATATTCATTGGATGGACTGATGCTGAAGCTGAAACTCCAATCCTTTGGCTACCTGATGTGAAGAGCTGACTCATTTGAAAAGACCCTGATGCTGGGAATGGTTGAAAGCGGGAGAAGGGGACAACAGAAGATGAGATGGTTGGATGGCATCACCGACTCAATAGACACGAATCTGAGTATACACTGGGATTTGGTGATGGACAGGGAGGCCAGGCATGCTGCAGCCCATGGGGTCGCAAGGAGTTGGACATGACTGAGCAACTGAACNGGTAGCTTTGAGCAATGAGCCAGAGGAAGAGGACTGAATAGGTTTCCATTCTGAAGAGGGTGGCTAGGAAACATTGGAAAGTGGATAAGGAGTGTCAAGGAACACAGAATCTTATAAGGAACACAAAGTCGTTTGTTGAGAGAGTTTGATGGGAATGTGTTCATAAATTAAGATGGACTTTTTCCTCTATGGCTGGATTTTCCAGATTCTCTGTGGCATGATGCCAGAGGATTAGGTATGTTTAAACCAAGTATATAGGGGGTACCACTTCTAAGAAGAGTTGAACTCATTAATCTGTTGAGTATTACTATTTTAAAAGTGCAGGCCTATGGTGACATCTTTCTTGGTTAAAACTTCTGAAAAATAGGTAGATTTACTTTGTATTTCTCTAAAGGTAATTGAGAGTAGGTTGGGCACATATTTGAGAAAGAGCATGTGATTTTGCTGTCTGATTTCAGGTGCATAATCAAGACTCTGGGATCTGACTAATTGGAGTGCAGTGTCAGAAGGAAGGAGTCTCCATATACTCCCTCCAAACCAATCACCAGCCTAAAGTAGCTCTAATAGCAGGCCCTCCAACAGCTAATCAAATGAATGTTTTCCTAAAATTCTTCCTTCAGATTTGAATAAAGGGAAGGTATTTTGATGTGCCAAATTTTATGGTATAATGAAAACAGGGCCAGTTGGTGTATTCTGATTTTATAACAGGCATGATTGACAAATCCTTTGAGAAAATTGGCAAGCTAATGTTAACGCAATCTGTATTAACTTACAAGATTTGTCCTATGTAGTCACTAATTTATTTTTAAATGAGTACAAATACATTTTCCTAGGAAGGAAGCAAGGAATTTCTGACAACCCCAGTGTTACCACAGAGGGATGGAATAATTTGAAAAGGAAGAGAGTAAACTAAAAATTCCCCTGGGCTTAAGAATAAAATGCATCCCTCTCATCACACCATAGTTAATCTAGTATTAGTAAGTCATTCCTAATAAGTGTGAGTAACTGTAATTTTATTCCCTAGCTCATATTTTATCATTAATGTATTCTTTCTTTAGAAATAAAAATGTTGGGGACAATATGTTATAGTATAAAAGCAAAAGATTTTGGAGTCCAAATCCTTTACTTAGCTATGTGGCCTTGCATTATTTTAAGTTAAAACTCTGAGTGTCAATTTCCTCATCTCTTATATTGAGATAATGAAAAATCTTACCTTTATAAACATAAACCTTTTTAAATTGTATACCCTGGGCACCTCACTCTTAAAGAGGCACTTACTTTCAGGGCTGTGCATGTATAGGATCAACACCTGAGAGTTAATACCTCATTAAATTTTGTACTCTTGGCACCATATTTGCCTCACCTTGGTCCTGGACTTGCTGTCCTATATGGTTGGAATGTAATATATGGTGGGTTGTGGGTAGGTAAGAGTTGAGGAGGAGAACGGTGCTAAAAATAAGGAAGTATGCAGAAGCCATATCATAAGAGGCTTTGTAAATTATGTTAAGAATGTTACCTAAGGGTAAATAATTTTTATAAAAAAGTATGAGAAATTATGATTTCTGAGAAATCACTAAAAAGTTTTCACAGAATAACTTATTTGGAATTTTACTTGAGAAACATCATTTTAGCTGGTGGGTGGGGAAAGAAAGTGAGGGGACCAAGAATCAATCAGTGCAATCCAGGTAAGAGATAAATACAGTTCTTTAGGTGAGAGATGATGATGGCCAAGACTGGCATAAAGTCAGTGGCATGGAGGGAAGTGGAAGTGCTTGAGACACTGGCAGATAGAATAACAGAACTTGGTTATATTTAGACATAGACAGTGAGCTGAAAGTTGGAGAAAGTATGAATAAAGGTTTTAGCTTATGCAACTGTATACATTGTCTTCAGAATAGGTAACAGTAAAGAAATAAGACTGGAGAGAAGACTATAATTTCAGTTTGGCAGGTAGAAGTTGAAGTATCTGCAAGACATTAAGTAGAACTGGTTAGTAAAGAGTTGACTGTATGGGGCAGAAATTGAAAGAGGGATCTAACCTGGAGGTGCAGAATTGGGATACAGTATTTAAGCTGTGAATGATATTGCCTGGTAATGGCATGTTGTTTGAAAAGAGGGCCTACAAAGAACAACAGTGAACGCCAGCTTTTAAAGATTGAGTATAGGAACCAGCAGAGCTTGAGAAAGTTTGTCCAGGAAGATAGGAGAAAATCTATAGAACTTCACATGAGAAACCTTGGTCACTCCTAATCTATGGGAAACTCACCACTATGCCCTCATTCTGAAATATGAAGCGTCATTTACTCACATTCCTTTTACAACCTGTTTCTTGCTGCATCAATTCTGTCCTCTTGCTTCCAGTGCCTACCTTTATCTTTGCACTAACCTTTTAGATCTGATGCTTGATCTTCTCCTTCTAGTGCTGACTTTGTCCTTTATGCATTGCCGTATTTCCTATAGGCTGCTGGACCACATCTAAACCTCCTACCAGGTTTGCCTTGACTCATACATAAGGAGATCAGATAGCTCTTTCACCAAGTGGTAGGTCCAGTGGAGGCAGCATCTCATTTTTTAAAATTATTTTTTTAAATATAAAATTATTTATTTTAATTGGGTGGATAAGAAAGCTGTGGTACATAAACACAATGGAGTATTACTCAGCCATTAAAAAGAATACATTTGAATCAATTCTAATGAAGTGGATGAAACTGGAGCCTATTATACAGAGTGAAGTAAGCAAGAAAGAAAAACACCAATACAGTATACTAAAGCATTTCATTTTTATCATTGGGATGTCATTTGGAGGTAAGCATTGGTTTACTCCTTTCACAGTTTCTTTGGACAATTCATTACAAATCTGCCTAAGCAAGTCCACTTTATTGAGTTCACTTGTCTAGATATTTTCAGTAGGCAAAATAGAATGACAAATGCTCAACTTACATAAATAAATTATATTAAATTCTACCTGAATTGTGCTTCCCTTGTGGCTCATCTGGTAAAGAATCTGTCTGCAATACAGGACACCTGGGTTTGATCCCTGGTTTGGGAAGAGCCTTTGGGGAAGGGAAAGGCTACATAAATTATATAGATTATATATAGAGTGGAGAATATTAGATACTGAAGAACACCAACTATTCTTAGTTCAGTTCAGTTCAGTTGCTCAGTCATGTCCGACTCTTTGAGACCCCATGGACTGCAGCACTCCAGGCTTCCCTGTTCATCAGCAACTCCCGGAGCCTACTCAAACTCACGTCCGTCATGTCAGTGATGCCAGCCAACCATCTCATCCTCTGTCATCCCCTTCTCCTGCCCTCAGTCTTTCCCAGCATCAGGGTGGTTTTCAAATGAGTTGGTTCTTTGCATCAGGTGGCCAAAAGATTGGAGTTTCAGCTTCAGCATCAGTACTTCTGATGAATATTCAGGACTGATTTCCTTTAGGATGGACTGATTGGATCTCTTTTCACTCCAAGGTACTCTCAAGAGTCTTCTCCAATACCACAGTTCAAAAGCATCAATTCTTTGGCAGTCAGCTTTCTTTATAGTTCAATTCTCCCATCCATACATGACTACTGGAAAAATCATAGCTTTGACTAGATGGACCTTTGTTGGTAAAGTAATGTCTCTGTTTTTTAATACGCAGTCTAGGTTGGTTCTAGCTTTTCTTCCAAGGAGCAAGTGTCTTTTAATTTCATGGCTGCAATCACCATCTGCAGTGATTTTGAAGCCCCACCCCCAAAAATAAAGTCTCTCACTGTTTCCATTGTTTCTCCATCTATTTGCCATGAAGTGATGGGACTGGATGCCATGATCTTAGTTTTCTGAATATTGAACTTTTTCACTTTCCTCTTTCAATTTCATCAAGAGACTCCTTAGTTCTTTGCTTTCTCCCATAAGGGTGGTGTCATCTGCATATCTGAGGTTATTGGTATTTCTTCCAGCGATCTTGATTTCAGCTTGTGCTTCATCCAGTCTGTCATTTCTCATGATGTATTATACATAGAAGTTAAATAAGCAGGGTGACAATATACAGCCTTGATATAATCCTTTCCCAATTTGGAACCAGTCTGTTGTTTCATGTCCAGTTCTAACTGTTGCTTCCTGACCTGCATACAGATTTCTTAGGAGGCACAGCAACTGTTATAAATATTTTAAAACAAAGAGAGAGAAGACAGCATATATATGAATCACTGTTTAGTGAGTTTAGTGCTGGAGATGACTCTTGAGAGACCCTTGGTCAGAAAAGAGATCAAACCAGTCAATCCTAAAGGAAATCATCAGTCCTGAATATTCATTTCAAGTACTGATGCTGAAGCTGAAGTTCCAATACTTTGGCCACCTAGTAGAGAGAGCTTACTCACTGGAAAAGATCCTGAGGCTGGGAAAGATTGATAGCAGGAGAAGAAGGGAGTGACAGTTGAATGGTTGGATGGCATCATCAATTCAATTGACATGAATTTGAGCAAACTCTGGTAGATGGTGAAAGACAGGGAAGTCTGGTGTGCTGCAGTCCATGGGGTTGCAAAGAGTTGAACATAACTTAGTGACTGAATGACAACAGCAAACGCTCTCCAAGAGGGAATCACAAATTCACACAATTTCCTTAGAATTTGTTTTTTATACTTGTATCTCAGTTGGTGGAGAATACCATGAGAAAGACAAACTTTTGGATTTGGCCTTTTGCTGTGGAACTTTTCTCTCTAGGAAAGTGAAACTTCTAAGAGAAGTTGAAAAAGATGTTTGGCTTTGAAGATAGTGGTTTAGGTGGGAACCAAAATCTGACTTCTACACATGGGTTATTTGTTTTTGAAGAGGTACAGCTCAGTACAGTACACCAACCTGAACACTAGGACAACATAATTCTAGTTCCTGTTTTTACTGTGGTCTACTCTTTGAACTTGAGGAATTTGCTTCCTCTCCTAAGGCCTCAATTTCTCTATTTATCAAATGAAGGAGTTAAAAGACTGGACTAAAGTATGCCAAGAACCATTCTAACCAAGAATCTACCATCTTTGGTAAACACACACACACACACACACACACACACACACACACATACAAACAGTGCCTCACAGATCTTGATCATTTACACATATAAAGATGAGTTCTGGGAAAGCCAGAATTTTTTTTCTGAACAGTTTTTGTTTGTGTGTTTGTTACATGAGTAGTGAAATAGAATATCAGAGCTAGAAAAGAATTCAGTGTATAAGAGTTTCCTCTAAAATGACCTGACACAGTGATGATTTGGCCTTTTTTGGAAACACCTAGTGAGAGTCAGCTCATTTTATTGTTGAGCTGATCTGATGGCTGGTATGTTCTTCCTATATTAATCTGAAACCTATCTCCCTATAGCTTCTGCTTATTATTTGTGCTTTCTGTCAGATGAAATACCTAATTTAAAGCCCATCTTAACTCTTTACTATATTTGTGAGATTAGGGATGTCTTTTAAAATCTCTGAGTTTCTATTTCCTCATCTAATGTTGGATATTTTAATTACTATACCGCATGACACTAGGATTAGTGAGACAGTGCTTATGGGTTGTCTGTACTAGGCTCTAGTTGGGAAAGACTTCACAGAGTACTGGGTATTTGCGAAAGATCATGAAGAATGGACAGGAATTTCTATAGAGAAGAATGGAATAGGAAGGAGACAGGTAGATGACAAGTAGGCATTTGGGGCAGAGAAAATAGTAATGAGCAAAAAAACATGAGGCATAAGAATAAATTCCAAAGTTCTCTAGTGGTCAGTTTTGGTTAGAACTTTCAGTGCCTAGGGCCAAGAGTAGAAAGTGATAGGAGATGATCCAGGAAAAATAAACTACAGGCAGACTGTGAAGGATATGTACGCCATGCTGCATTCAAATATTATGCTGCTTCTGGAGGTTACTGGGTTTAAAGTAAATCTTAAAGAGTGGAGAGCTGAAACAATATTTAAATCCATGTCTTCTGAGACTATGTCTTACAACACCATAACTTTCTGGACATTAAAAAATCATCCATTTATTATTATAGAATTAGATATAACAAATTGCTCCCTTCCAGTACTATGCACCAGAATCCAAGAAGAACTCTGACCCCGTTCCTGAGGCCTTACAGCAGGAGAAATCACTGTGCTGTTTTGTCAGTGAAGCAAGTGTATTTGTTTTCTAGGAGACTAGGTTTATAATAGGAAACAAACACTAGGGAGGAAGAAAGGACTATTCTGCCCACTTCTCAAGTAGACATGGCTGTACTTTGTATTAGACAGTGCTCTGACTATGTGGGAAACAAGATTTGGGTTCAAATTCTGGCACTGCCAGTTATTAGCTGTGTACATAATATATTTCTCACTCTTCCCGTGAGCCTTGGTATATCCATCAGTAATTATGGGAATTATGGTTGTTATCTGTCTATTAAAAAAAAATCATTGTAAAGGGAATTTGGTTGATTGTCAAAGTCCTTTCAAAACCATAAAGGAATATTTTATTGCTACTATTATGAGGAAATCACCAAAGTGAAAGGATACCAGTACAGATCAGGATTGCCCTGATATATGCTATCTGTGTGTGTTGTGTTAAGTCGCTTCAGTTGTGTCCAACTCTTTATCACCCTGAGGACTGTAGCCCTCCACGTTCCTCTGTCCAAGGGATTCTCCAGGCAAGAATACTGGAGTGAATTGCCTTGCCCTCCTCCAGGGCACCTTTCCAACCCTGCATCACTTTAAGTCTCCTGCATTAGCAGGAGGGTCTTTACCACTAGCGCCACCTAGGCTGTCTCAGTTCAGTTCAGTTCAATCACTCAGTCATGTCTGAATCTTTGCCACCCCGTGAACTGCAACACACCAGGCCTCCCTGTCTACCACCAACTCCCGGAGTTTACTCAAACTCATGTCCATTGAGTCCGTGATGCCATCCAACCATCGCATCCTCTGTCGTCCCTTTCTCCTCCCACCTTTACTCTTTCCCAGCATCAGGGTCTTTTCAAATGAGTCAGCTCTTCGCATCAGGTGGCCAAATAATTGGAGTTTCAGCTTTAGCATCAGTCCTTCCAGTGAATATTCAAGACTGATTTCCTTTAGAAAGGACTGATTGGATCTCTTTGCCATACAAGGGACTCTTAAGAGTCTTCTCTAACACCACAGTCCAAAAGCATCATTTCTTCAGCTCCCAGCTTTCTTTATAATCCAGTTCTCACATCCATAAATGACTACTGGAAAAACCATAGCCTTGACTAGATGGACCTTTGTTGGCAAAGTAATGTCTCTGCTTTTCAATATGCTGTCTATGTTGGTCATAACTTTTTTTCCAAGGAGTAAGTGTCTTTTAATTTCATGGCTGCAGTCACCATCTGCAGTGATTTTGAGGCCCAAAATACTAAAGTCTGTCACTCTTTCCACTGTTTCCCAATCTGTCTGCCATGAAGTAATGGGTCCAGATGCCAAGATCTTCGTTTTCTGAATGTTGAGTTTTAAGCCAACTTTTTCACTCTCCTCTTTCACTTTCGTCAAGGGGCTCTTTAGTTCTTCCCTTTTTGCCATAAGGATGGTGTCATCTGCATATCTGAGGTTACTGATATTTGTCCCAGAAATCTTGATTTCAGCTTGTGCTTCATCCAGCTCTGCATTTCTCATGATGTACTCTGTATAGAAGTTAAATAAGCAGGGTGACAATATCCAGCCTTCACGTACTCCTTTTCCTATTTGGAGCCAGTCTGTTGTTCCATGTCCAGTTCTAACTGTTGCTTCCTGACCTGCATAAAGATTTCTCAAGAGGCAGGTCAAGTGGTCTGGTATTCCCATCTCTTTAAGAATTTTCCACAGTTTGTTGTGATCCACACAGTGAAAGGATTTGGCACAGTCAGTAAAGCAAAAGTAGATGTTTTTCTGGAACTCTCTCACTTTTTTGATGAGCCAAAGGATGTTGGCAATTTGATCTCTGACTCCTCTGCCTTCTCTAAATCCCACTTGAACATCTGGATGTTTACAGTTCATTTACTGTTGAATCCTGGCTTGGAGAATTGTGAGCATTACTTTGCTAGCATGTGAGATGAGTGCAATTGTGCAGTAGTTTGTGCATTATTTAGCATTGCCTTCCTTTGGGATTGGAATGAAAACTGACCTTTTCTAGTCCTATGGCCACTGCTGAGTTTCCCAAATTTTATGGCATATTGAATGCAGCACTTTCATAGCATCATCTTTTAGGATTTGACATAACTCAACTGGAAATCCATCACCTCCACTAGATTTGTTTGTAGTGATTCTTCCTAAGGCCCACTTGACTTCGCATTCCAGGATGTCTGGCTCTAGGTGAGTGATCACACCTTTGTGATTATCTTGGTCATGAAGATCTTTTTTGTACAGTTCTTCTGTGTATTCTTGCCACCTCTTCTTAATATTTTCTGCTTCTGTTAAGTCCATACCAATTCTGTCCTTTATTGAGCCCATCTTTGCATTAAATGTTTCCTTCAGTTCAGTTCAGTTTAGTTCAGTTGCTCAGTTGTGTCCAACTCTTTGCGATACCATGAATTGCAGCACGCCAGGCCTCCCTGTCCTTCACCCTTGATATCTCTAATTTTCGAGCTTTAGTCTTTCCCATTCTATTGTTTTCCTCTATTTCTTTCACTGATAACTGAGGAAGGCTTTCTTCTCTCTTCTTGCTATTCTTTGAAACTCTGCATTCAAATGGATATATCTTTCCTTTTCTCTGTTGCTTTTCACTTCTATTTTCACAGCTATTTACAAGGCTTTCTCAGACAGCCATTTTGCCTTTTTGCATTTCTTTTTCTTTGAGATGGTCTTGATCCCTGCCTGCCTACAATGTCATGAACCTCCATCCATTGATCTTCAGGCACTCTGTCTATCAGATCTAATCCCTTGAATCTATTTCTCACTTCTACGGTATAGTCATAAGGGATTTGATTTAGATCATATCTGGATGATCTAGTGATTTCCCCTACTTTCTTTAATTTAAGTCTGGGCTGTCTAGACTTAGGGTAAAATCAGTGAGATTTGTCCATATTGGCTGTGACTTTTCATCCCTGTCATTTTTCCTTTTTGGTTTTCCTCCAACTCACTTATTTTGACTGAAAAGCCTGTCTTTTTCTCTTCCCATCCTTCCCATATGTCCTCAGGATAAGCTCTACTGATATGTCATAGATACCAAGTTCTGAAGGTCATAATAAGATATTTTGTCCTTCATAAAGTTTCCTGTTGAAGCCTCACCTTTTATCCAAAAGGAAATAGCATCATTTATTCATTCAGAAATTACTTGTTAAATACCCAAAGTATGTTTTACACATGGCAAAATACTTTAAGAGATTAGACAATCAAGAAATGTAAGAATTTCTGAGAATTCAAGGATTTCTGATTAATTTGTTGATTTATTTGTCATCTATCTCTCATTCATTTAAATATATGTGCTTTAGAACCTACTGTGTCCGAGACATTGTATTCGGCAACATGTGAGGCACCAAGGACCCAACCATGCCACTTAGATCATTATACATCAGGGTCATACTGGCTCTAAATGTTCTTCATTTATTTTGGGCATAGTTCCAGGAATGCAACATCTTAGTGAGGTAAGCAACAATCAAAGAAAATGAGACAGTGTAAAAGTGTTGTCTTTTCCCCATATCCTTGCCAGCATTTGTGATTTGTGTTCTTTTGATGACACCCATTCTGACAGGTATGAGGTGATATCTGAGTGTGGCTTTGATTTGCATTTCTCTGAAAATTAGCCACATTGTATATCTTATACCTCTTGGACATCAGATTTCCCCTCTCGAAAAATTTATATTTAGCATTTCAATCCATTTTTTAAACCAGGCTGTTTATTTTCTTTGTATATTTATATTTATAAATATTTATATATTTATATAAATGTATTTATATTATATTATATTTATATATTTATATTATATTATATTTATATATTTATATTTTATTTGTATATTTATATTTCTTTGTATGAGCTCTTTTTATTGGCTGTGTTTTTTTAAGTGTGGACCATTTTTAAAGTCTTTATTGAATTTATTACCACATTGCCTCTGTTTTATGATTTGGGTTTTTGGCCCTGAGGCATGTTGGATCTTAGCTCCCCAGCCAAGAATTGAACCCACACCCCCTGCATTGGAAGGTGAAGTCTTAACCACTGGACCATCGGGAAAGTCTCTGTTGGCATTAATCCCTTATTGGTCATATCATGTGGAAATATTTTCTCCCATTCAGTGTTGTCTTTTCATTGAAGTGGTTTCCTTCACTGTGCAAAAGCTTTTACATTTAATTAGGTCCCACTTGTTTATACTCACTTTTATTTCCTTTACTTTAGGATAGAAGAAAAAAAAATTATTGCTGGGATTTATGTCAAAGAGTGTTCTGCCTATGTTATCCACTAGTAGTTTTATAGTATCCAGTCTTACATTTAGATCTGTAATCCAGTTTATTTTGCATATGGTATTAGAAAATGTTGTAATTTTATTCTTTTACATGTAGCTATCCAGTTTTCCAAGTACCATTTATTGAAGAGACTGTCTTTCCTCAAATGTATATTCTTGTCTCTTTTATCACAGAATAATTGACTGTAACTAAGTGGGTTTATTTCTGGGATCTCTATCCTGTTCAGTTTCTCTCTGTATCTATTTTCGTGCCAGTACAATACTGTCTTAATTATTTGTTCTTTGTAGTATAGATTGGGGTAGCCTCTATATAAAACAATATGGAGGTTTCTCAAAAAACTAAAAATAGAACTACCAGGTGAAAGTGTTAGTCACTCAGCCTTGTCTGAGTCTTTGTGACCCCATGGACTATAGCCCGCCAGGCTTCTCTGACATGGAAATTCTCCAGGCAAGAATACTGGAGTAGGTAGCCATTCTCTTCTCCAGGAATCTTCCCAACTCAGGAATCAAACCCAGGTCTCCTGCACTGCCAGTGAATTCTTTACCATCTGAGCCATCAGGGAGGCCCCAGAACTACCTTAAGACCTAGCAATTCCACCTCTGGGTATATATCTGAAAAAAGACAAAAACACTAATTCAAAAGTACACAGGTACTCCATTGTTCACAGCAGCATTATTTACAATTTCCAAGATATGGACTGAACCTAAGTATTCATCAACAAATAAATGGACAAAGAAGATGTGGTATTTATATACAATTGAATACTACTCAGTCATAAAAAGACAGAAATTTTGTCATTTGCAGCAACATGGATGAACTTGGTGGGCGTTATGCTAAAGTGAGTTAAATCAGACAGAGAAAGATAAATGCTGTATAATATATCACTTATATGTGGAATCTAAGAAACACACCCAACTAGTGAATATAACATAAAAGAAGCAGATTCACAGAGAACAAATGAGTGTTTGCCATTGTGGAGAGGCACAGTATAGGGGAGGGGTAGTGGGAAGCATAAACTCTTGAATGTAAGATAGGCTCAAGGATGTATTGTACAATACAGGGAATGTAGCCAATATTTTATAAATATTATAAATTGAAAGTAACCTTTAACATTTTTATAAAAAAAATAAGAAGTGAGACAATCTTAGCCTTCTTACTTCCAACTCTCTTTGAATTTCATCTATGGGAAACTGTCAAGCTATTTATCCTCCCTGACTCTGTTTTCATGGCAAGATACATTAAGTCATAATGTGTGTTTAAGCATATGGCTCAATTCCTGGTGCATGGTAGGTGCTCCACAAATGTTAGTTCTTTCTTCTTTCTCCCCGTCATATCTTCTCTTTTTGTGTATGTATATACATGTTGGTCCTGAAAACAAAGAAGTTGTCACTAGCAAGGTTGAAATATATTTGTTCCAAGAGCAATTTTGCAGATGGTCTAAAGCAGAGGATTTGCAAAAGGGTATTTGTTTTTCATTATGATTTCTCACATTCTTTCCAGTTTACAAAGCACATTTACACACATCATCTTAATTAACCCTCACAAAAAAACTGTGTAATCAATCTGAAGCTTATTATCATCTGTTAGGTGAGGAAACTGAAGCTTTCAGAGACTTAGAGACTTTCCAAGAACATATAGACAATAAAGGGCTTCCCTGATGCTTTAGTGGTAGAGTTCGCCTGCAATGCGGGAGACTTGGGTTCGATCCCTGGGTTGGGAAGATCCCTGGGGAAGGAAATGACAACCCTCTTCAGTATTCTTGTCTGGACAGTTCCATGAACAGAGGGGTCTGACGCACTACAGTCCATAGGGCCGCAAAGGGTCTGACGTGACTGAAGTGACTGAGCACACGCATAGAGACAATCAGACTTGGCTCTTGGTCCTTATTATGCAATCTTTCATTTGTCTTTCTGTCTCACACTGAATCTTGAGCTTAAAATATTCTACCCAACTTTCCTGTTTTCCTGGCTACAGGCCTGTTTTTAAGAACACAGGATACTGTTGCAACTTCCTTTATCTTTCCTCTGTGATGCATGAAATTGATGCTGTCTTGAACTTCCCTGGTGGCTCAGACGGTAAAGTGTCTGCCTACAATGCAGGAGACCCGGGTTCGATCCCTAGGTTGGGAAGATCCCCTGGAGAAGGAAATAGCAACCCACTCCAGTACTCTTGCCTGGAAAAATCCCATGGATGGAGAAGTGTGGTAGGCTACAGTCCATGGGGTTGCAAAGAGTTGGACACAACTGAGCCACTTCACTTTCCTTTCCTTTGTGGATTCAGAAGTCCAGAGAGTTGGCTGTTTTGGGAACAGAACTTGTAGCCTATTCCTGTTGCCTTAATTCTGACCATCATCATTATGTGGACTATTGAAATAGGCCTCCTTCTACTTCTTGACTCCTTAATGTTGACAGAGTCATACCCTTGAGGACATTCTTAAACACTGCAAAGCTCAACTCTGTTCAGATCCTTCCTATGCTGTGCTTAGTCGCTCAGTTGTGTCCAACTCTTTGTGGCTCCATGGACTGTAGCCCACCAGGCTCCTCTGTTCATGGGGATTCTTAAAACAAAATAAACATCATTTTCCCATATCCTACAAAATTGAGGTCTGAACAACTTGGTCTATGTCAAGGTTCCTCAGCTTTCACCATGTCTTAATAAGCATCCTACCTTTTAGTAGTACTTGTCTTGCCTTAAGAACATTAAATATGTTTTCCTTCCTTCTAAAATTTCTTCTTCCTTCTCCCTTGGAGAACTCAGTGTCTTTCAAAACCTGGGTAGGATTAGATGACACTCAATTAAACCATCATGGAATTCCTCCCTGTGCACTTCTGTAACACTGTACACTAGTTACCCATTTTTTAATGCCTGTATGCCTTCAGTGAAGGGTCATTTCCTTATCCCCTCTGTATTCCTATTGCTGTCTTTAGTACCTGACAGTTTTTCATCAGTAAGTATAATACCTATAGCTTTTCTGTAGATATTTGTTATTGAGTTAAATTCACTCTACTTTATTCATAATTTTCTGAGAATTTTTGTTATGAATGGGTGTTGAATTTTGTCAGATAATTTTTCTGCATCAATAGATTAATCATGTAACTTTTTTCTTTAACTTATTAATATGGTGAATTACATTGATCAGCTTTTGAATATCAAGTCATCCTTGAATAAATTCCACTTGTTCTATCATATAACCAAATTGTTTTTACATATTGCTGAATTCTTTGCTAGTATTTTAAGGAGTTTTGGATCTATATAGATTAGGGATATTGGTTTATAGTTTGTATTTTTGTATTGTGTATTCTTTATTTTGATATCAGGTTAGAAAAGTACCTTTATAGAGTGAATTAAAAAGTGCTCCCTCATTTTTAATTTTTTAAGAGATTGTTTAAAATTGGTATTAATATTAAATTATATTTAAGCATTTGATAGAGTTCTCCAATAAAGTCATTTAGGCTGGGATGTTTTTTAAAGGAATTTTTAAATTATAAATTAAATTCCTTAATAGTTACAGGTGGAGAAATAAATAGCAACCCACTTCAGTATTCTTGCCTGGAGAATCCCATGGACAGAGGAGTCTGGTAGGCTACAGTCCATGGGGTGGCAAAGAGTCAGACATGACTGAGCAACTTCACTTTAATAGGGCTATTCAAGGTATCTGTTTTATACTGTGTAAGTTGTAGTAATTTGTGTTTGTCAAACAGTTGATCCATTTCAGCTAACTTTTCAAATTTATGTCTGGAGAGTTGTTCATAATATTTTCTATTTTCCATTTGATATCTTTATTTCTTTGTCAATCTTGGGAAAGGTTGGTCAATATTATTGATTTTTTTTGAAGAAGCAGATTTGGCAAAGAGTCAGACATGACTGAGCAACTTCACTTTAATAGGGCTATTCAAGGTATCTGTTTTATACTGTGTAAGTTGTAGTAATTTGTGTTTGTCAAACAGTTGATCCATTTCAGCTAACTTTTCAAATTTATGTCTGGAGAGTTGTTCATAATATTTTCTATTTTCCATTTGATATCTTTATTTCTTTGTCAATCTTGGGAAAGGTTGGTCAATATTATTGATTTTTTTTGAAGAAGCAGATCTTTGTCTCATTAATTTTCTCTATCATTTTTTTCTCTTTTAGTGTCATTTATTTATTCTTATTTCCTTACTTTTTCTTGTTTTGATATAAAATTTTGCTTATTTTCTAGTTCATGAGGTCATAGCTTAAGTTATTGATCTGAAACTTTCCCTCTTTTCTAATGTGTGTATTTAGTGTTATAAAATTTCCTTTCAACATTGCTTTAGCTATGTCTCACAAATTTTGATAAGGTCTATTTTCATTTCATTCAGTGAAATGTATTTTTAAAAAGTTTCTCTTGAGATTTTCTTTTAGTCCTATAGATTATTTATAAATTTCTTATTTAGCTTTTAGTTTATTTAGAGATTTTCCTGTTATCTTTCTATTTATTACTTCTAGTTTAGTTCCATTTTGGTCAAAGAAGAACACAGTATGATTCCAATTCTTTTCAATTTGATAAAATTTGCTTTATAGGCCAGTAGATGCTCTATCTTTGTGTATCTTTGTACACACTAGATAATGGTATTTATTCTACTGTTATCTGATAGGGTGTTCTATAAATGGCCATTTGGGGTTCTGTGGATTGCTGACATTCTGTGCTGATTTTCTATCATTGTTGTATTTTTGAAATATCCA
This sequence comes from Oreotragus oreotragus, assembly GCA_006410675.1. NCBI lineage: Eukaryota > Metazoa > Chordata > Mammalia > Artiodactyla > Bovidae > Oreotragus > Oreotragus oreotragus. The sequence goes on along the minus strand of SJYX01017495.1, from coordinate 409,845 downwards.
ACTGTAATTGTGGATACTTCTATTTCTCCTTCCAATTCTACTTTTTGTTCTATCCTATTTCTTCTTTCAGCTTTTGCTTTACTTATTGAAGATTTTTTAGTTGGTACATGAACATATATATTTATATTACCCTGCCTCCTTGGTAGATTGGCCCCTTAACATTGTATGATAATGTTCTCCATCTCTGACGGTTTTCCTTGCCCTGAAATGTACTTTAGCTGAAATTAACAGAGCTACTCCTGATTCCACTTAAAGCTCAACATTCAGAAAACGAAGATCATGGCATCCGGTCCCATCACTTCATGGGGAATAGATGGGGAAACAGTGGAAACAATGTCAGACTTTATTTTTTTGGGCTCCAAAATAACTGCAGATGTTGACTGCAGCCATGAAATTAAAAGACGCTTACTCCTTGGAAGAAAAGTTATGACCAACCTGGATAGTATATTCAAAAGCAGAGATATTACTTTGCCAACTAAGGTCCACCTAGTCAAGGCTATGGTTTTTCCTGTGGTCATGTATGGATGTGAAAGTTGGACTGTGAAGAAAGCTGAGCACCGAAGAATTGATGCTTTTGAACTGTGGTGTTGGAGAAGACTCTTGAGAGTCCCTTGGACTGCAAGGAGATCCAACCAGTCCATTCTGAAGGAGATCAACCCTGGGATTTCTTTGGAAGGAATGATGCTAAAGCTGAAACTCCAGTACTTTGGCCACCTCATGCGAAGAGCTGACTCATTGGAAAAGACTCTGATGCTGGGAGGGATTGGGGGCAGGAGGAGAAGGGGACGACCGAGGATGAGATGGCTGGATGGCATCACGGACTCGATGGACGTGAGTCTGAGTGAACTCCGGGAGATGGTGATGGATAGGGAGGCCTGGCGTGCTGCGATTCATGGGGTCGCAAAGGATCGGACACGACTGAGCAACTGAACTGAACTCCTGATTCCTTTAAATTACTATTTACATTATATATATGTATATTTTTTAATTTTCTTCAGCCTGCCCATATTGTTATATTCAGAATTTCTCATAGATATTGTATGGTTAGGTCATGTTTCCTAATCCACTCTGCCAGTCTCTGTCTCCACAAAGCTACTGATACCATACCAGTTTAGAGGAGGGTGGACTACTCAGTGTGACAGTTAGTAAGAGCTCATGCTTCTATCTTCCACTGTCTCAACTGAAACTACTGTTGGTAAGTGGGTAAAAGGCTCATTACTGCTAAGAAATATTGAAAATATCAACTCCTTACTGAGCCTTCTATGATACTAATCTTGAAGTGGAGTTAGAGTACCTTGCTAAACGTGGAGAAGATGGAAATCTAGGCTTCTTACTCTGCCTCTGTTGGCATAGGTAGAGTAGGTCCACAATTTTTTCTGTAGTTTGGCTATAGTAGAGAATTTACTTTCTAAAAGTTTTTTGAGTGGTTAGGCTGCCTTTTTCCTAGTCCTCTGTCTAGAGAGAAGAGGTTTCTGTTGGGATTTCTTCATTTGCATTTATTGTCCTTTCGGGGGTTTTGGCTTCTCTAGCACATATTCTGGCATATATGAGCCCATGGCATCCACCCCCTTGTCGTTCTCTGAGTCCTGTCAATCTTCTGCTTTCCTCACTTAAGAATGTTCTTAAATTTTTCTATGTATGATGTCAAGTATTATTAATTGTATTTAGCAGAATAATTAAAGAAACATATGAAAATCATCTTCCTAGAAGCAAAAGTTCAGATTTTTTTTAAGGCTTTTGAATGTTTCAAGAAGAACAAGATTGAAAATAAAGAGATTTATCAAAGATTCTGCATGGGGGGGAAAAAAAAAAGCTGGGTGACAAAAAAAAAAGATTCTGAAAAATGTGCAAAATAGTACAAATGCAGTTGTGGAGATGCTCACAGGGACAAAAAATTGTTTAAACACAAGATAGCTCATTACATTTAAAAACTAGACATAGCTCTGAGATTCCTAGCTACCAAGACAGAAGTAATATAATAACATTTCCCTCATGTATTTAACAGGGAAAAACAGATCTGTTAAATGAGAAAGAAGTTTTCCCTAGCCCCACATTCTAGGAGGGATTATTATTGTGTATTCCTTGTAAAAGAGAATTGTTTAAATTCATGGATGGATATCTTTAAACTAGTATTTTGCAAAAATATTAGAATGTTTCTGATAGGTAAGCATTTTTTATACTAACTGTCTATAGAAACTGAAGGCATAGCCTATATTTGGTCATGATATTTCTAGTAGTAGTTAAACTAATAAAATTCAAGTATATTGTTTTGGGGTACTTATTGTGTAGGGAGTCAGAAAATTGGATAGCAAATTAGTTCCTCTTGTTGTCTTTTTCAAATACCGGATATCTTGGTTTTTTGTCATGAGTGTTTGGCAAGGTTGAATTGCCAGAAATTTTCAAGTTAGTCTCTTTGATTAGTGCATGAAGTGAGTATAATCTGGTATGTTATCTCATGAATATCCATAGTACATGTTTGATAAAGGAATTATTATAATACTGATATATTTAGAACATAATTTTCAGTTTAAATAAATGCTTTCCAGAAAAAAAAAAAAAGTTTTTTTAACTATAGAGAATGTTATGGATGAAGTGTATTGGAAGAAAAATAACATTGTAGAATACCTGCTATAAATGAGATATTGTTCTATATAGTCTATGTATATCACTTTTAACTTATAAAATAACTCTGAAGTAACTTTTATTATTCCCATTTTATAGGTAGAAAGATGAGACTGACCGACCAGGGGAAGTTAAATCCTTTGCTCAAGGACATATAGCTAGGATTGTCAGATTGGGGATTCTATATTCAATCTGTCTCCTTTTCTTTCCCTTATATGAATCATATGTTTCAGACAGTCTGCTTTATTGAAGGTGAAGTGGAAAGAGAAAACAAATGTGAAATATTTGATAAGAAGGAAGTGAATGGAAGTGAGAACACAAATCAATGAGTTCAGCTTCTCAGAGGCAGTTTAAATGGAAACTATGACAAAGGAGTTTGCAAGAGCTCGTTCAGTGGTAACTTAATCTTTCTGTGAATTTAATTTTTACAACCTGTATTTGGTTTAGCAAGAATCATCAATTATTTGTAGTACTTAGAGATTTATGAGATGTCAGAAAGCGTTTGGGCACTTTCTGTGTAAGTGTATATTGCCAACATATGCATGTGTGTGTGTGCTCTGAAATTATTACTTTGATATGGATTAGTTAAAATGTAGATCCCTTGTAAGCTCAAAGGCCGTCTGGGTTGGTGTAGTCTCTTATTTGATCAGTAGGGACCTCATATCATGAGAGATTAAGTGAGTTGACTAAGGTTTCATAGTGACTAGCTGTAAAACTGCAACTGGAGCTCAAACTTTCTGAATCCCAGTCCAGTACTCCCTATTAAAACAGTCTAACAACCTTCAGAATAAGTCTGTTTGTCTCAAGATAAGACTGCCTAATTTTACATGTTATTTAAAATGTCCAATTCTTTATTCTTATTAGCTTAATATTTTGCAGTGCTGTAATTCAATCATTGTGCTTGAAATTATGGCCTTAGAAAATACAATTGATAGCATTGAAATATGTATACTATCATGTAAGAAATGAATTGCCAGACTATATTCAATGCAGGATGCAGGATGCTTGGGGCTGGTGTATGGGGATGATCTGGAGGGAAGATGTGGGGTGGGAGGTGGGAGGGGGGGTTCATGTTTGGGAGTTCGTGTAAAAAAATAAATAAATACAAAAAAAAAAAAAAAAGAAGAAAATACAATTGAAAAGTACCAATTGCCTTACCTAGAAGGACCTTATACAGTAAAACGTCCACTCAACTGTGAGCTCCTAGGGAAAAGGAACATATCTCAATTATTTTCTAATTTTCAGCACTTGGCTTAGGGCCCAGTTGAATTTTGGTTGAACGGGTGAATGAATGAAATTCAAAGAAGTCATAACACTATCCAGTATTAGAATTGAAAAAAACCTTTAAAAAATCATCTAGGCCAATGCCTTTACTTTAAATATGAGAAAACAGAAAAAAGACAGTATATGGCTTAATGTCATACAAGCTAAAACTATAATGCAGTTATACATATTTTTTACCATAAAAATTGTCCCCTTTCAGGCCATATTCAGATTTCATAATCTTGCATTGCACAATGCCAGGTGGTACTGCTCATTTTACAGTTGATGTGAATGGTACTCTCATAGATGTGTAGCTGTAAATAGAGGCTCAGTACCTGAGATAGGTGTTATTGCTTCTACTTTACAGATAAGGGAACAAGCCTAAAGAGGAAGTGACTTATCCAAGATCAGATGAATTGTATATAGCAGAACCAGTATTAGATCCCTGTTTTTTTTTTTATAATTCAGTACTTTCTTTCTTACAGCACTCCAGTCTGAGATATGTTTTTTAATCTCCCATGTTTTATCCTATAACACATTCTAGACAACATTTAAAGCAGAAACCCACACACACAGTTTATAGATCTATTTCTGAATCTGTCTTCATGGATTTCAACCCTTTTCCCACTTTTCTATTTCTAGTTTTGCCTTTTCTCTATGGCTCATGCTATCTTTCCAACTACAACCTTAGCTTGCCTTCATCTTAGGTTTTCTTATACTTTTGGCTGCGTTTACAATTCAGCCTCATTCTCTGTCACCTCCTGCCTTAGTTTACTTTCACTCCAGCAAATGCCTTCACTGTCATGATGGGCTTTAGATATGATGTCATTTTATTTCTAATGTATTAACAGAATGTCCCTTGTATATGCTCCTACCTTTTCTGACTTTCCTCTTCAAGCCCTCCCTGAGAATCATCTTGCCACCTTGCACAATTTCATTCCCTGCATGCTGTCTCTGGGTGATTCATCTCTTCCTGTTACACAGGCAGGCACACCAACACCTACACACGCAGGTGAATCTGCTCCAATGATATATTTTAATTTCAGACTTAGTCAGAAGTAATTAAGCCTTTCTGTAATGAGGATGGGCACCGAGTTTTAAAAATTCATGTTGTTTCATACATCCCGTGCGTGGTTTGTGTCATCCTCACTTGCAAAGTAAGAAGGAGCCCCTAGTGTAGTTAGATTAATTAATAGAAAGAGAATAAACTTAATGGAGCCAGAAAAGTGCAAAAACTGGTACTTTCGCCCTATATCTCATTCAGATGGAATGGCCGTCCTGGGATTGCGGCAGGGGATGGCAATTGCATTTTAATTACAGAACTGATGGTTTCAGTGCTACACCAGATGGAAGGGCCTTTTTAGAGAGTCCCACTCACCACCTCTGTCAATTTTTTAAAAATCTGATGCTGGTTAACAAAACCAGACAGGAGACAAAAGTGATGAGATTGTGTTCTGATCCCATGGATTTTATTCCCTGTTCTGTTGCTTGACTTGTGAGTTCAGTCAGATCTTGACTCCTGTGAAAAAGATGCTCCCTCAGGCACTTTAACAAATGAAAGGGAAAGGATGAGATTGGAGGAAAGGAAAGGTTCTTATTCCTCTTCCTGTACCATCCTGGTGGTTACTTTATTGCCTATAATTTTCCATTATATCACTCAATCATGATAATTCAGTAACAGAGGTGGTATTATCCTCTTTTTAGTGAGATAAAAAAAATTGAGATAGGACACTTAGCTTTTACAGTTTTAGCAATGCAAATCTAGCAATGTGAATCAGTGAATTACTAGTATTAAGGCAATAATAAAGTAAAAGATTTATTTGTTGTTAAACTATTCAAAAATATAGAGTTATGGATATAGAAGCCTTCCAACACCTCATCTCATTTGATGGAAAAGAAAACTAATATTTAAATGTAATGGAGGGCAGTGTGGGATATTTGAAAAAGCAAGGGCTTTGTAACTAGCACTGGAAAAGTTTTACTTTTGCATTTATGTCTTTGGACTCAGGGAACAAGTCCAAGCTTCACTTTACCCATTGTAAGATACAAGACTGGACTGGTATAAACTGAAACCCCTCCAGCCTTAGATTCTTTCCATCCCAGAGCCCAGACTTCTCTACATGTAGGCTAGAAATCTTCTTTTTTATTTTTTTTATACTTCTTGTGGGTGGTAGTGGCTCATTTTGGGAAATCCAAGTTCTTAAAAATGATTCTTAACAGCATAGACTGGAAATATGAGTCCTGAATTGTAATTAATGGAGGCTAAATTTTTGAGGAATTTTTAGAATTTTGTCACACAGGAAAAAAATAGCTAGAACTTTCTGGGAAGCAACAATTTACCTAGAAATTACAATAATTCAAATGTGAATCTGGGACTGATGTGAAATTTTCATTCTAAGGCACACCATATTACTCTACCAAATGTCTTGCCAAACCCTGCAACAAGGTTCTGAAATAAAGAGATGAATCATTGGAAATCAGTTCTAGTATCTTGTGCCTTCATCTTAACCATTTGACTGAGTGGTATTTATCCTCAAAATCTCCCCCTTTGACTTTTTCTCCTTCAAAGAAGAATAATTTGTTATCTTCTCACTATAATTAGATGATTTGAGGGGGGTAAACATCAGACCTTCACAGCTGTCAAGGCCTTGATTTATAGGAAAATTATTTGTTCTAATTATACAGAATGATTCATAGCTTATGCAAATGTGTGATTTATTACTAGACCACATCTTTTATAGGTAGGCTCCTTTCTCTTTAGATTTTAATAAAGTACTTCCTAAGAACAGTAATATTATCTAGATCAAGCTACTGGACTCCTTTCATCCTTCTCCTGACAGCCTATAATAATACTGGCATGCATTCATTCGACAAAAAGTCATTGAGCAATCTCTGTGAACGAAACACTGGGAAAATAGAAATGATGGTCACCTTTGCTGATACACAGGACATGGGAGAAGGGCATGCTCTGCAGTATTTTAACATCCTTTATTTCAGGTGAGCCTCACAGCAGCCTTACAAGATAGATAAAGTAACTTGTATTATGAACGCTTTATAGATGAGAAGATAGGCTCAAAGATGGCGAGTGATCTACCCAAAGCCACTCACTTAGCTATGGTAGTTACAGAACCCGCTGGAATAATCCACCATTTCTGGCAACCAGTGCCAGCCTCCATGCACTCACATGTGTGTGTGTTTGGGTGTATCTGTGGCAGTGGGATTAGGCATGGAATCAGGGCTGAGGATTATTTTTCCACGTGTAAAAAGATGGGAAAGGTATTAAATTTTCTCAGAATGGTTCCACAGCTAATCTTCCCAACACAGAACCTTACACTCCACTTAAGGCATTGAAGTCTGATATTTAAGTGTTCTTTGGGAGGGATGCATATCTTAATCTATTACTTGTTATTCGTTCTTTCAGTCTTTTGTTCTTTCATATAGTAAGCCTTACTAGAAATTTTCCAGTGTCTGATCTTGAAGTAGTAGCTAGGTAGAAGAAGAGTGAAAAGTGACATTTGTGGGATGCAATAAAAAACATCAGTTGGGCATGGTGTGTCTCTCTGTGGAACCCACTGGCTATCTTCAATATTTCCACTTATTGACATGCTAAACTTTCTATGTTCAAGCTTCTGAGAATCACACATAGGAAAATGATATTTTTCTATTTCTGGATTGGGTATCAACTCCAAGCCTCCTTTCTTTCTTCCTCTGCTGATGTATACTTGTGTTATCTTACTAGACATTTAGTTCTTTGAAATCAGAAATGTATTCCATCTCTGTTTCTTCCCTGCCTGATACATAGTAAGTTCTCAATAAATGAAAGATCTGGGAATGACAGAATGAGCTAATGCATTGTTAAAGTTGCCTTCGCTTCTTTCTCTTAATACTTCCTCTGTTCTAGCCCCAACTTAATTCCTCTTTGTGCTCCAGAGTCAAAGAAAGTGTACTCAGAATCTCTTCTTCAATCTAAAAAATATCAAAAAGTCTTCCTCTGTTATTTTTAAACCCTGCCAAAGGTCTCCCTATTCTCACCCTGTAACTTTCTGAGCACTAAAGAAAGAATATGAAGAAGGAGTATATTAATGTGAACATAGTGTAACCTTGGATAAGTCACTTAGCTCCCTGAGACTCAGTTTCTTTCTCTGCAAAATAGTAATAATCTCTACTTCTTGGGTTGTCTTTGTAAGCAAATAAAAGCCTGTGTTGCCAACTTCTATTTAAAATTTAGCCTAGGAAACAGCTCCTCCAAGGAGTTTTATCTAACTCAGCCGCTTTCTCATTTTTTCAGTTGCCTGGTTTCCCTCTGTTTGTTATTTACATTTGTTCTCTGATTTAATTTGCCTTTCTCCTCTAATATACAGTAGAATTTTAGGCTGTCTCTTACTAATCTTTATGTTCTGTAATATTCATCCAACATATGTTTATTGAGCACCTGTTATGTGTCAGGCACTATGCCAGATGTTGAGAGTTCAGCAAGCAGTAAGACCAAGGCAGTCTCTGCTCCGAGGAGTTACAGTATTTAGTTTGCGTTCAGCACAGAACAGGACTAAGTATTTGTTGGATGAATTAATGAAAAATGAATGAATGCATAAATCAGTTAAACAATTTAGTAACTGTAGAGAGCTATTTGGAAGTTAGCTATATATACTCTTAAGTAACTTCAGTTGGAATAAGGATTTGATTCAATGTTTAATATAACTTCCCAGAGTTTTCCTTAAATTGATGTGGCATTCCCCACGCTTGTGGTTTATCATCTGAGAATTAGGTTAGATAGAATCCTTTTCCTAGTGTAATCTAGTCACCATATCCTTTTCTAACTAATATCTTTCTTTACTGATAACTTTTGACTTTTGGATGAGAGAAAGCCTCATAAAGCAAGTGAGCAGGACAAATATCTTTTTTTTTAAATCTTAGAAGTAAAGAAATTTTCTCCGATGATACAATAGTAATAAAGTTAGCTCTATGAACATCCAGCTTCTGGGTCTCTAATTTTTGTTTGAAAGTTAACATTTCAAATTCATGGTAAAAAATTAGGTTGGTCATATAATTTATATTTCAAACTTGAAATTTTTAATGAAGGAGTACTACTGATAATTATGCTAGGATAACTCTATGCATAAACTAATACTGTCCTTGGTAAACCAGGATACATATGTTCTCCATAGTAATAGCATAGTGCCAAACATGGGCTAAGGATTTGAACCCATGGGCCAAAGTGGGTTCAGTCCTGACTCTGAAATTTAATGTTAGTATAACTTTGGACAAGTTGCTTGAACTCTCTACGCTTGTTTATCTATCTATAAAATAAAGTTACTGAATATATCTTCTGTGTATGTGGCATTAATTGAGATACATGTAAAGCTGCCTAACACAACCTGACATATAGTAGATACTCAAACAAATGTTTCCTTTTTTTTAATTCTTGTAGAAGCAGCTCTGACATTAATTCAATGTATGATCTTGTAAAGTGTCTCCCATTTTCTTATCAGTGAAATGGCAGGGTTGAAATACTTGATCTCTCTATACTCTAGTCATTTTTCCCATTTCAAATAAACTTGTTGCCATAAACCTCCTCATTATCTTGGGAATCTTGATATCTATAGAATATGTTTCAGATGCACATGATATAAAAAACAGCTCCCAAATCCTCCAGCAGGCTACCACACCTTTAAGTTCAGAAATTACGGTTGTCACACTAGGGGGCCCTTCTCAGCTGTCAGTCACATTCTGTGCTCCTCTCTCAGAACTAATATAGTCAGAGATGATAACTCTTGAATATACAACCTTGTTGCATCACGCAAAATGAGATATCCAAGAGTGACACAAAATAGTCTCTAATACTTTTAATCCAAGCCTCAAGCTATTTGTTGAATGAAGAGCTTGTCAGAGCTGATCCATTACCCTCTGAGAATTCTCTTTTCTGTATTAAATAACACAGATTCTTTAAACTGATCCTTCTAAGGATGTGCTGAGGGTGTGTTACTTAGTCACTGATGGTTCCCCTTGTTGGTGTCTAGTCAACTGACCTCCATTTCATTTGAAGTGCAGTTATTCTCTTACCAATCTGTCACAAAATCTTATTGATTTAACATCCTTAAATTTGTTGAAATTGTCCCTCTTCCCTGTTTCCTCTGCTCCACAATTCTGTTTAGTTAAAATAAACAGTTATTAACATTTATTAAATGCTACTACTAGGCAGTGAAGACACAAAGATGGAAAAGACAGTCCTAGCCTTCAAGGAGCTGTTTCTTAATGTTAGAGCTTGAAATAGCATTGGCATTCATCTAACTGCCTAATTACATAAACAAGGAATTTGAGACTCTGAAAGGGAAAGTGACTGATATTAAATCACACAGGTTAATAGACTGCAGAGCTAAGTCTAGGATCCAGATTTTTTGACCCTCCACTCAATAATCATTTCCTCTTTACCACTGTAAACTTGAAAATGTTAATACCCAGACCCTTCACTGTGTCACTCTGTGGTATCATTAATATAGTTAACATTTTATGTGGTACTTTAGGGTTTACAGTTTCATACCAGTCATCTAATTTAATCCTTATAATATCCCTACAAGAATTTATTATTATTAATCATGCTAACTGAATCTCAGAGAGGTTAGGTAACTTGTCTTGGTGTAAGTCCTAAAACTTAAGACTCCAAATCCATTAGTTTTTGGTATACCATACTTCTTTTTGTTGGCACAAATAGGTATTATACTATGACTGACAAGTGCTGGGGAACAGAGATGTTAAGCCATGAATCCTACTTTTGGAGAGTATAATCTACACAGATCATCCACTAAAATTAGTAGCCATGCTAGGAGCTGTGTAAGGGCTTCCTAGAACTGTGACAGCCTCTAAAGATTGCTGTAGATAACCCCCTAATTTTAAAAACTGCAACAATAAAAGCTCTAAGTTACTTATTTTTGATAAGGCAACAAATGAAATTTTTACCAAATTAATCTAAGGTTACTTGGGGAAAATTGGAAGGTAAAATTATTCCATGTTAACATTGGATTTTATCATATATATAACAAACGTTCACAGCCATTGTGGTCCAATACAGAGAAGTGACTTGCCCAAGGCCTTACAGTAGGAAGTTGACAGGAAAAAAAAGGTTAAAAATAAATTATAGGAATCATTTAGAATGCAATAACTGACTAAAATCCCTTAAAATTTCAACTCAAGACTGTGGAGGAGCTGCATACAGAGAGTAAAATGTGCCTCATTAAGCAGCAGCTTTGAAAGAGCCTCTTGAACCTCTCTAAATGAGAGAAACCTTACAGTTGCTCAACCATACAGTGACTAGTTGTCTAAAATCCTAATCAGATGCAGGTTTGAAAATGGAAGAGAAGATTTGGTGAGGGCTCTGTTGAAATTCTATTTTTAGGTCTGCTGTTGAGGGAGTTCCTCTCCAAGCCAAAGGGAGGAATCCTTAGGCTGAGTTTCACAGGCATTCATCACTTCCTGGTGCTCAGTGAATCGAGTTCCAAATTAAAGACTTGAAAGATGAGGGTGAATAAAAAGGATGAACTGTTTATTTAAAAGAAAAGCAGGACTTCAGAGTTTGTATCTTTAATTGACTGATGTGTGTTGGAAGAATGATTTATATACACATATGCAACTCTTTTTAAAGATTCTATTCCCCTATAGGCCATTACAAAGAACTGAGTAGAGTTCCCTGTGCTATAGAGCAGGTTTTCATTAGTTATCTGTTTTGTATGTAGTTATGTCAGTCACTTTGCCGTACACCTGACCAAGGCGTGTATGCATGCCATGTCACGTGAGTCATGTCCAACTCTGTGCAACTCTATGGACTGTAGCCTGCCAGGCTCCTCTCTCCTTGGGATTCTCCAGGCAAGAATGCTGGAGTGGGTTGCAATGCCCTCCTCCAGCCTGAAACCAATACAACATTGTAAATCAGCTGTAGTCCAAGATTTTTTTTTTTTAAAGAATCATCTGAATGTCAACCAATAGGCTCAGGTTGTCAATTGGTGATATATTTATAAACAAGTGAAAGTCCCTGTCCTCATTATCTTGGGATATAAAAGAAAAGAAACATAAAGAAAAGAAAGAAAGCTATAAAGAAAAGAAACAAGGTAAGGAATAGAGAACTCTGGTTGAATGTGGGGGAGGGGAACTGTTTTGACTCAGATGGAATCTGAAGCCTTGCATGAGGAGGTAGAATAAGGGCAGCACCCTGACTAATGGAAAAGAATGACTGGTGGGAAGATGTGAGCACAGAGTATGTACAAATTTGTGGTTGTTCAGTCACTCAGTCATGTCCAGCTCTTTGCAATTCCATGGACTGCAGCACACTAGGCCTCCCTGTCCTTCACCATTGCCCAGAGTTTGCTCAAACTCATATCCACTGAGTTGGTGATGCCATCCAAGCATGTTATCCTCTGTTGTCCCCTTCTTCTCTGTCTTCAATCTTTCCCAGCATTCGGGTCTTTTCCAATAAGTCAGTTCTTCGCATCAGGTTGCCAAAGGATTGGAGTTCCAGCTTTAGCATCAGTCCTTCCAATGAATATTCAGGAGTGATTTCCTTTAGGATGGACTGGTTTGATCTCCTTGNTCTGTTGTCCCCTTCTTCTCTGTCTTCAATCTTTCCCAGCATTCGGGTCTTTTCCAATAAGTCAGTTCTTCGCATCAGGTTGCCAAAGGATTGGAGTTCCAGCTTTAGCATCAGTCCTTCCAATGAATATTCAGGAGTGATTTCCTTTAGGATGGACTGGTTTGATCTCCTTGCAGTCCAAGGGACTCTCAAGAGTCTTCTCCCCATGTATATTACCATACATGAAATATATCTCCAGCCCAGGTTCAATGCATGAGTTGGGGTGCTCAGGGCCGATGAACTGGGAGGACCCTGAGGGATGGGATGAGGAAGGAGGTGGGGGGGCTTCAGGATGGGGAACACATGTACATCCATGGCTTATTCATGTCAATGTATGGCAAAACCACTACAATATTGTAAAATAATTAGCCTCCAATTAAAATAAATTTAAAAAAAAAGAGTCTTCTCCAACACCACCATTCAAAAGCATCATTTCTTCAGTGCTCAGCTTTCTTTATGGCCCACCTCTTACATTCATACCTGACTATTTGAAAAACCATAGCTTTGACTAGACAGACCTTTGCTGGCAAAGTAACGTCTCTGCTTTTTAATATGCTGTCTAGGTTGGTCATTAACTTTTATTCCAAAGAGCAAGGGTCTTTTAATTTCATGGCTGCCATCACCATCTGCAGTGATTTTTGGAGTCCAAGAAAATAGTCTGTCAGTCTTTCCATTGTTACCCCATCTATTTGCCGTAAAGTGATGGAATCAGATGCCATAATCTTAGGTTTTTGAATGTTGAATTTTAAGTCAGCTTTTTCACTCTCCTCTTTCACTTTCATCAAGGGACTCTTTAGTTCCTTTTCACTTTCTGTCATAAGGGTGGTGTCATCTCCATTTCTGAGGTTATTGATAATTCTCCCTGCAATCTTGATTCCAGCTTGTGCTTCATCCTGCATGGCATTTGCGTGATGTACCCTGCATAGAAGTTAAATAAGCAGGGTGACAATATACAGGCTCGATGTACTCCTTTCCCAATTTGGAACCAGACTGTTGTTCCATGTACAGTTCTAAGTGTTGTTCTTGACCTGAATACAGATTTCTCAGGAGGCCAATAAGGTGGCCTGGGATTCCCATCTCTTTTAAGAATTTTCCACAGTTTGTTGTGATCCCTACAGTCAAAGGCTTTAGTGTAGTCAATGAAGCAGAAGTAGATGTTTTTCTGGAATTTTCTTGCTTTTCCTATGATCCAAAAGATGTTGGCAATTTGATTTCTGGTTTCTCTGCCTTTTCTAAATCCAGCTTGTATATATGGAAGTTCTCAGTTCATGTACTGTTGAAGCCTAGCTTGGAGAATTTTGAGCATTACTTTACTAGCGTGTGCTGCTGCTGCTGCTAAGTCACTTCAGTCATGTCCGACTCTGTGTGACCCCATAGAAGGCAGCCTACCAGGCTCCCCCATCCCTGGGATTCTCCAGGCAAGAATACTGGAATGGGTTGCCATTTCCTTCTCCAGTGCATGAAAGAGAAAAGTGAAAGTGAAGTCGCTCAGTCTGTCTGACTGTTAGCGACCCTGTGAACTGCAGCCCACCAGGCTACTCCGTCCATTGGATTTTCCAGGCAAGAGTACTGGGGTGGGGTGCCATTGCCTTCCCCAACTAGCGTGTGAGATGAGTGCAATTGTGCAGTAGTTTGAGCATTCTTTGGCATTGACTTTCTTTGGGATTGGTATGAAAACTCACCTTTTCCAGTCCAGTGGCCACTGCCGAGTTTTCCAAATTTGCTGGCATATTGAGTGCAGCACTTTAATAGCATCATCTTTTAGGCTTGTGAGGTATGAATTTAACCTGTTAAAAAACTTCAGTCTGTGTGGTTGAGTACAGTGAGCAGGGGAGAGTGGTAAGGCCTGAGATGTAAGAACGTGGTAGATAAGAGTGTAAGAACCAGGCCAGATAATAATAGAGGATTTCTAGGTGACAGTATGGAATATAAATTTTTCTCTTAGAGCAATAGGAAGCTAGACATGACCTGATTTATAATGCAAAGCAAATGGGGCAAGAAAGGCATAGGAAGGCCAGTTTGGAGACCATTTCTGCTTTCTGTGAGAGATAAAAGAGCAACTAGAGAAGCAAAGGAGATGGTAAGAAGTTGTTCAACTTGGGTTATATGAAAAGAATGAAGTTAAAGGGAATCTAGAGGGAGTGATAGAATAACCATGATCAGATAAAATAATATTTCTAGTGGTATGTCTTTTACAAACCACTTTTTTAAAGTGGCATCTCATTTTAACCTGTTAGATGTTTTGCCCTGGTTTTATAGATGACGTAATCCAGGTTTAGAGACATTACGTGATTTTCTTGAAGTCAGTCAAGCCTGCCAGACTCTAAATGAGACACGGATCCACCTGTCTCTAAATTGTGTGCTCTTATCTCCGTATGTCAAGACATCAGATAGATGAATGTATCCATACATATATGCATATGCATTAGAAAGAGAGAAAGGGTGGTGGTTCAGCACAAAGCTTTGACAACAGGCTCCCTGTATTTGTAACCACTTTCTAGCTGGGTGATCTAGGAAAAGACATTTAACTTCTTATTAAAACAGAAGAAATAAAGCTACCAACTCTGGTGGGCTGATTCTGCCAGAAAAATACCTTATTTCAGAACCTGCCACAGAGACGGCATTCAACTGATATAGCCAAGAAGGTTATGCACATTTCCTATAGCAAGATGGTAAATTCATACATATTAAGATATGTCGTATTATTCAGCAAGTTACGTTGATAACATCAGGTACATAGAACAACTACAGAGAGTCCATTGTATAGTTGAGCACCTTAGAAGACCCAGACCTCGTTAATGGCTGGGGCCATGTTATACTGGCTCCTAGAACCCTCACCTCCCACTGCAACATGCAGCATATATTGTATCAGTTTGGTTCAGTTCAGTCATTCAGTCATGTCCGACTCTTTGCGACCCCATGGACTGCAGCATGCTAGGCTTCCATGTCCATCATCAACTCCCAGAGCCTATTCAAACTCATATCCCTCACATTGGTGATGACAGCCAACCATCTCATCCTCTACTGTCCCCTTCTCCTCCTGCCTTAGTCTTTCCCAGCATCAGGGTCTGTTCCAGTGAGTTGATTCTTCACATCAGGTGGCCAAAGGATTGGAGTTTCAGCTTCAGCATCAGTCTTTCCAATGAATATTCAAGACTGATTTCCTTTATGATTGACTGGTTGGAACTCCTTGCAGTCCAAGGAATTCTCAGTCCAATCAATTCTTCGGCACTCAGCTTTCTTCATAGTCATCTCTCACATCCATACAAGACTACTGGAAAAACCATAGCTTTGACTAGATGGACCTTTGTTGGTAAAGTAATGTCTCTGCTTTTTAATATGCTGTCTAGGTTGGTCCTAGCTTTTCTTCCAAGGATCAAGTGTCTTTTAATTTCATGACTGCAGTCACCAACTGCAGTGATTTTGGAGATCCAGCCCACCCCCTCCCCAAAAAAGTCTCTCACTCTTTCCATTGTTTCCCCATCTATTTGCCATGAAGTGATGAGCCCAGATGCCATGATCTTAGTTTTATGAATGTAGAGCTTTAAGCCAACTTACTCACTCTCCTCTTTCACTTTCAAGAGGCTCTTTAGTTCTTCTTTGCTTTCTGCCATAAGGGTGGTGTCATCTGTATATCTAAGGTTATTGCTAATTCTCCTGGCAATCTTGATTGCAGCTTGTGCTTCACCCAGCCCAGCATTTCACATGATGTACTCTGCGTAGAATTTAAATAATCAGGATAACAATATACAGCCTTGACATACTCCTTTCCCAATCTGGAACCAGTCCATTTTTCCATGTCCAATTCTAACTGTTGCTTGTTAACCTGCAGACAGACTTCTCAGGATGCAGGTAAGGTGCTCTAGTATTCCCATCTCTTGAAGAATTTTCCACAGTTTGTTGTGATCCACACAGTGAAAGGTTTTGGCATAGTCAATAAAGCAAAAGTAGATGTTTTTCTGGAATGCTGCGATGGTGGAGGAATAGGATGTGGAGACCACTTTCTTTGATCTTCATCAAAAGATCATTAGTTGCTCATTGAGCAACTTCCACAAAACAACTTCTAATCCTTGATGGAGAAGACTGCACACCCAGAAAGGCAGCCCATTCTCTTCGAAAGTAGGTAAGACAAAGTATATATTTTATACATTGCTTTCAGTTTGGTTCAGTTCAGTTCAGTCACTCAGTCATGTCCGACTCTTTGCAACCCCATGAATCGCAGCATGCCAGGCCTCCCTGTTCATCACCATCTTCCAGAGTTCACTCAGACTCATGTCCATCGAGTCCGTGATGCCATCCAGCCATCTCATCCCCAGTTGTCCCCTTCTCCTCCTGCCCCGAATCCCTCCCAGCATCAGAGTCTTTTCCAATGAGTCAACTCTTCTCATGAGGTGGCCAAAGTACTGGAGTTATTAAGTAGTTAATCATTTGAATTCATTTGAAGAGGAAGTATAGGCAATTAGTTTTGTGGTATAATTTGAGGGACACAAGAAAACCCCCAAATCCAAACCCAAATCATCTCAATGTTAAGCTTCCACCATGGAGCAATAGAATCTCAGGGTTGGAAAAGATACAGGAAATCATGGAGTATATTCACAAAGCCCTTTCCACCAAATGGGTAGAGTCTCCTTTGCAATGCCCAGCCTCTGTCTCCAATTAGAGGGAAATTCTGACTTCACAGGCAGCCTGTTCCACATTTGGCTGCTGTTATGGTGAGAAGGTACTTCCCAATACTGACTTGCAATCAGTCTCCCTACACCTCAAATATACAGAAAACTGGGAACTCTAAGAGCTGGGCAATGAAACAGAATCTCCAGGAGTATTTTTGTTTGTTTGTTTCCATTTGTCATCCAAGTACTTTCATGATTCTCTCCTTTTTCTCAAATTATGCAGTATCATTGTCGGGCTGGGTGAGTTTCTTTTGTCACTGGTTTCTGTAGTCTTTTCTTTAAAATTCCAGCTCCTGAATTTCTCATTACCAGGGTTGGAAGAAGTTTCCACATTAGGATTTATTTTGTTCTCATAGGATTCTTCTATGTTGGCTGCTTTGAATGGTGGTACTGAATGAAATAGATTATCTTTATGATCACAATAAGCTTTAGAAAGTCTGTGGCCTGATAATTTCTAATTTAGAAAGCCTTGAAAGGAGCCAAAGTGGGAGGCAGGAAACTTGGGTTCTGGTGTAACTCTGCCTTCCATCCGTTATTTACCCTTGAGTAAGTCTGTCTCCTCATAGGCCTCAATTCTTTTATCTCTAAAATGCCCGGGACTGAATTTAGTGCTCATTATCCCTACTCAGAGTCTATGCACAGGCTTGAAGTGTTCTTTGTCTGACTGTGCACACTTGAGGCTGTAACTTTTTTCATTGTTTCATTTATGGCCAAGTTCTGATATAAGAGAAAATGAAAAATTTTAGTGGCAACATATCATTAACTTTCTTGCCCTTAAAGCATGTGAAAGATTCCATTTTATTTATTTTATTGTTTTTCTTGCTGTTAGCTAAAGTTGATTGAAGGTGATGAAGTAGGGTCGAGTAAAGAGGGCTAAGGCTCCCATTTAGAAAGATTTATGGAAAGATGTCCTTGGTAGTTGCCATATCATACCGTAACTTGAAAGTTACCTATAGTAATTCTGCTGCTTTTGAAAGAATCATCATAAAGGATATATTAGTGGATAATATTTGCCAACTCCTCATTGAAATTTAGCAATTTTTTTTCCTCATTGTTAATGGCTTAGGAGGGGTATACTGTTATTTAAAAATCACATATCAAAGAATGTGTCAATTAATGGTGACACTGTATGACTAAGAACCCTTAAAAAACAATCCTGTTTGGTGGCCTTAGCTGCCTCATCCATCTTTGTAGGATCATTCATTTGTCTTTGATTCATAAACATTTATTAAGCACTGCTGCTTGCCAGGCTCCATGCTAGATTTTGAGGGTACAAAGATAAAAATGGAAGAGTTAATTCATTTTAAACTGTTTTTTTCTGATATGTGTCCCTGCATGAGCATCTGCTATGTGCCTAACTGTATCAATGGCCGTGGGAGATAGTAGAAATAAATGTCATTAAGCACCTTGGGCGGGGAAGGCAATGGCACCCCACCCCAGTACTCTTGCCTGGAAAATCCAATGGACGGAGTGGCCTGGTGGGCTGCAGTCCATGGGGTCGCTAACAGTCGGACAGACTGAGACTTCACTTTCACTTTTCTCTTTCATGCATTGGAGAAGGAAATGGCAACCCACTCCAGTATTCTTGCCTGGAGAATCCCAGGGACGGGGGAGCCTGGTGGGCTGCCGTCTATGGGGTCACACAGAGTCGGACATGACTGAAGTGACTTAGGAGCAGCAGCAGCAGCAGCAAGCACCTTGGGAGGATTCTCCTCTGTGTCTCCAGCACACACACAGCACAGTACCTGGCACAGAAGAAGCACTCAGCTAATACTTAGGATAGGGAATGAATTCATGAGTGATAGTTCCTTTAGGGGATCCTTATCTTGTTAGTTCTGAAACTAATCCTTACTACACAATCAGAGAGCCCCCAATCAGAGGAGAACATCTTTTATATGAACAGTGTTAAGAGAGTCATGTGCATGAAGAGATAACAATTAATTCTACCATTAAGATATGAGAAAGATGAAAGAACATGAGAAAATATAGAATATGGTAAAAGCACATGCTCTGTGTTCAAAGATTACCAAAGGCTCATATAATCAAAGTAAAAATGGGGTGTAATAGGTAACAGATGGGAGAACAGCAGGAAATATCTCAGAAATACAAGTTATGCAGAGTTTCCAATGCCATACTAAGTAGTAGACCTTGAACCAGTAAGTGATGAAAACATATCAAAGAGTTTTAAGTAGAAGAATGATGTATCTTTATTTGTGTTTTACAGTTTACCCTGGCATTGGTGTGAAGGGTAGATTGGAATAGGGTAAGATTGGAGGCAGAAACATCATTTAGTCCAGATGAAGCGTAGACAAGAACAATATCATAGGAATGGAAGAAATGGAGTTTACCATATATTGGAAGCCTAATCAAACAAAAGATTTGGGCTAAAGAGAAATTAAACATGTTCTTAGGGAGAGATGAGAGAGCTGGTGGAGGGCACATGATTGAAAATGTATGAGGGAGAGGGTATAACAGATAGAGGGTGTCCTAGGAGAGGCTGGAAGGATTGGAATCTAGGACATAAGATAAAAGGTTAGTATTGGGCAAAAGGAGAAAAGAAAAAGAAGGGCATGATCAAAAAAATGTTCTTATTACAATAAAAGACTGTCCATGGGTCTCAATATTTTTTGTATTCAGTTATTCAGCTACACCTCTAAGTTGTTTCAAAGACAGTGTCCAGGTTAACCAATGGATGATACCATTTCTTTTTCATTCACTCAACAATAGTCTTTGAACACCAGTTATATGCCAGTCCCTAAGATGGACCCTGAGGGTATAACAGTGAATCAGACCTAATCTCTAGTTATGAGAAGCTCCTAGTCTATAAAGAAAGACTGTTGTATAAATAAGTCAATGTACTAAAATGATACAAGTGTTTTAAGAAAAATTAGAAATAATTACTCCTACCTATGTTGGAAGGTAGGATGAACAAAAAAGCACATAAAAAGTAGATGTTACTGTTGCTTAGTTGCTAAGTCATGTCCAACTGTTTTGCAGCCCTATGAACTGTAGCCCGTCAGGCTCCTCTGTCCATGGAATTTCCCAGGCAAGAATAATGGAGTGGTTGCCATTTTCTTCTCCAGGGTATCTTCCTGACCCAAAGGTCAAACCCACATTTTCTGTATTGGCAGGCAGACTCTTTACCACTGAGCTACTTAGAAGACCAAAGGCACTAGAATTTTGAAAGTGTGACGGCCTTAATTTTTATCAGTTTAGGATAGTGTGTTTGACAGAGTTCTAAGATACTCCTCATAACTCTCTGTACCCTCTCATGATGTACATGTCCTGGATAATTCCCTTTCCTTGAGTGTAGGTGGAATCTGTGAATTTAATTAGAAAGCACTCTCCATGATTATGTTAGGAATATGGTAAAATGGATTTTACAAATGTCATTGAAGTCCCAAATCAGTTGACCTTAAAATAGGAAGATTACCTGAATGGGCCTGAACAAATTACACGAGCATTTTAAACTTAGATATAGAGGTCGGATGACTCAGTGGGTAATACCACAATATTCTAAAGTAATTATCCTCCAATTAAAATAATTAATTTTTTAAAAATGTGCCTGCAAATCAAGAGGCATAGGAGACACAGGTTCAGTCCTGAGACAGGAAGGTCCTTTGAAGGAGGAAATGACAACCTGCTCTAGTATTTTTACCTGAAAAAACTCCATGGACAGAGGAAGCTAGCAAGCAACAGTCCATGGTGTCTCAAAAATCAGACACAACTTAGCAAGTAAGCACATGTGTACCTAGAGGTCAGAGGTGGAAAATGTCAGAGATTGTAAGTATCACAAGGATTTGACGTCGGTCACTTCAGTTCAGTTACTCAGTCATGTCCGACTCTTAGTGACCCCATGGACTGCAACATGCTAGACTTCCCTGTCCATCACCAACACCTGGAGCTTGCTCAAACTCATGTGCATCGAGTCAGTGATGCCATCCAACCATCTCATCCTCTGTCATCCCCNTGGACTGCAACATGCTAGACTTCCCTGTCCATCACCAACACCTGGAGCTTGCTCAAACTCATGTGCATCGAGTCAGTGATGCCATCCAACCATCTCATCCTCTGTCATCCCCTTCTCCTCCTGCTTTCAATCTTTTTCAGAATTAGGGCCTTTTCCAATGAGCTAAGTTTTCTCATCAGGTGGCCAAAGTATTGTAGTTTTAGCTTCAGCATCAGTCTTTCCAATGAAAATTCAGGGTAGATTTCCTTCAGGATTGACTGTTTTTATTTCCTTGCTGTCCAAAGGACTCTCAGGAGTTCTCCAGCACCACAATTCAAAAGCATCAATTATTTGGTGCTCAGCCTTCTTTATGGTCCAATTCTCATATCAATACATGACTACTGGAAAAACCATAGCTTTGACTAGACAGACCTTTGTCTTTATTTAATGTCTCTGCTTTTTGATATGATATCTAGGTTGGTCATAGCTTTTCTTCCATGGAGCAAGTGTCTTAATTTCATGGCTGCAGTCTCCATCTACAGTGATTTTAGAGCCCAAGAAAATAAAGTCTCTCATTCTTTCCATTGTTTCCCCATCTATTTGCCATGAAGTGATGGGACTGGATGCCTTGATCTTAGTTTTTTTGAATATTGAATTTTAAGCCAGCTTTTTCACTCTCCTTTTTCAATTTGATCAAGAGGCTCTTTAGTTTCTCTTCACTTTCTGCCATAAGGGTGGTGTTATCTGCATATCTGAGGTTATTGATATTTCTCCCTGCAATCTTTTTTTTAAATTTTTATTTTTACTTTATTTTACTTTACAGTACTGTATTGGTTTTGGCATACATTGACATGAATCCACCATGGGTGTACATGAACTTCCAAACATGAACCCCCTCCCACCTCCCACCCCACATCGTCCCTCCAGATCATCCCCATGCACCAGCCCCAGGCATCCTGCATCCTGCATTGAACATAGACTGATGATTCATTTCTAACTTGCACCTCATCCAGTCCAGCATTTCACATGATGTACTCTCCATACAAGTTAAATAGGTAAACTGACAATATACAGCCTTGATGAACTCCTTTCACGATTTGGAATCAGTCTGTTGTCCCATGTCCTGTTCTAACTGTTGTTTTTTGACCTGCATACAGATTTCTCAGGAATCAAGTAAAGTGGTCTGTTAGTCCTGTCTCTTGAAGAATTTTCCACAGTTTGTTGTGATCCACAGAGTCAAAGGCTTTGGTGTAGTCAATGAAGCAGAAGTAGATTGATTTGAAAATGGAGGGGTTCATGTGGCAAGAAATGTAAATGACTTTTAGGAGAGCAGCTCCCAAATGATAACCAGCAAGGAAATAGGTATCTCAGTTCTACAACTGGAAGGAACTGAATTTTGCCAATAACAAGAATGAGCTTGAGAGCAGATTTTTTCCCAATGCCTCCAACCCAACTTGATTTCAGCTTTGTGATATTCTGAACAGAGAATCCAGCCATGCCATGCCATGCCATGCTTTGGATATACAAAACTGTGAGCTCATAAATGAGTATTGTTTTAAGCTGCTAAGTTTGTGGTAATTTGTTACACAGCAGTGGATGACTAATACAAATGGCTTTGCAACTGAGTCTATCCTAGTGAGACTCGGAGCTTTGTTTTTCTATGGAGTAAACTTGGAATTGGGTAGATTTCCCTGGTAGCTCAGACAGTAAAGCATCTGCCTACAATGCGGGAGACCCAGGTTCAATCCCTGGGTCAGGAAGATCCCCTGGAGAAGGAAATGGCAACTCACTCCAGTACTCTTGCCTGGAAAATCCCATGGACAGAGGAGCCTGGTAGGCTACAGTCCATGGGGTCGCAAAGAGTCGGACACGACTGAGCAACTTCACACTTCACTCAGTGAAAGATTTATTCTTTCCTTGCAGGTCTTTTTTGTTTTATAAATAACCTTTTCCTAAAAAGGATTGAGCCAAATATCTCTACTTTATTGTGGCCTCCAAATTAAGCTGTTCCTTAATGATAGTTAAGCAATTAATTTGAAGATGTTGTTTACTTTTCCTCTTATTGCTTTTTTGTAGACTCCCTGTACTATATGTGGAATGAATAGCTGAATGATCCCATGAAACATTTCTGAAAAATCTGAAAGGATAGTGATTACTTTTTCCAGCTATGTGGAGGACTACAACCACTTATGTAAAACTTTATATAAAAAAAATCAGTCTATAACTTTAACTGGTATTACCTCTTCTGTTTAGTTTCCTACATTGGACTCAATACTTTGCCCAACCATCAAATTTTAGTGTTCCTAGGGGTTTTGTACTGGACCCTCTGTTCTTCTCATTTTGTCTCATTCCCTGAGTGTTCTTATCAAACGTCATGTCTTTAAAGGCCTAAACTGATGATTTTTTAAAATTCTATCTCTAGCTTAAGATCAGAGGCTGGGTGGAACCAGGATTTAAATAAAGATCTTAGATTTTTCCAACCTAGTCTCTTCTTCCTTAATTATTCCCCCCAGAGAGTCTTATATTGAGAAAAGGTTTCTAGCCAAGAAAAAAGGGAGCATTTTCTTGTTTCAAACATTTTAGGTTTGACACCAAATGTATTATTGGAAGATAGTTTCTCCAGGAAAGGTTTCATATGTGTGGGTCTAGCTGGCAGCCAGGTGAGGTGACCAATCTGCTTGGAGTAGATTCCATAGTGTTGCCTATAATCTGTGTTCCAAAATTATTCTGAGGTGCTCCTTAGTCTCTGAAGTAAAATTTAGATTTGAACACTTGAGAAAGGAGTGCAAAAAAAAAAAAAAAATCCAAAATGGATAGTTTGACAACAGATGTTACTGGAGTGGTGAATAATGAGGCAGACACTGTCTATAGGAATTTGAAAAGTGTAAATAACAGAGAGTGGCCGACCCTCTAGGAATGAGTAGGTGAATCCAGAAAAAGTCAGAAATTGTATTAAATGTAGGTTGATTTATCAAGGAATACCACCATATAACCTGCTGTGCCTATATCTATAGGTCTATGGCAATAACTCCTTCTAAAGATTGTAATTACTTTCCAAAAAAATTGCTGGGTGGACCAGAAAACACCTATAGTGTCTGAACACTTCCTATAGGGTCACATCACACCTTTTCCAGAAGGTGTGGGCACTTCCTGCCCTATGCTCAGCTCTTGAGGGAATGCTTGCACCTAGTCAAAGATGGTGAGGCATGGTCCAATTTCTACTGGTAAAGTGAAGTGAAGTCACTCAATCATGTCTGACTCTTTGCAACCCCATGGACTGTAGCCTACTGGGCTCCGCTGTCCATGGGATTTTCCAGGCAAGAGTACTGGAGGGGGTTGCCATTTCCTTCTCCAGGGTATCTTCCCGACCCAGGTATTGAACCCAGGTCTCCTGCATTGCAGGCAGACACTTTACCTTCTGAGCCACCAGGAAGCCTTAAGTATTCCACATTTTAAATACCTCATACTAATAAAATAATTCTCTCCACCTTATATGATCTGATTTTATCTAAAATATCACTCCTCTTCCATATCAAAATCCCTTCCTCAGTTATAAATATTTTCCATGAAAAATCCCCTCATGTAACACAGTATTTCAGAGAATGGGCTTTGAAGTCAGGCAGGACTAGGTTTAAATTCTGCCTCAGCTACTTAGATATATAACTCTAGGTATTGTTTTTATTTATTTATTTATTTTTAATTTAAATTTATTTATTTTAGTTGGAGGCTAATTACAGTACATATTGTCAGATCTAAAGTATTAATTTACATTGTATATGTATAAAATTTAATACAATAACATGCCTATTGAAGGAACTCAAGAGATTCCAGTTTTTAATTATTTTATAAATATTATTTTTCATTGTAACAATCTTCATTATAAATATTGATCAATCATATATATCCTCACTTCAAATACTGATCTTACATATTATTCCTATCTCTTGACTGTTAACCATTTTTTCAAATTACCTTAAATTTACTTAATTTTAATTCCCCATGTCTTATCATCCTTTCCATCTTACAAGTTCCAACCAAAATCCATCTTAAACAGCATGCATTTTAATTCTCCTACCTCAGTTTTAAATATATTCTATTTCCAATCCCTGTTTCATTTTAAATAACCTTCATCTTAAATACCATTTGTAGAGGACATCTGCTGTTTTAGTTTGCTAGCATTCTTTCCTCCCTTCTCGTCATGGTATCTTCTTACCTTTGAGGATAGTTCTTTGTTTATGCCTTGTGATTCTGATAAGGTCTTCAGTTGTGATTTTCCATCCCTCCCTTCACAGACACTGGCATTTGACCCTGGCCTATTACGGGTCCTCATCCCCTTGGCCACAGTGATAAGTTCGGAGTGTGCAAGGGACGTATGGTGGAGGGGCTGGTAGGTATTTTCTGTTCTAAAGCCAGGAGGGAGAAGTCCCTCTTTCTCTTTGAAGTATATGCCATAAAGGATAGAACCCTGGAGCTTTTGGAAGTTCTATCTCCTTTGTCATGAATGAGACTGAGAGCCTGAGGCTAACATAGAGACAGACAGAACCTGAGTAGAGACAGAATCTGAAAGAGCTGAGAGAGTTTTGAGGGCATTGTTTGTGTCTCTGATTTAGTTCTTCAACTTGTTCTCCCTAACTTTAACAGCCAGTGAATATTCTTATCTTGAAAACTGGGAGTGGGCTTCAGTTATGTGCAAAAGAGAGAGGTCTGAATAATACACTTGTGTTAATCTTATAGATATTTTCTAAACTTAGATCTCTTATCTGAGGTTTTCTTCTGGACGTGACCTTAATACATTATGCTAATGATGAAGATTATTTAAGACCATGCTTTTAGAGCATCTTTAAAGGAATTCTTAGCTGTGTCAACTGGAAACAGACAGAGTAGGGATTATTTATGAATTTCAGACTCCTGGTGTAGTCATTTTTAGGGGCATAGAGATGCAGGAATATCTGATATTGCATCAGTTGTGAATATAAGCCAGAATGTCAGGCAGCTTGCATTCCAGGATCAGCTCTACTCCAGTTTGCTCTGGGATTTTCAGCAAGTGCTTTACTTCCAGGGGTTTTAATTTCAAAATAAAGTGATTGTACTTGATTTTCTCTTCCAGACCTAGTAGACTGAGTTTTTGAGACCTAGACTTTTTCCTAGGCAAAAAGGGAGAAATATCTAAAGTATTACTTGGCAGAGTGGGGATTGATACAATCTGAGTTGACTTAAAATCTGATAAGATAAAATGACATTTGAAGAATATTATCTTAAAAGATTTTTTTTTCAACATATACGTACATCTTTCACTTCAGTCATGCACTCATGTCTGACTCTTTGGGACCCCCATGGACTGAAACATGCCAGGCTTCCCTAGCCATCACCAACTCCTGGAGTTTGCTCAAACTCATGTTCATCAAGTCGGTGATGCCATCCAACCATCACATCCTCTGTCTTAAATCTCTTCCTGCCGTCAGTCTTTCACAGCATCAGGGTCTTTTCAAATGAGTCACTTCTTCGCATCAGATGGCCAAAGTATTAGAGCTTCATCTTCAGCATCAGTCCTTCCAGTGAATATTCAGTATTGATTTCCTTTAGGATTGACTGGTTTGACCTCCTTGCTGTCCAAGGGACTCTCAAGAGTCTTCTCCAACACCACGGTTCAAAGGCATCAATTATTTGGCACTCAGCTTTCTTTATGGTCAAACTCACATCCATATACAACTACTGGAAGAAACCATACCAATGATTGGACGGACATTTGTCAGCAAGGTAATGTCACTGCTTTTTAATATATTGTCTGGGTTTCTCAAATTGTCATCAAAAAAAGCAAAAGAATTTCAGAAAAACATCTGCTTTTGCTTTATTGACTGCACCAAAGCCTTTCACTGTGTGGACCGCAAAAAACTGTGGAAAATTCTTCAAGAGACAGGAATACCAGACCACCCTGACAGCCTCCTGAGAAATCTGTATGCAGGTCAAGAAGCAACAGTTAGAACCGGACAAACTTCCCTGGTGGCTCAGATGGTAAAGCGTCTGTCTACAATGCAGGAGACCCGGGTTCGATCCCTGGATTGGGAAGATCCCCTGGAGAAGGAAATGGCAATCCACTCCAGGACTATTGCCTGGAAAATCCCATGGACAGAAGAGCCTAGTAGGCTACAGTCCATGGGGTCGCAAAGAGTCGGACACGACTGAGCGACTTCACTTCACTTCACTTCACTTCACTTCACTTCCAAGTCGAGAAAGGAATACGTCAAGGCTTTATATTGTCACCCTGCTTATTTAACTTCTATACAGAATACATCATGGGAAATGCCAGACTGGATGAAGCGCAAGCTGAAATCAAGACTGCTTGGAGATATATCAATAACCTCAGATATGCAGGTGACACCACCCTTATGGCACAGAAAGTGAAGAGGAACTAAAGAGTCTCTTGATGAAGGTGAAAGAGGAGAGTGAAAAAACTGGCTTAAAACTCAACATTCAGAAAACTAAAATCATGGCATCTGGTCCCATCACTTTATGGCAAATAGATGGGGAAACAATGGAAAGAGTCACAGACTTTATTGTTTTGGGCTCCAAAATCACTGCAGATGGTGACTACAGCCATGAAATTAAAAGACCCTTGCTCCTTGGGAAAAAAAGCTAGGACCAACCTAGAAAGCATATTAAAAAGTAGAGACATTAATTTACCAACAAAGGTCCATCTACTCAAAACTGGTTTTTCCACTAGTCATGTATGGATAAGAGAGTTGGATTATAAGGAAAGCTGAGCACTGAAGAATTAATGCTTTTAAACTGTGGTGTTGGAGAAGACTCTGAGCATCCCTTGAGCTGCAAGGAGTTCTAACCAGTCAATCCTAAGGAAATCAGTCTTGAATATTCATTGGAAGGGCTGATGCTGAAGCTGAAACTCCAATCTTTTGGCCACCTGATGCAAAGAACTGACTCATTGGAAAAGACCCTGATGCTGGGAAAGATTGAAGGTGGGATGAGAAGGGACAACAGAAGATGAGGTGATTAGATGGCATCACCAACATGATGGACATGAATTTGAGCAAGCTCCAGGAGTTGGCGATGGACAGGGAAGACTGGCGTGCTGCATGCAGTCCATGGGGTCACAAAGAGTTGGATATGACTGAGTAACCGAATTGAACTAGGTTTGTCATAGCTTTTCTTCCAAGAAGAAAGCGTCTTTTAGTTTCATGGCTGCAGTCACCATCTGCAGTGATTTTGGAGACGAGGAAAATAAAGTCTGTCAGTGTTTCTCCATCTATTTGCCATGAAGTGATGGGGCTGTATGCCATGATCTGCATTTTTTTAATGTTGAGTTTCAAGCCAGTTTTTTCACTCTCCTCTTTCACTTTCATCAAGAGGTTCCTCTTGCCTTTCTGCCATAAGGATGGTGTCATCTGCATATCTGATGTTATTGATATTTCTCCCTGTAATATTGATTCCAGGCTGTGCTTCATCCATCCAGCATTTCACGTGATGTACTCTGCATATAAGTTAGGCTTCTTTAATAGCTCAGTTGGTAAAGAATCTGCCTGTAATGCAGAAGACCCCGGTTTGATTCCTGGGTCAGGAAGATCCATTGGAGAAATGATAGGCTACCCACTCCAATATTCCTGGGCTTCCCTTGTGGCTCAGCTGGTAAAAAATCTGTCTGCAATGCAGGAGACCTGGGTTCAACCCTTGGGTTGGAAAGATCCCTTGGAGAAAAGAAAGGATACCCACTCCAGTATTTTGGCCTGTAAGCAAGGTGACAATATACAGCCTTGACATACTACTTTTTCAATTTGGAACCAGTCCATTGTTCAATGTCCAGTTCTAACTTTTGCTTCCTGACCTGCATACAGATTTCTCAGGAGGCTGGTAAGGTGGCCTGGGATTCCCATCTCTTTAAGAGTTCTCCAGTTTGTTGTGATCCACAGTGAAAGGTTTTAGTGTAGTCAATGAAGCAGAAATAGATGTTTCTCTGGATCTCTCTTGCTTTTTCTATGATCCAACAGATGATGGCAATTTTATCTCTGGTTCTTCTGCCTTTTCTAAATCCACCTTGAACATCTGGAAGTTCTTGTTTCACATACTGTTGAAACCTAGATTGGAGAATTTTGAGTATTTGCTAGTGTGTGAGACGAGTGCAATTGTGTGCTAATTTGAACATTCTTTGGCATTGACTTTCTTTGGGATTGGAATGAAAACTGACCATTTTCAGTCCTGTGGCCACTGCTGAGTTTTCCCAATTTCTTGGCATATTGAGTGCAGTACTTTCATAGCATCATCTTTTAGGATTTGAAATAGCTCAACTGGAAATTCATCACCTCCACTAGCTTTATTTGTAGTGATATTTCATAAGGCCCTCTTGACTTCACACTCCAGGAAGTCTGGCTCTAGGTGAGTGATAACACCACTGTGGTTATCTGGGTCATGAAGAAATTTTTCTTATACTTCTGTGTACTCTTGCCTCCTCTTCTTAATATCTTCTGCTTCTGTTAGGTCCATACCATTTCTGTCCTTTATTATGCCCATCTTTGCATAAAATGTTCCCTTAGTATCTCTAATTTTCGTGAAGAGATCTCTAATCCTTCCTGTTCTATTGTTTTCCTCTATTTCTTTGTGTTGATCTCTTAGGAAGGCTTTCTATATATCTTTAATGTTGTATAAAATAAATCATACCGTTAACCACATTACAGTCTTGCTCATAAGAAATATGACTTTGTAAACTTCAATATATTCTCAAGTTAACTTTTCTTATTATATATACATATATTAATACACATACATACATATACACTTATACATGCATATATATACATGTACATACATACATGAATTTGTATATAGGCATATATATGTATATGAGAGAGACATTTAGGCTATTTGATTTTGCTCCAAATAGAATTTCTGAGTATTTCCATAAAGCCCCAAGAATCACCTATTTGGAAATGCCCCATGTTTTGGCACGTGATGTCACCTTGCTTTAAATAGCATTCCCACTTTCAGCCTACAACAACTCCATTATTGTATTATTCATATTACATTGTAATGTTTGTGTATGATCCTACTTTTTCCACTAAGCCATGTACTCTTTGAGAGTAAAATTAGGTGTGTTCTATCTCTCAGGCCCAGTTAGAAACCTGACAAAGAGCTCCTGCTCAGTAAATATGTATTAGGTCATACCTGAATGGTCTAGCGGTTTTCCCTACTTTCTTCAATTTAAGTCTGAATTTGGAAATAAGGAGTTCATGATCTGAGCCACAGTCAGCTCCTGGTCTTGTTTTTGTTGACTGTATAGAGCTTCTCCATCTTTGGCTGCAAAGAATATAATCAATCTGATTTCGGTGTTGACCATCTGGTGATCTCCAGATGGAAGAGGGTGTTGCTGGAAGAGGGTGTTTGCTATGACCAGTGCATTTTCTTGGCAAAACTCTGTTAGTCTTTGCCCTGCTTCATTCCGCATTCCAAGGCCAAATTTGCCTGTTACTCCAGGTGTTTCTTGACTTCCTGCTTTAGCATTCCAGTCCCCTATAATGAAAAGGACATCTTTT
>SJYX01017495.1:347858-377261 GCA_006410675.1 Oreotragus oreotragus | reverse complement strand
TGGCCACCTCATGGGAAGAGTTGACTCATTGGAAAAGACTCTGATGCTGGGAGGGATTGGGGGCGGGAGGAGAAGGGGACGACTGAGGATGAGATGGCTGTATGGCATCATGGACTCTATGGACGTGAGTCTGAGTGAACTCCGGGAGATGGTGATGGACAGGGAGGCCTGGCGTGCTGTGATTCATGGGGTGACAAAGAGTCAGACACGACTTAGCGACTGAACTGAACTGAACTGAACTGAAATATGGATTAGGTACCTTTAAATTTAATTCAGCCACTTCTGGGTCTTTTGTAGTTGAGTCTTGTTCTTGTGCTGCTCCACTGAAAAAGGTCATGTTATGTTAGACTGAAGTCCGTGATTAGAGGAGGGCTTCAGGGGCCCAAAGTGGTGTATCAGATCCTGAGCAAGATCTTGTAACTACTGACTCAACAATCTTTCCAGGATTCTCTATAAGAAAAAGCTTCTTCCAAGTGTCTCATACAGGGATGGGAGTATCTTGCTCCAGGGATAATTTCATTGTTCCTATGAAGTAATGCCTCCTATAGTAAAAATGAAAGTATTCAGCATGGCTGGGACACATAGTAGGCATTTTATCAATGAAAATGGATTTCTTCCTCTTACTTTTTGTGTAAATACCCTAATCTGCTGTCAGATTATGAGTTCTGAATGATAGTGGGAAGTTCTTATAATAGTTGTGCTTCCCACTGATTCAGATTCAAGCAAATATAGTGAATACCTCTTATCTGTCAGTCACCATGTCAAGTATTTCCTTATACATTTTCCCATCCAATTCTCTTGACAAGTATCTGAAGTACATTTCTCATTCTATTTATTGATGAGGGGCAGGAGAAGGGGACGACAGAGGATGAGATGGCTGGATGGCATCACTGACTTGACGGACGTGAGTGTGAGTGAACTCCGGGAGTTGGTGATGGACAGGGAGGCCTGGCATGCTGCAATTCATGGGGTAGGTCACAAAGAGTCAGACACGACTAAGTGACTGAACTGAACTGAAACTTAAGCTTAGATATATCGAGTAACTGGTTCCAGATAACACAGCTACATAGTGGTAAGGCTAGGATTCAAATTCAGATCAACTTGTCCTTAAAGTGATAGTCTTCCCAAAGACGTGCTGCCAATACCTAACCAAATACTGTGGGCATTTTGTGCTTTCATAATATTTGTGAAAGAATTAGAATTGATCTTTTGATTGAAGTGATAAACAATTGTTAATATGCTATGCAATTTTGTTTGACCATTAAAATTTATTTACATTGACATGGACAGATTTATAGAATATAAAAATTTAAACCAGGTAATATGTATGTATAATATGATTTTTTTAATACATAAATATCTATAGGAACATATAAGAACAATCTGGAGGAACATATACTGAAGTTTTAGCAATTTTTAAGCAATGGAGGAATACCAGTGATTTTTATCTTCTCTATGCTATATATTTTTCTTTTTCCACTCATTTTTTATATACTGGATATTATTAGTATAATAACAAATTCAAAGTTTAAAATAATTAATGCAAAGAAATGAACCATTTACTCCATGGATGCTCATAAGGACATAAATTCTAAGGATTAATGGATCATATATTTAAAAGAATCTGAATACTGCAAAATGTACACTGGGGATTTAGAAAATATTGAATTTGCATGTCATTTCCAATCACTTGACAAACGTGGACATTTCTAAAGAAAGTGTTGACATGACACCAAACATGTATGACCAAACTCATGCTTTTAGAAACAGTGTACCAATGTTTGTCTTTCACTGACACATTTGAAAGCATGTCAAAATCTAATTTTGA
Organism: Oreotragus oreotragus; assembly: GCA_006410675.1. Taxonomy (NCBI): domain Eukaryota; kingdom Metazoa; phylum Chordata; class Mammalia; order Artiodactyla; family Bovidae; genus Oreotragus; species Oreotragus oreotragus. The sequence goes on along the minus strand of SJYX01017495.1, from coordinate 375,433 downwards.
TTAGAGAAAAGAGTGTGACACATCTAGATTATAAATGCAAATCCCTGTAGATATTTGATTTCATCTAATCAAAGATGTTATTTTTAATTACCATGGAACAAGATGATCTTGTGCAAATGAGGCATTGAGTTAATAACAGAACTTTGTATTTACATAGAGATTTTCTATGAGCTTAACATACTTCATGAATTAAAGAAGTTCTATGTTGATGCAATTACTTTGGAAAACTCTTTGACAATGAATTCTAAAACTGAATATGTGCATACCTTGTGACCTAGAAATTACATTACCAGCATATACTCAACAAAAATCTATTTTTGTGTGGACCAAAAGATATGTTCATAGCTGCACTATTTATTATGGCTTCAAGCTGAAAAATGCCCAATGTCCATCAACAATAGACTAGATATGTTGTTCTTTAGTTGCTAAGTTGTATTTGAATCTTTGTGACCCCATGAACTGCAGCATACCAGGCTCTCCCTGTCTTTCACTATCTCCCAGAGTTTGCTCAGACTAGTGTCCGTTGATGCCATCCAACCATTTCAGCCTCTGTCTCTCCCTTCTCCTCCTGTCCTCAATCTTTCCCAGCATCAGGGTCTTTTCCAATGAGTTGGCTCTTTGCATCAGGTGACCAAAAATATTGGAGCTTCAGCTTCACCATTAGTCCTTCCAANTCCATTGATGCCATCCAACCATTTCAGCCTCTGTCTCTCCCTTCTCCTCCTGTCCTCAATCTTTCCCAGCATCAGGGTCTTTTCCAATGAGTTGGCTCTTTGCATCAGGTGACCAAAAATATTGGAGCTTCAGCTTCACCATTAGTCCTTCCAATGAATATTCAGAACTGATTTCCTTTAGGATTGACTGCTTTGATTTCCTTGCTGGTTCTAATTGTTGCTTCTTGTCCTGCATACAGGTTTTACAGAGACAGGTTAGGTGGCCTAGTATTCCTGTCTCTTTAAGAATTTTACACAGTTTGTTGTGATCCACACAGTCAAAGACTTTGGCATAGTCAACAAAACAGAAGTAGATGTATTTCTGGAATTCTCTTACTTTTTCTGTAATCCAGTGGATGTTGACAACTTAATCTCTGGTTCATCTACCTTTTCTAAATCCAGCTTGTACATTTGGAAGTTCTTGGTTCACTTATTGCTGAAGCCTAGCTTGAAGGATTTTGAGCATCAACTTGCTAGCATATGAAATAAAAGCAATTGTGCAGTAGTTTGAACATTCTTTGACATTGCCCTTGTTTGGGATTGGTATAAAAACTGACCTTTTCCAGTCCTGTGGCCACTGCTGAGTTTTCCAAATTTGCTGCTACACTGAGTGCAGCACTTTATTCTCCCTGATGTAGAAAGGAAAAATAAATCAGAGAGAGAAGGCTAGTAACAGGTAGATCAGATCAGTTCAGTTGCTCATTTGTGTCCAACTATTTGTGACCCCATGGGCTGCAGCATGCCAAGTTTCCATGTCCATCACCAAATCCTGGAGCTTGCTCAAACTCATGTCCATTGAGTCAGTGGTACCTTTCAACCATCTCGTCTTCTGCATTCCTCTTCTCTTCCTGCCTTCAATCTTTCCCAGCATCAGGGTCTTTTCCAATGAGTCTCTTCTTCACATCAGGTGGCCAGAGTATTGGAGCTTCATCTTTGGCATTAGTCCTTCCAATGAATATTCAGGACTGATTTCCTTTAGGATTGACTGGTTTGATCTCCTGCAGTCTAAGGGACTTACTGACAGGGAGGTCAATATAAGGCATTAATGCAAGAAATGCTAAGAATCTGAACTAAGGTAAGTTCCCCAAAACTCCATTTACATATGAACCTGCAGCTTATTGGGAGATATAGAGAATATGTTTTTATTGGGCCATAGACAATTTTAATAAAATATTAGACCTACATGTTCTTAAAATATTTAGTTGAAAAGATTACATTATCCATTATTATCTATAGCACCCTCTACTTCTTCCTGGGTTCTAGGAACCTAGGCCAGAACGGGGAAGGCAATGGCACCCCACCCCAGTACTCTTGCCTGGAAAATCCAATGGACGGAGTAGCCTGGTGGGCTGCAGTCCAAGGGGTCGCTAACAGTCGGACAGACTGAGCGACTTCACTTTCACTTTCTCTTTCATGCATTGGAGAAGGAAATGGCAACCCACTCCAGTATTCTTGCCTGGAGAATCCCAGGGATGGGGGAGCCTGGTGGGCTGCTCTATGGGGTCACACAGAGTCGGACACGACTGAAGTGACTTAGCAGCAGCAGCAGCAGGCCAGAACTAAGCTCATTCTTAAGATCATTTGCCTCTAATGGAACCCCACCTATTAAGGTGTATTTTTATACTGGAAAAGTCTGGTCAGAGCTTTCAGGCTCAACAGGTCTTTGTGATTCTCTTGGATGTCAGGGACAAAAGAACTGCTCAATGGAAACAGGTATCTCCAAGACTGCAGAGCACATCAGAAAAACAGAATGTTGTGGAATAGGAAAAGAATGGTACCAAGTTTAAATCTAGATTGGTACAGACACGCAATAGGAATGTCTTTTATTATTTATAAGGCTGGATATACTCAAAAGGGAGTTTTACTATACTGTTACGTTGCTGATCTGGATGGGAATTCAGATGTCATCTGCATGTTTTTGCACTTAGTATAAATCATAGTATATCTAACAGTGGCAAAATATGGCAACTCACAGTGTTCCTTATTAATGTGCTAAATTCAAGAAAGTCATGGGTATTGGAGCTGAGGCCTACCACACTCTGAAGAATGTCATTAAAGACAAATGTGGGAATGAAATTACCAAAGGGAGGCATGAGGCAGTTCTCTACTAACCTATGTCAGGGGTTGGCTAACTAGAGCCTGTGGGCAAAATCCAGCTCACTACTTATTTTTGTAAATAAAGTTTTATTGGAATACAACAATACTGTTTGTTTACAAATTGTCTGTGGTTGATTTTGTGCTACAGTGGCATGGGTGAATAGTTGTGACAGAGACTAAAGTGAGAGTGTTGGTTACTCAGTCCTGTCTGACACTTTGCCTCCCCATGGACTGTAGCCCACCAACAGAGACCACAGCTCACAAAGCTGAAATATTTATCATCAGGCTCTTTAAAGGAAAAGTTAGGCCACCTCTGTCTAAATGTAGAGAAACTCTGTAACTGCTAGAGAATGTTATTGGAAAGGTGACTGTAAGAGATAAGGTTTTAATTGTAATGGACTCTGAGTTCTTGTAGTCTGGGATGTCTGATCTAGAATTCAGCTCTCTAATTAATTTATTAAATACATACATGAGCCCTGTGGTAGCTTATAGAGAACTGTGAGGCGGTATCTTATAAAAATCTCTTTGACCAAAATGACTTGGAAGTTTGGTTAAGACAAAACAAACAAACAAAAAACCCCACTGTTAATATGTATATTCCTAGGTGGAGGAAATGATCTCAACCCAAAGCAGTTTCCCAAGGCTGTGGATGAGAAATGACACAACTGCTTTCTGCTTACAGTAAACCAGATGAGTCTCTTCAGCTGACCTAATTCAATGAGAAGGACATGCTAGGTTTTCAGTATTCTGGGACAACTAAAAATTCTTTTACTGCTTTGTTTGAAAATGGCATATCAGAAGTAAAACTTATTCACCTGAAATTTTTGGGAAATATCTAGCTTTGTAGTCATATGGCTAGCTCAAAATTATATGTTTTCCCCTTTACTCAAACATAAATCAATGAGGCAAGTTGCTCAAAGTTTTTATGTGGTGATGAAGTCAGTAACAAAATATAGTCCATTAGATAGTCTGCCACCACAGACTTTTTTTCCCCTTCTGTCCACATCATCTCATGGTTTTTAAGATTTTCATCCTCTGCTGGTACCTTCTCCACCACTACCCCCTCCAAGATTATGCTTCCTTTTCAAATTCCAAAAGCTCCCTCTGTTTTGCAGAACATTCAGCTCTTTCCAAATCTTAGCCCTCATTCCTTTTCAGGTCCACCTGTAAGATGCTCAGCAGAACCAAACATCCATGTATTACTTACTGAGGCCCACCTCTGTCTGTGAGACTTGGAGTTGTAAACAGGAATACATTGCATATGTCAAGTACTGACTACACTCAGTGTTCAATCAGTGCTTGTTCTTTCTTTTCCCTGCTGCTTGTTTTATTGTTGTTATATTCTTTCTCTTCTTATGTCAAAAAAATAAAGGCTTCATTACATCTGTTGACATTTGTGTTCTCTTATTTTGGACTTAAGTTCATAAAAGAAAAGATGTGAATCCTTCTGGCCTTGTACAATACAGCATGTATAAAACATGTAATGTGTTTTCTTCAGATTTGGCATCTGATATCAGAGAGAACTTAAGGCTATTTCTCTCACTTTTACAAAGCTATTCCTCCTTCAGTTAGGTAATAGCCTAGTGTAGCTTGATATCTTCTTAGAATATAAAGCAGAGACTGGGAATCAGGTAACATAGTGGTTAAGGTACAAGATTTGAACACATAACTTAATGTAGACTTTGCTTTACTTAATCGTCTTGAACCTCATTTTTTTAATTCATAATTACTAATGCTTAGCTCATAAAATTCTAGCAAAGATCAAGTGAGACAACGAAAGCAAATTACTTTGCACTCAGGCACAGAACAAGTACTTAATAAAATGGAGACTATTGTTCTTCTTATTAATGTTGCCATACCAAAATGATATTTGGCTTTTACAGTTACCTCAAAAAATGAAAATAAATGGAGCAAGCAATAAATGTAAGATGCAAAGTGAGAATGGGCTGAAGTAAAGCCCATATGCATCTAGGGTGGTATTCAGTAACTCTTTTTTCCACTTTTACTCTAGAAAATTTCCACTTTATAGAAAAGCAAACACAAATAGTGTAATGGCCCTCATGTTCTCATAATCCAGGTTCAACAATGATCAGTTCATGGCCAATAATTTTTCATTTTTATCACTACCCACTTCCTCCTAATCCTTCTCCCACTGTCTTATTTTTAAACAAATCCCATATTGTTTAATTTATTCCATGAACACATCAGTATATATTTCTGAAAGATATAGATGTTTAAAATAGCCCTCTAAGTACTATCTAAAGCTTGGTGCACTTGAAGTGAGCAGTTCTGGGTAATCCATTTATTTCCCCTATGATATCAACACATGAGCTGAGGTATAAGATTGTGCCCTTCAGGAATGGTAGCAAGAATGTTTGGTTGAGGGGAATAAAAGAAATATGAAGGTTACATTTTGACTTCATGAATAACCTAAATCTTGTCTGTCAACATGAGTGTGGCACAGTCATGGTGTGATTATTTTTAAAAGGTATCAAGTTATAATGGGAACAGGTATATGCCTTGGTCCAGAAAGATCTGGACTCCAAATATGAATTCTACCACATGTGGCTTTAGCCAAATTATTTGCTCCTAATACTTTTATGTCTAACAATTTGCAGTTTATCAAATGCTTCTTTTGCAAATGGTAACTCATCTATCCCTTTTTCTCTTGGGGGAAGGAAACCAGCTCAGTGGGGTTAAATAATTTGCCAAGGGTCATAAAGCCCCACTTTTTTCAAAGATAAGGAAAAGTTGAGCTAATAGTAGTGAAAGAAGCTGGATTCCAGCTCAATTCCATTTGACAGAAACCCTGCATCCTTTGCACTATACCAGGCTGTTCTGTGGATGCCAGCTTCAGCTCCAGAGTTCCTCCCCTTATCCACTCTCCTCTAGTCTCTGGTTTGATGCAGAAGGGATGAGAAGGATTCTAGCTGGGTTGGGCTGCATGCTGCATGCCAAGTTGCTTCAGTTGTGCCCAACTGTCTGCAACCCTATGGACCATAGCCCATAGCTCCTCTGTCCATGGGATTCACCAGGCAAGAATACTGGAGTGGGTTGCCATGCCCCTCTCAGGCTGGGCTAGGCAGTGGAAAATCTGACATTGCATGTGATGAATGCATGTGAGCAGGGATATATGCAAGTCTGTGGGACCTCATTCTTGTTCAGTTTGATGGATTGCTTATAACAATATAACATTATTATTGTTGTTCAGTCACTAAGTAGTGTCAGACTCTTTGCGACCCCATGGACTGCAGCACGCCAGGCTACCTTGTCCTTCACAGCCTCTTGGGGTTTGCTCAAACTCATGCCCATTGAGTTGGTGATGCCATCCAACCATCACATCACCTATCACCCCTTGCTACTCTGTCCTCAGTCTTTCCTAGCATCAGGGTCTTTTCCAATGAGTCAGTTCTTCACAAGAGGTGGCCAAAGTATTGGAGCTTCAGTGTCAATTTTTCCAATGAATATTCAGGGTTGATTACCTTTAGGACTGACTGATTGATCCCCTTGCTGTCCAAGGGACTCTCAAAAATCTCCTGCACCACAATTTGAGAGCATCAGTTTTGCAGTGCTCAACCTTCTTTATGGTCCAACAATCACATCTGTGCATGACTTAAAAAAAAAAACAAAACAAAACTGTAGCTTTGACTATATGGACCTTTGTTGGCAAAAGTGATATTTCTGTTTTCTAATATGTTGTCTAGCTTTGTCATAGCTTTTCTTCCAAGGAGCAAGTGCCTTTTAATTTCAAGACTATAGTCACCATCCGCAGTAACTTTGGAGCCCAAGAAAATAAAATCTGTCACTGTTTCCACTTTTCCCTAATCTATTTGCTGTGAAGTGATGGGACTAGATGCCATGATCTTAGTTTTTTGAATGTTGAGTTTTAAGCCAGCTTTTTCTCTCTTCTCTTTCAGTCTCAAGAGGCTCTTTAGTCCTTCATTTTTTTTGCCACTAGAGTGGTATCATCTACATATCTTAAGATATTGATCTTTCTCCCAGCAATCTTGATTACAGCTTGGGCTTCATGCAACGTGGCATTCTGTATGATGTTCTCTGCATATACGTTAAATAAGCAAGGTGACAATACACAGCCTTGTTGTACTTCTTTCCCAATTTTGAACCAGTCCATTGTTCCATGTCTAGTTCTGTTTCTTCTTGACATTACAAATGCAAATGTAGATATGAAAGCTAGAATTGACTTAGAATAAGAAAACATCCCATAAATTTTAAAGCTTATAAATTATTAAATTATTTAAAAATGCTACAGATATCACAGAATATTTTTAAATACCATAATGTTTTTATTAACTTTCTAACATATTTCTGTAATAAATTTCCCCCTTATTTTTGGCTGATAACTCTCGATTCTATAGTATCATTTTCTAAAAAAAGAGAATAGAAAGCTTATTTAGCCTTTCCTCTAAAATGGCTGTTCTATTTTGTTGCTGTTATTGTTGTTATTGATGGTTCTTTAAAAATGTAGTTTAATGTTGTGGTTTATTGTTGCTAATGAAATTTGGGAAATTTTCTATCAAGGTTTTTCATATGTAAGTCTTAATATTTTAGAAGTTTTCATGTGCAGTGATTAATCTTAAATTTGTTTTAATTCCTGGCATTCTTTAACCACATTACCTTGGCCCATTTCAGGTCCTTAAAATGGTCCTATACAAGTAGAGAATTTCTACTTGACCCTATTTCCCCATTCTCTGACACATATACCATGCTTGAGTTTCACTAGCTTAAGGATAAGGCAGACTCTGAAGATTAGTTGTTTACCTGTAGCCTCTTTTACTTCCCCTGAGATCAGATCTTCATTTCTCACCAGGTCTTACACCTCCCTGGAAACCAAAGTCTACTCCAACCCCAGGCATAGAGTATTAATTGTGTTCCTTTCTAAAAATATTGTTGAGAGCCCCACCCCTCCCTTGAGTGACTGATTTAGAGCACTCAAAGCTTTCTGACCTGGCTGACTATCTATACACAGTAGTGTGTATTGTAAACTTTCAGACTTTGAGACATTGGCTGCCTCAGGTATAGAAGACAGAGCCCTGAAGATGAGGATCTTCCACAAAGATATGTGGTCTTGTTAGAGCTGGGATCGATTCATTCCCTTCCCACTTTTTCTTTGTATAAATACATTTCAGATGTTCAATTAAAATAAGTACCCTAAATTTCAAGCTTTAGTCAGTTGTGTGCAATAATTATTCACTGGGCTGCCTGAGACATTTCTCACCATTACTTTTTCTTAGTCCTCCAGCGAAATTACTGGTAATTTTTTGGTTTCCTTTTTATATATCAGGACAAAGCAGAGCATTCTGGGTCTGCCTGAGGCATGAAAAATGTTGCTTTCTTAATAAGGGCTACCTCTTGGTAAAGATCCTCTCTAAGAGAGGCAGAAGGGGGAAAATCTAGGATTTATCATTCTTTAAGTGAAGAATTTGGCCTTATTTAACTGTTTTACTTTTTCTCATAAAAATAGACACAAACTCAAATATGAAGTTTATATTTCATGAACTGCTAAATTGTTAGAAACAGGTTGGGTATATATCTTATGTAGATATTGTTTCTTCCAGAATCTTTAAAAATGGCATTGTTTGGGTCATATCTACCTATAAGCAGAGTCCAAGCATTTCAATCTGGGATTCAGGCCCTTTGGCATACCAAAGAATGTTGTTGGGGCTGTATTTCATACTGGTACCCCCTAGGGTATAGAATAGATCAGAAAAAAGACGCAGAGAAAAGATATTGAGATGCAGACTGGCCTTAAGCATTACCAATACTTTAAATATTGAAAGTTATTTCTCATTGACATCAGGAATTTTGCCAATCTAATTATTTTATTTATTAATGAGCTAGAGAACTTGGCTGTGAGTTTTAATACTGATATGTTTGAAATGAATACATAAGTTACCCTGATAAGTTAGTGTGGGTATCTTTTCTACTAATTTTATTTCTAATGTGAAAGTTGTTGATCTTCACATAATTCGTGGATATTCTGTTCCTTCATCTTTTCATGCCTGACTTGGGAAGCCTGAGCTTCAGCAAGTTCCGGAAAACTTACATGCTATTCATTCAGATTTAGATACTTGGCTTAGTCCTGTTAAATAAAAGAGAAACCAAAACTTAGAAAATTATGTCATTGAAGAAATAAGGAAAAACAATTATGAGAAATATCCCAGGGTGAACATTTAATTCCTGAGTACTTACTCTCTGTTAGCATCCTGCTAAATTTTATAGAAACAGAGGTGAATAAAACACTGACACTGATGTCAAGAAGTTCATTGTCTGAAGGTAAGACAGATAAATAAACATCTGATTATTCTATTCATCAGTATAAGCCACAACAAAAACTCCAATAGCTTAATAACACTCATTGGCTTAATATAAAAGTTTACTTCTCATTTAATTATAAGCTGTGTGGGCTAGTAAAGGAACTCAGCCTCACAGTTAACTGGGGACCCAGATCTTTGCATCTAAATGGCAGATGAGGGAAGAGAAAGTGTGTGGAGGATTGGGCTTGGAAGAAGTGAACATTTCTTCCAGGCACACTTCCTTTGCTAGACCCAATCTCTGGTCCTACCCAATCTGTGGTCCTACCCTAGATTGGGTAGGACCATAGGTCCAGCCTATGGAAGGCTAAGAAATATAGTCTGATTGTGTGTGCCTGGGAGGAAAAGGAATTTGGTGAGCACATGTCACATTTTGCTTATCACATTGTCTTTGAAACGGTAATAATATAGGACCATTTGTGCTGTGACAGAAGTCAACACAAGGATTATGGGAAGAATATGGATTCTTAACTCAGTCTTGTAGAAACTGGATAGAGGTGGGAATCAAGAATGGCTTCCTAGAGGTTGTGCCACTTGAACTGACTTTTGAAGACTAAGTCAGGTGAAAAAGAGGAGGGTGAGATTTGAAGTAGGTGAGAGGACACAAGCGAAAACAGGAAGACATGAAATAGCAAGGTGTATGATTAGAGAACTTACAACTCAAAAGACTTATATCTAGATCTTACATTTTGATGAGAGGCACGAGACTTTTGATCATCCCTCGTTCTGAGGTTAGTAGCAGTTCTGGATCACATGGATACATCCTAATTCAATTGTTCTGATAAAATATTCATTGCCCAATTTTCAAAATCAAAGAAGTATTTTTTTGAAGCTAGTTGAAAGTCAAGCAGCCAGAATGACCTAGTTAAGAACTTTTATCCAAAAAAAGAAAAAGAACTTAGAAATAAATTTCCCTGAAATCATATCTTCATTTATTTGTGAAGACACTGAAACCACACATTTTATCATACATTTTAAGGATGTGTAGAGAGGGACAATTTGGTGCCTTTTTCCCTTCAAATGAAATTGACAGCAACATTTTCTATTGTTATATCCAGGGATGTTTTTTTTTCCTGTGGACCCATGAACCACAGTTTATATAAAAATTGTTTGAATTGAAATCTAATCATCTCTTGTACTTCCATCCATACTGTTGAAGCTGGGGTAGCAATGTAAGGCTCTGGTGTGCCCTAGAGCTCCTAGATTTTATAAATGTCTGTGTGTTGCTTAAGTCTAAACTCTTATCTGCGTAAGAATCTCTCTAAAGAGGAAATAGAGTTCTTGGCTCAACTAGGGGTTTTAAAACAGAAATTACTGCACTGAAAGACACATTTCTTGGACCATTTTTAAATATGAGAAAAATGAATAGTACATCTAAATATGGAATCCATATCGATAGAGCTGGAGGTGGGGTGAGCGTCAAAAAGTACTTATGGGAAAGGCAGGAGGGAAGTAAGTTAAAATAAGACCAATAGTGTTTATCTTGAAACTTGGCAGACAAATCTAGTATTTCGTGGTTGGAAGATAGCAGAAGGAGTCAAAAGATGGGAGAGTATCATAAATTTCCAGGCACGACCACAACAGTAAACCAATACAGGTAGAATTAATGTGTCAAAGTATATAAAGCATTTAACGTTATGCCTGGCACTTAATAAGTGTTCAATAAACATTAGCAATTTATTATTATTAGTGTTCATTTTACCTTATTGGACATTGTTAACTCAAAATACTCCTTCTTCTTGCTCAATACATTTCTTCTTTTTCTTCTCTTGCAAATTTTCTTTATTCTTGATACCATTGAAAACATTTAAAATTAGGCAGTACATTTTTCAAAGTTGGCTCTTCTGAGCCTCCCCATCAAAGCCCCTCCAAATAAGGTATTGTTCTTCTCTTATTCCAACACACATACCTTAGGCTTTCTCCCTTGAGCATTTTATTAAAACTTTGTACTTAACTGAAAGCTCCTTGAGGAGAGCAGTGGAATCTTTTTCATCCTTATATTCCCAGGGAGACTACTGTATCCTTGACAGAATAGGCATTTGAATGTTTGAATAAATGGCCAAAAACTTAGTTTACTTAGCCTTTTCACATCTTTTATGCTCAGTTAAGTTCAGTCATACAGATGTTACTACAAACAAGAACACTAAAGCTTAGAAAAATTTAGGGTTTTTGCTTATGGGGTGAAGAGGTACAATCAGTATTCCAACAAGCTTGTCTGGCTATAGACTTCCTATGCTTTTCATCAAAACATACCACATTTTCTTGGAATTTATGATGGTGAGAATTTATGATTCTGTGACCTAAATTCTGAGAGATCTGAGTTCTAACATTGCTTTGTCCCTCTTTTAGGACATTGATAATTAAATAATGTCTTATCTTCTTCACTACAGGCATGAGAACTCTTTGAAAGCATGAACAGCTATTTTCTTCACATCTTTATCCCTAGCACATAGGGCAGGATGTGGTACAGAGTAGGTTCTCATTATACAGCTGTTGGCCGGATTGGATGAATGAGTGAAAAAAATATAATTATTCTTGATAATAATAGAAGCAACAATAATTGCATTCTATAAAAATAAATACAGTGAACTTTAGCATCCACTACTTTTTTTTTTTGTCCTAGCCCCACTATTTTAGATTTGACAAAATTAGTTTATTTTCCTTATTTTGGAGTGAGGCAAACTGAGTCTCAGTGAATCTCAGTAATGTGCCAAAACTCATTCCTTCGATTTAGAGCTGGGATGCCAACCCAGATATATCTGATTCCATATAGCATGCCTTTTCATCACTCTCAGTCTGTTTCAAAATCAGAGAGATTTTCATTTTTACAAAAGACTCCAAGAAGACCAAAACTTTAATAAATAGAAATACTACTGGTATTACTGATAGAGTTTGGTCATTTAGGCTACCAGAGGTGAGATTTCCTTTGGGTATACTTTTTGGTCTGTACTTCTCAAGCTTCACTGTGTATACAAATCACTGGAGAATCATGTTAAAATGCAGATTCGGATTTGGTCAGTCTGCCATGAGAATGTCTCCATTTCTGATAAACTTTCATGTGATGCTGATGCTGCTGGTCCAAGAACCACACTTGAATAGTAAGATTTTCATAGCAAGGCTTTATATTGCCCATGCATGACCCCTATCTCCTCCTAAGCCTGGGCCCTGTGGGATGGGCTTGTTATTCCCCATTCCACCTCTTGCTTCAGTGATAGAATTTAAAGCTAGTTTATTTGTCTGAGTAACCATTTTTGATTCTTAGAATTATCATCTAAACTTATAGTCACTTGGACAGGGATTTGAACCCTGAGGGAAAGGGTTTATTTTACTCTGTTTATTTTGTTCATTAGGACAGATAGATCACACAAAATGCTGCTGACCTACAACTGAAATGTAACACCACCCAAAGGGACTGCTTGAAATTTTGCTTATTAGATAGATGCCTTTGGAGAGCATTGGTGCATCCCAGGAGGGATCATCAGGGATCTGGAGAGCATCCTTTTTCATTCTGAGACCAAACAAAGCACTGGTAAATCGTAAAAAGAGAACTAGGGTGGAAGTCCCTGCCTTACCTTAGCTGAGATACATTTAACAAGCACTCGAGGTTTCAGTATTTGCTGCCATAAAATGGGAAAAGTATTACCCATCTTACAGAATCATTGTTAAAATTGCAGGAATACTGTATCCCCTTTATAAGATCATCTTTATTTTTTAGACTTTATTTCTTAAAAATATGTTTTAAATTAATTTATTATTATTAATTTTTTTTTACTTTACAATATTGAACTTCTTAAAGGTAGAACCTATGTTACAGTTGACTTCTGACACCAGAGCTCTAAATACATTGTTTTTTTGTATAGTAGACCACAAGTTCCTGATGGTAGAATAAAGAACATTGCTATAATACTATTTTGTGTATTGTGTTAGTAGAACAAAGAAGAACATCCATTTATCCAATTACAAACCTATACTGTGTTTAGCCTGCTATTACTTCCAGGTTCATCCTATCTTTTCCACCCCCTTTCTAATCAAGGTCATCTCGTCTCTCACCTGTTGTTGTTGTTGAGTCTCCAGTCGTGTCTGACTCTTTGAGACTTCATGGGCTGCCGCACACCAGGCCTCTCTGTTGCTCACCATCTCCTGAAGTTTACCCAAGTTCATGTCCATTGCACAGGTGATGCCATCCAGCCATCTAGTCCTCGGACACCCTCTTCTCCTTCTGCTCTCAGTCTTACCCAGTATCAGGGACTTTTCCAATGAGTCAGCTGTTCGCATCAGATGACTAAAATACTGGAACTTCAGCTTCAGTGTCAGTCCTTCCAACGAGTATTCAGGGTTGATTTCCCTTAAGAGTGACTGGTTTGATCTCCTTGCTGTCCAACGGACTCTTAAGAGTCTTCTCCAGCACCACAGTTCAAAGGCATCTCTCACCTGGGACTAGTCTAATAGTCTCCTAATTTATCTTCCCTCATCTCCTGCTATCTATAATAAAGCCACAATGATATTTAATTTTTTTAAGTCTTATAGTGCCATTTCCTTGCTTAAAGGCTTCAGTCCTCTCCCATTATACTTTGAGCAAATACAGAATTCCTTAACAAAATCTGTAATGCCGTTAATGACCTAGCTTGCCTGTGTCTAAATTTAGCTTATACCTCTCCCCTCCATGATCTTAGCACACCACTCAATAGTACTCATTCAGTCCCTTGAATGAAGCATATGCCTTTTAGGCACAGGAAGGAATGCAGACTGTTCTCTTTGGTTTAAATACAGACTGTTTAAATGCAGACTGTTCTCTTTGGTTTGAAAGGCTTTGTATTTTAGCTCAATCATCAACCATCTCCAAGGAAATGACCCACAACCCCACTGATTGAGCCCGAGTTTTTGTTGTGTTGTTTTTATATGTTCTCATACTGTCTAATACATTAAAAGCACATACCACATAACCAGATATTTTTAAATTATTCACACAATATTCTTTTCACATATAATATGAGCTCCTTTATCTTGTCCATTACTATAACCACAGCCCTTGGCACAGTGCTTTGCACATAAAATTTTATCAAATATTTGTAGAACTGATAATATATTTGATTAATTGATTTATATTATTGAATTATTATTAATCCTTTTGATGTCTTCCTTATGTGCTATGCTTGGTCACTCAGTTGTGTTGGACTCTTTGTGACCCCATGGACTGTAGCTTGCCAGGCACCTCTGTCCATGGGGATTTTCCAGGTAGGAATACTGAAGTGGGTTGCCATGCCCTCCTCCAGGGGATCTTCCTAACCCAGAGATCAAACCCAGGTCTCCCGCATTGCTAGCAGATTCTTTACCATCTGAGTCACCAGGGAAGCCCATGAATGTTGGAGTTGGTAGACTATCCCTTCTCCAGGGGATTCTCCCAACCCAGGAATTGAACCAGACAGAGTCTCCTGCATTGCAAGTGGCTTCTTTACCAGCTGTGCTCCAGGGGAGTCCTATCTTCCCTATAAGCAAGTATGTATATGTAAAACATTTTGGTTAGTGCTTTTCATCTTCCTGCTTAAATATCTCCTAAGTCCAACTTGTAAAATAGTTATTTTTAATTTCATTTTTTTGGAAGAAGGACTGAGAGGATAACTGAGGTAAAGTGGTTTGGTCAAGGCTGTACAGCCAACTTGTGGCAGAGTCTACATTAATTAATGATAAATCCAATGTTCTTTCTACATCCAGCTTCTAAGCTCAGATTTTTGTGGAAGTGACAGGTGAGGGTATAGCCAAGAAGGTTTAGCTTATCAAAAAGCAAGGTTGTATGCTATTGGGCCACTGACATATATTCTAATTTAAAATAAATGTCTTATCATTCAAATCCTAAAATGTAAAAGTAGGAAAGACCTATAGAGACATATATAACTTATTTATTTGTATAGAATATGTATTATACAATAAAAATTTGTTTTCCTTTCCTAGGTACTCTTACAGTATGAATAAGGATCAGCCATTAGAAGTTAAGGGAAAGATCTAGGGTGGATTAGTGTAATAATTATCTGTTCCTGAGAAAAAGCTATTAAGTGAAACAGTGATTCCTAAATTTGTCTGAGCACGAGAATCGTTTGAATTAGGAGCTCAGTCGTGTCCAAATCTTTGTGGCCCTATGGACTGTAGCCCACCAACCTCCTCTGTCCATGGGGTTTCCCAGACAAGAATACTAGAATGGGTTGCCATTCCCTTCTTCGGGGGATCTTCCCCACCCAGGGATCAAACTCTGGTCTCCTGCATTGCAGGCAGATTCTTTACTGTCTGAGCCACCAGGGAAGTACAGAATCACTGGAGGTACTTATTAAACATACAAATTCCAAGGCCCCCTCCTTAATTAACAGTTCTGGAGTGAGATCTAGGAATCTGAGTATTTAGTCAATACCTCAGATTAGGAGGTAGGGAAACAATGAAATGTGTGAACATGGACAAACACTAGCAGTCTGATCTGGGCAAATGGACATGACCCTTTTGATTGTAGTGAAACAGTTCAGGCTCAGGAGGAAGGACTGCCAGTTCCTGAGAGGTATTTGCTGAATCTCATTTGTACTGAAGAGGATACTGTCTTAGATACCAGGGGCTGATTTCCGGTGCCAGGTTGGCCTTCCTTTGTAGTTAAAGGAAGCAGATTAATTGCTGGGACTCGCATGAAAGATTGCTCTGGGTGGTCAAGGACTAAAATCCAGGTTTCTTGAAACCTCCAATAAAGACAGGGACTTTCAAGCATCACNTGTCTTAGATACCAGGGGCTGATTTCCGGTGCCAGGTTGGCCTTCCTTTGTAGTTAAAGGAAGCAGATTAATTGCTGGGACTCGCATGAAAGATTGCTCTGGGTGGTCAAGGACTAAAATCCAGGTTTCTTGAAACCTCCAATAAAGACAGGGACTTTCAAGCATCACTAAAGGTCTTGGTGACATGTCTTATTAAAAATCTAAAGATGCGCACCATCAGTAAAGGGAGCTCAGGAAACACGCAGAAAATATTCTTTAATATCTGCTTTCTTTCAAGCCCTAAACTGAGTATCAGGATTTGAAGAATCTATTAATAGAAGGTGTACAAAGGTATACCTCTAATGCAGTGCGGTGGAGTCACAAAGTAATTTATTTTGCCTTTTTCTATTTTGTCTTTGTCCGCTCCTTAAGAGTTTAACTCTACCCACTCCAGTATTCTGGCCTGGAGAACTCTATGGACTCTATAGTTCATGGGATCGCAGAGTCAGACACGACTGAGTGACTTTCACTTCACTTCACTTCACTTCACTCTTTAACTCTAAGAGTTTCTCAGAACACAATTTAAATACTTTCTTAGAGGATGAGTAAAAGTTGGTGAAGGGGAGTTGGGTCCAGGAAGATAGCTAAAGGACATACCAGAAGCTAGAATCTTGCTAGACTAGACAGGGAAGAAGCTAATCCAAAGGAAGTCTTGGAATAGCCTTATTGTATTGCATTTAAAGGGGCTTCCCCAGTGATTCAGTGGTAAAGAATCTGCCTGCAATGCAGAAGACACGGGAGAGGTGGGTTTGATCCCTTGGTCTGGAAGATACCCTGGAGGAGGGCATGGCAACCCACATCAGGATTCTTGCCTATAGAATACCAAGGACAGAGGAGCCTGGTGGGCTAGAGTCCACGGGGTCACAAAGGGTCAAACACGACTGAAGTGACTAAGCAGGCATACACAGTATTTAATACGTATGCACAGATTTAAGCAGAATAAACGAGCAGAAAAGTTTACTTTCTATTGTGGAACATGTCATCCAGAGGACACATTTAGGAAGTTAAAGTGAAATGCATAATGCTAACTTTAGAATTTAAACCATCCATAAGAGTTCCTCTTTTGCATCAATTTAAACTACAGACTACATGAATTACTTTCTCTGGCAAGACGGATTTTATAGTTGATTTCATGTCAAAAGGAAAAGGAGAAGGAAATGGCAACTCACTCCAGTACGCTTGCCTGGAAAATCCCATGGACAGAGGAACCTGGTAGGCTACCGTCCATGGAGTCACAAAGAGTCGGACACAACTGAGCTACTTCACTTTCACTTTTAATGTCAAATCCAAAATCCAGCTATGTAAGAATTCATAAAAAGCAATTAATATTAACCTAAGATACATCATTCCAGTGAATTACAAAGTTACAAAGAGAAGAGCTGAACATAGCTTACAGTTTCAAGACCACCTTTGTTTTCTTGTTTCTTTCCATCATAAATTCTTAGAAGATATCCTACACTATTATATTTTATTCTATGCCATTATATATTTCTCTGAGGTGAGGTGAAGTCGCTCAATCGTGTCTGACTCTATGCGACCCCGTGTACTGTAACCTACTAGGCTTCTCCGTCCATGGGATTCTCCAGGCAAGAATACTGGAGTGGATTGCCATTTCCTTCTCCAGGGGATCTTCCCGACCCAGGGATCGAACCCGGGTCTCCCACATTGGAGGCAGATGCTTTAACTGACTCTCTTAAAACTGGACCAGTTAACCATTCTCCCAAATCCTCCCTAATTTCTTGCAGTCTTTGCAGATGAACCCAACTTTGCAGATGACCCAATTTCTCCTTCTCCTTTATATGGAAATACTTTCTCCATCAGATGGGGTTTTTTTGTCTTGCTTTTCTTATTCAGAACACTCTTCTGGTATAGCAAAGAGAGACTCCACAGCAGGGAAGCTCTAGTTTTTGACTGAACCTGCTACTCTTCCACATCTCCCTTCCTGCATCTGATCACTCTTTTTCTCTGTCTTTTTAGTTTAATAAACCATATGGTTACTCTAGTGTTAAAGCTCACTCAGTTTGTTTTTGTTTTTTTCTGCTACAGAATTTCTGGGGCATTCTTCAGTTCACAGTGTCTCCTCAGATGCTTTCTCTGGTCATAGTCTGTATCACTTCTTTTTCCTTAGGCCTAAAGGGATATTGTCAATTGTACCACATGCCTGCATCATGTGTGTTTCATGGACCAGAACACATAACACAGTAGGCAAGAGTATTAATAGTTTAGGTCACTGGGTCATGGAGCAGTGAGCTTTATCTCTCTGATTCTTCTGGTCTTTTCAGTTTCATTATTGCAAAAATCACATTCATTTTCTTTAGTGTGTTTCCACATTTTCTTTTCATTTTTTGCCATTTTTTGCAACTGAGTATGAATTAACTGCCTTCCATGCCCATGTGATAAAAATTATAATAATTAACATCAGTTCAGTTCAGTCGCTCAGTCATGTCTGACTCTTTGCGGCCCCATGAATCGCAACATGCCAGGCCTCCCTGTTAATCACCATCTCGGAGTTCACTCAGACTCAAGTCCATCGAGTCCGTGATGCCATCCAGCCATCTCATCCATTGTCGTCCTCTTCTCCTCCTGCCCCCAATCCCTCCCAGCATCAGCGTCTTTTCCAATGAGTCAACTCTTCGCATGAGGTGGCCAGAGTACTGGAGTTTCAGCTTTAGCATCATTCCTTCCAAAGAAATCCCAGGGCCGATCTCCTTCAAAATGGACTGGTTGGATCTCCTTGCAGTCCAAGGGACTCTCAAGAGTCTTCTCCAACACCACAGTTCAAAAGCATCAATTCTTCTGCGCTCAGCCTTCTTCACAGTACAACTCTCACNTTTTCACAGCTATTTGTAAGTCTTCTTCAGACAGCTATTTTGCTTTTTTGCATTTCTTTTCCATGGGGATGGTCTTGATCCCTGTCTCCTGTACGATGTCACAAACCTCATTCCATAGTTCATCAGGCACTTTATCTATCAGATCTAGGCCCTTAAATCTACAGAGTGCATATTCTATGTCAGGCCATGTGTTTATCTATATTGACCAACATATGTACTGTGTCTTTCTCTCTTCTTCTCTCTATGCATTTATAGATAAATATAATATATATAGATATTAACTCTCTATCATATATATTGTACATATATGTAATCTGATCAGGTAAAACTATTATAAAAGTTTGTGTTTTTTCATATGAAGAAATTGGAGCTCAGAGAAGCTAAATGACTTGCCCAAAGTGTCATAGTTAATAACTAGCAGAATTAGGACTAAGCCCTACTCTAGAGCCTGGACTCTTAAATGTTGTATTGTTACATTTGTCTAAGGCTCGTTACAAAGGTTGTTTGCATATGTCATATGATCTCCACAGCAACTCCATAATTATTTCCATTTTACAGATGAGGAAATAGAGGTTTTAAGATATGAAGAACTTGTTACAAGATACATAGCTGGTAAGAAGTTGAAACAGAATATGAGCCAAAGTTACTGATTTTCAATTTAGAGATTTTTCCACCAAACCATTGATATTCAAAATTTTAGCATCTGAGAATAAATTTGTATCTGATTTAACTTACAGGTATGCTCAGACTTATATACAAATGTGTGTATGTGTTTCTTCACACATATAGATCTTTTTTATTAACAAATATATACATAAATTATTATCTGGAAAATTTTTAACTTTTAATTTGGTTAGTTGGTGATATTTTTGAAAAAAAAATCAGTAAGTCATTTGTTATACCCTTAATAATTATTAGGTCCATGTAATAAAATTTCACCTTATTGGAAAGTTGATATTTTTGACACTGATTTTCACATATCCTCTAAGCCCTTTATCTGAGATGTATTGAGGGAATATGGTAGGTAGATACAGGTGTTGATATACCATGACCTGATTTTGAATTTTGATTCTACTTCTGATATTTAGCAAATTACTTTTACTTCACTTTTTTCTCTAAGTATCAATATTTTAATCTCCTAAAAATAAGAAATTTTTTGACCATGAGGCTTTCTTCTTCTAATTTGCTCTTTGCATAGTTGTCAGAGTGATAGTTCTGAAACACTATCCACATTATGTCACTGGCTTCCTTAAAATCCATCTCCCACTTTTCCTTGTTTTAAGGATAAAATTAAAATTATTTAGCCTGAATCTCAAAGTTCTTATAACCTTTCTTTCCAGTTTTATACCTTTCAAATCCCTCATCCTCCCTGTGTTGAATGACACTTCAGCCTAAGTTCATCCAGTTATTAACAGGTTGAAGCTTAGAACCCAGATTCTCTAACATTGAGTTCAATACTTTTTCTATTTGACAACCCTAATCTCTAACAAACCTCTTGAGGTAACTTATTATTGAACTGATTCCATTTACTTACTACAGAGCATGCCTGCTATCTGAGTTTTTCTTATATTGAATAATAATAATAAATAATCAGTTAATACTTATATTTATACCACTCTGCCTGTTGCTGCATAATCTGATAGGAATAAGATACAGTCCCTTCTGATAAGGGAATCACAATGTAGTAGGAGAGATGAAGACTAACAAAATGGGTTATAATTAAGATAGAGTCTGTTCCTTTCTTCTGACGTAATGTAACAGATATCAGAGGAGAGTGATAGAGACAGAGTCGTTTAGCTAGTGAAGAGGTAGGAAGGAGCCCAGAAGTGGGAGTTAAGATGCCCAAATTCTACTTAGAATCCTGATATGAGCTTTTACATGCCCTGACAGAAGTAATTTCCCTTCTCTATGACTCAAATTACACATTTTAAAAATTATCAGTTTGCCATACATCAACATGAATCAAGTAGCATTAAATGATGCCTAAGACTCAAGTGAACTCTGATATTATCATCTTTCTTACAGCTAACATACCCTCCAAAATAAAAACAGGAACTATCATCAGTTGAGTGCTTTCTATGAGCCAGCCACTGTTTTAAATACTTTACAGCCACATAATATTTACAACAACTCGGTGAAGTACATATTATTACTATCATTCTTAATATACAGTTAAGAAGCTGAGGTAGAGAGGTTAAGTAAGTCATAGGTTTGCAATTTGGACCTAGGCTCTTGTGTTTGCAGAACTCATACTTTTCACCACTGTTTTCTGTGGCTACTTAAAGATTCTTGCTCACAAAGCAGTTATGCTCAAACTTCAGCTCCATGGAGACTTGAACATTAACTTTGTCATAAATCACTTTATCATATTCCTTTGATCTTATAAGTTTTAAACAGTATAAGCACATCTTCAGTGATTCTCTCTTGGAATCAACGCTCATCATCTCTCATTCTAGATAAGCCAGATCAAAAAATATTTAAGAAGCCAATGTGCATGTTGTTGTTGACTTTTAAGAAGTTTACAAACAACAGTATGGTACATTTGCTAATGTTTTAGAAGCATGATTAACAATATAACCAAATATATCTTAAAAATGAATGAATAACACAGTTTAAATTTTTCTCATGTGTTTCCCTTACGGATAATTTATTTGCCTTTTATCATTCTTTCCAAGGTGCTTTCATATACATTATGGTTCAGTCATAAGGCCTTTATGATTCTTCCTAATAAAGAGATTTTGATTGTGTGATATTATTTTCATTTGGGAGCCACAAGTCCTCAATAATGACTAGGATGGACAATAATTATACTTCTCATTTACAGATGAAGAATTTGAGCTTCAAAGAGATAAAGTGACCTGTTTCAGGCCATACAACTAGAAAAAGGAAAAACCAGGACTTGAAATCAAGTTTCTCTGATCCCAAAGTTAGCATTCCTTTCACTCTTCCATTGTTCTGCCCCGGTGTTTTTCACGTGATTTTATTCAAGTCTGGAATAGATCAGGCAAACTAGAAGCCGTTTGGCTGCAGGCGGAACACAAGATCAGTAGGGTTACTGCTGCATTTGGCAAGATCCAGTGAAAGATAAGCCAGATTTCCTTGTATGCAAGGAAGATACACATAAACCCAGGTCAGGACCATGGAGAGTTCCCAGTGAGCTTTTTTTTCTTTTTTTTTTTAAATAATGCTTTTCTCATTGGGCTTCACCCTCAGGTCTAGGAAAACACGTTGACTGCTTAGATATAGTCTCATCTGTCCTTGCCACTTGGGACCTTCATTCATATTTATATACAATTCATTCAAACTGCTTTCTATTTATTTTCTATGACTACTCGTTTAATGTCTTCCCTGCTACGTAGACACTATTAATCATAAATGCTTAGAGGTCAAGGTCATATCAGTTTTCATTCATTATTGTATCCCTGTGGCTAAGAACAATGCCTGGAATTTTATGAACACACAATAATTGTTTGTTAAATAAATGTTGAATACATACTAATACTAAATGTTAAGCACCTACTCAGCGCTAGTCTCTATTTTGGGATACTTTTACTTTTTGCTTATTGAACCTCACTGAATCATAATCCCTCTCAATATTATGACCTCATAGTCAAAATCTTTGAGATAGCTGAACTTATTTACTGATTCTACTTCCTTTGTTTCCATTCAGTCTTCATCCTTCACTCTGGTATCTGCCTCCACCAAGCAATTTGAAATTGCTTCTTTGATAAACTTTGAAACATCTATTATAACCTCATCTCAAATGATCTTCAGAATTTGACATGGTGACTCACTCTTCCTCCCTCATTTCTCTTTTTTCTTTCCTAGCATCTTTCTATCTTGGTTTTCTTCTCACATCTCCATCTATTTCCCATGTGTTTCTTAGATGTCTTTCCTTTGTGGACTGCCATGGGTTGGGATTCCCTAGGTTTTCATCCTACTCTCTTCACACAATCTCCCTGCTTTTCTCATTCACACTGTTCAGTTCATATTACTTCAAGTACCATCTACAAACTTTAATCGTCGAATCTATCATTTCATTCTAAATATTGTTATGAATTTCAAGCTCACATTTCCAGACATCTACTTGGGATGCCCCAGGTGGAGCAGTGGTAGAGAATCCACTTGCCATTGCAGGAGTTCAATGCCTGGGTGAGAAAGACCCCCTGGAGTAGGAAATGGCAACCCACTCCAGCATTCTTGCCTGGAAAATTCCACAGACTGGGAAGTCTGCCGGACTTCAGTCCATAAGGTCACAAGTAGGCATGACTGAGCACACAACACTCACACAAACTCACAGTGGCCAGTGGAAAGGACAGGATGGACATCCTTTCAGAGGGTGTGGTGGGAGTAACAGTATAATAATGGCAAGGCTTCTAGCATGTTTGAGAGTGGGTATGAATAGTTAGACATTCATTCACTCTTACTAGTACAGATTGTTTTTGCAAAAAAGAAAAAAAAAACTAATATCAAGTAGGTACCTAACAAAAATGTTGAATACATAAATGAGTGGATATGTGAAATAGAGGAATTGATGGGTCTAAAAAAGAACCTCTCCACTACATGTTTTGCAAGTATAATTTACTATTACAGCAGCTAGTAATGATAGTATATGGCATATCCGATATTTTCTTTCCCATGTCTCCTTTGCCACTATACTCATTCAGCCCTCTGTCATCCCTATTTTAAGCTGTTTGCTCGTCTCTAATCTGTCTGTCATATAATAGTAAAAAATAATCTTTCTAAAAAGTGAATTTACTTGTGTTGGTGTCCTGCTCTAAGTTAACTCTTCAGTTAACTTATGTTTCTATAAGACAAAGAAATAACTCTTTGTTTTACATTCAAAAACTGTCCCATTATGTCCTCTAGCCATGCTGGACTACTAACTATCCTTGATTCGTTATCTTCATTTTATGTATTTTTTTCTAGGACTTCAGCTACTTAAGAGGACCTTGCTATTCTCTTATACCAGCCCTTTATACATACTGTTATCTGTCTGAAATACTTCATATAACTTTCCTCCTTTACCCTCTAACTCATTATAAAACATTTGGTACAGTGTATGGCATACAGTAAGCATTCAGTAAATGCAGTGAATGCCACTGTCATTGTCTTTGTGGTCATTGTCATCACCTTCATCAGATGTATGGGATCCTAGCTGCCAGAGATATTGGGGATTTTCCAAAACAGCTGGTTCAACTTATATTTTCTATATTCTCAAGTATATCCAGAAAAAGGAAGAAGTTTGTTCAACCTTATACAGCTTGTGAGAAAGAAATGAAAATAAGAAAGCTAAAACATAGCTAAACTGACTTTGCCTATCACCCAAATGGTCCTGTTATTATTTTGAAATTGTTCTACCTTCTGATCAATTAATCAACTTTTATACAAGGAGGATATGGTCAGTCTTCTCTGGGCTCAACTCTTGGCTCCTCTGTTTACTCGTTAATATTGTTTAACTCGTGTAGCTGTCAACATGGACAATGTATACATACTATGTAGCAAAAACCTTGGCCCAAAAAAGTACTACCCCCTTTACTTCAAACTTGGTCTGTGTCCCCTTGGACATGTAGACTAGAGGAATTCTAGGCCCTTATAATTATGTTGGCCAAAATAGTGAAAAGTGAAAGTCGCTCAGTCGTGTCTGACTCTTTGCGACCCCATGGACTATACAGTCCATGGAATTCTCCAGGCCAGAATTCTGGAGTGGGTATCCTTTCCCTTCTCCAGGGCATCTTCCTAACTCAGGGATCGAACCCAGGTCTCCCGCATTGCAGGCAGATTCTTTACCAGCTGAACCACAAGGGGAGGCCAGAATAGTGGTTTCTTCTAAAAACTTGCAGGAGGGAAGTATCATAGGAAGAAAGTTAAGAGCATATTGTCTTCAGCATGAGCAGAAACCCAAAACAGATTGTTGCATACGGGTTTCTAGTCATGCTTGGGAATGCAGCTGACTGAGCAGAACATGGCCCTATCCTGGAACTCTGCCAGCTCTGCCCTCCCTGCATGTAGGACAGGTGTATCTGTGCCTGTGGCCCATATTTTGCATTCATAAGAGATTCAAGCAGGTTTGGATTAAAAAAGAGTTGTAGAGAAGTATGCAGAGGGGTCTAGGTACCTCGAACCAGTTTCCTTCATCTTAATACTCAGGAATCCAAACCACTAACTGTAGAAAATTTTATAGGTTCAGGAGGAAAGTGTCCTTACAGTTCTACCTATCTTCTTCCTCCCCCAACTTCTGTCTCTCAGACCTGATTTTTTCCATTTGAGCTTGAATATATTAAAGTGGGATGATCTTCTACTGAGGAGTTTTAGAATATTTCTCTCCTTCTGTGAGGCAGAGATGAAACTGTATCAAAGAAAATTTGAACTGTATTCATTAAGAGTCAGTGAAGTAGAGTTTGTTGTTTTTTTTTTATGTCTTGCTCTCCCTTTTACTTCTCATTAACCCTCTGAAATAAATATTAATGTCTTTTAACAAATTAAGAAGCTGATATATTAATAATCAGTGGTTATAGTAACTTAACTAAGGTAACAAAGTTGGGAGCCCCAGAGCAAGATTTTAAATGTATGACTATCTGACTTGAGTTTTGCCATGTAATCCCAAAGTAGACGCATTACCTGACTTCACTTCTCAACTGAACTTTCTTCAAGGTCTCGGGGTTGTGTTTGAGATCAAATTCATAATGGAAGTACAAAGTATATATTTCCAGTCCCCTCTACTCACTTTTCCTCTCCTTTCCCTTCCCCAAAGGTATCTTTCCTCTTTGACTTATGCTTTCAGATGGAATGAATAGCATAGATTAGTTAAAGTGTCACTTTCTGATGAATGTCTTCCCCAAATCCTCTTTAGTTGTGAGCTGTATAATTCTCTAAAAATGGGCACTAGATTTCTTTGTTTTATGGTATGCAACAGTGTAAAGTACTCACACATGTAAGCTGTGACAAAAAGTTTACAATGCTGGTTTCATTACTTTGAAAATTTGGAGGAGTAATTGAAAGAGAAAAAAAGAGGAGAGAAAAAGAAGGGGAGGGAGAAGAGAGAGGAATGAGAGAGAAAGAAATGAGTTTAGAGTAAGATCGGTTTAGGCCTCTAGCCTATGTAAGCCTTCTTCAGTGATCAATGCAAAGAAATAGAGGAAAACAATAGAATGGGAAAGACTAGGGACCTCTTCAAGAAAATTAGAGATACCAAAGGAACATTTCATGCAAAGATGGGCACAATAAAAGACAGAAATGGTATAGACCTAACAGAAGTAGAAGATATTAAGAAGAGGTGGCAAGAAAACACAAAAGGTCTATACAAAAAAGATCTTCATGAACCAGATAACCACGATGGTGTGATCACACACTTAGAGCCAGGCATCCCGTAATGTGAAGTCAAGTGGGCCTTACAAAGCATCGCTACAAACAATGCTAGTGGAGGTGATGGAATTCCAGTTGAGCTATTTCAAATCCTAAAAGATGATGCTATGAAAGTACTGAACTCAATGTGCCAGCAATTTTGGAAATCTCAGCAGTGGCCACAGGACTGGAAAAGGTCAGTTTCATTCCAATCTCAAAGGCTATGCCAAAGAATGTTCAAACTAATTCACAATTGCACTCATCTCATATGCCAGCAAAGTAATGCTCAAAATCCTCCAAGACAGGTTTCAACAGTACATGAACCAAGAATGTTCAAGCTGGATTTAGAAAAGGGAGAGGAACCAGATATCAAATTGCCAACATCTGCTGGATCATCAAAAAAGAGAGTTCCAGAAAAAATATCTACTTTAGCTTTATTGACTATGCTGAAAGCTTTGACTTTGTGGATCACAACAAACTGGAAAATTCTTAAAGAGATTGGAATACCAGACTACCTGACCTGCCTCCTTAGAAATCTGTATGCAGGTCAAGAAGCAACAGTTAGAACTGGACATGGAAAAGCAAACTGGTTCCAAATTGGGAAAGGAGTATGTCAAGGCTGTATATTGTCATCCTGCTTATTTAATTTCTATGCAAAGTACGTCGTACAAAATGCTGGGTTGGATGAAGCACAAGCTGGAATCAATATTGCCAGGGGAAATATCAATAACCTCAGATACGCAAATGACACCACCCCTGTGGCAGAAAATGAAGAACTAAAGAGCCTCTCAATGAAAGTGAAAGAGCAGAGTAAAAATGTTGGCTTAAAACTCAACATTCAAAAAATGAGGAGCATGGCATCTGGCCCCATCACTTCATGGCAATTAGATGGAGAAACAATGGAAATAGTGACAGGTTGTTTTTTCTGGGTGTTCCAAAGACACTGTAAATGGTGACTGCAGCTACAAAATTAAAAGATGTTTGCTCCTTGGAAGAAAAGCTGTGACTAACCTAGACAGCATATTAAAAAGCAGAGACAATACTTTGCAGACAAGGTCCATCTAGTCAAAGCTATGGTTTTTCCAGTAGTCATGTGTGGATGTGAAAGAGTTGGACTATAAAGAAACCTGAGCACCAAAGAATTGATGCATTTGAACTGTGGTGATGGAAAAGACTCTTGAGAGTCCCTTGGACTGCAAGGAGATCCAACCAGTCTATCCTAAAGGAGATCAATCTGGAGTGTTCATTGGAAGGACTGATTGAAGCTGAAACTCCAATAATTTGGCTGCCTGATGGGAAGAGCTGACTCATTGGAAAAGACCCTGATACTGGGAGGAGAATGGGATGATAGAGGATGAGATGGTTGGATGGCATCACCAACTCGATGAACATGAGTTTGAGTAGGCTCTGGGAGTTGGTGATGGACAGGGAAAACTTGCATGCTGCAGTCCATGTGGTTGTGAAGAGTTGGAC
>SJYX01017495.1:290658-342739 GCA_006410675.1 Oreotragus oreotragus | reverse complement strand
CCATGGCGGGTTCATGTTGATGTATGGCAAAACCAATACAGTATTGTAAAGTAAAATAAAGTAAAATTAAAAAAAAAAAAGGAGGGCACACTGCTTACTTCAAAGTCCACTAACTTTTAAATTATGAATATCATTCCCAAATACCCTCAAAATCGACATGTTATCTAGTTGCATGTTATACATTTATGTATGTATGTATGTATATGGGCTTCCCTGGTAGCTCGGTTGTTAAAAGAATCCACCTGCAATGCAGGAGACCCCAGTATGATTCCTCTGTCAGGAAGAACCACTAGAGAAGGGATAGGCTACCGAGTCCAGTATTATTGGGCTTCCCTCATGGCTCAGCTGGTAAAGAATCCACCTGCAATGTGGGAGACCTGGGTTTGATCCCTGGGTTGGGAATATCCCCTGAAAAAATAAAAGGAGCCCCACTCCAGTATTCTGGCCTGGAGAATTCCATGGAATATATAGTCCATGGGATCACAGAGAGTTGGACATGACCAAGTGACTTTCACTTTCGTGTATGTATGAATGTATATGTGTGTGTGTGTGTGTGTGTGTGTGTGTGTATCAGTTCAGTTCAGTTGCTCAGTTGTGCCTGACTCTATGTGACCCCATGAACTGCAGCATGCCAGGCTTCCCTGTCCATCACCAACTCCCAGAGTTCACTCAAAGTCATGTCCATCGAGTCGGTGATGCCATCCAGCCATCTCATCCTCTGTCGTCCCCTTCTCCTCCTGCCCCCAATCCCTCCCAGAATCAGAGTCTTTTCCAGTGACTCAACTCTTCACATGAGGTGGCCAAAGTATTGGAGTTTCAGCTTTAGCATCAGTCCTTCCAATGAACATTGAGGACTGATCTCCTTTAGAATGGACTGGTTGGCTCTCCTCGTAGTCTAAGGGACTCTCAAGAGACTTCTCCAACACCACAGTTCAAAAGCATCAATTCTTCGGCACTCAGCTTTCTTCACAGTCCAACTCTCACATTCATACATGACTACTGTAAAAACCATAGCCTTGACTAGATGGACCTTTGTTGGCAAAGTAATGTCTCTGCTTTTGAATATGCCATACATATAGATATTTAGGTTTATTTTATTTGTTTTAGTTTATTTATAGAGATATTAGTTTTATTTGTTCTGAAGAACTTTTAAAAAATGACCATTTATTATAGGCACATGAAAGTTTGCAGTAATATGTCACAACAGAACAAATCTATTATTTTTTCCAGCTTTATTAGATATAATTGATATAATATTGTGTAAGTTTAATGTGTACACCTGTGTTTATTCACTACATTTGTATGTTGCAAAATGATAACCACCATAATCTTAGCTAAAACTGCCATAATGTCTCATAATTATTATTTAATATTGTGGTGAGAACTTCTAAGAGCTACTCTCTTAAGAACTTTTAAGTATATAAATACATTATTGTTAACTATACTTATTATTCTTATTTTATTATTTTATTAATCAGTTAAACAAACAGTGATTGTTTAACTGATTTAATAATCAGTTAAAAAACATATTTGCACTATGGAAGTACAAATATAACCAAGATATACTGGATCATTACCCTCATGGTTCTTATAGTCTAATGATGCTTATAAAAACATAAACAGGTAATTATGTACCTTATGTCAAGTGCTATAATAGAAAAAGTATGGGGATCTTTTAGTCGGCTTGGGTTGCTATAACAAAATACCACAGATTGGAGAGAACAAGATGGTAGAGGTGTAGGTGGGTGTGGAGTACATCTCCCTTCCTGGTTACATCAGGAATACACCTTCAGACACAGAAGGACATACAGTAAAGAGCATACAGGAGTACCTGACTGGAGGAAGAGAATATATAGAACCACGCAAAACTTGGTAGGATGAAGGAACTAGGGAGAAAAACAGGAGTGTTAGTAGGACTGGACCTGCCCTGAGTGGGTGGGAGAACAGAAGCAGAGGTCTGATTCCCACATCAGGGCAATTGTCTGAGTCAGAGGAGAAACACTGAGGGCTGACAGTGAAACAGCTGACTGTGGTAGCCTAAATGGAAGGAGAATCAGGCAGTCCTTGCCACAGCCCTACATACCCTGGATGAGGATCCCCTGGAAGGCACAGCAGCTGGGAGTTTGGGGAGCATAAAGAGATCTCAGGTTGCTCAGGATGAGGGCTGCTGTTGACTGCAGAAAGATGGATGGAGGGGAGGTGAAGGAAGAGATTGTGATAGGAAATGCCTGTGGAGGAAAGCGGGGCAGCCTTGGAATCAAGATGATACTGCTGAGTCATGCATAGGGGGTGCATATTCATACATAGCCTCTCTCTCCCCACACACCAGCACTACCCTCTGAACAATAGAGAGGCTGGCCCATCAAACGCCTGACACACTGAACTACAGAGCAGAACCTCACCGAGGGTGGTCCTTTAAGTGACTGATGTGCAGAATTACAAAGTAGAACCCTAGCTGGGGGGCCCCTCTATGTGCCTGATGCGCCAAAGAACAGAGAAGCACCCCAGGCAAGGGAGCCCTCTAAGTGCCTGTACAGGTGGAGCTACAGAGAAAAACTGGCCAAAGAGGCCTTCTGATTGCCAGCTACAAGAGGCTTGAAAAAGACTCCGATAGGGCCATAACTCCTAGGGCGGAGGCAGTCCATGCCCTGCACACTTGGTGCCACTAGGGTCACAGCAAGCCAAGCAGCTGTGCCACAGGCAAAAAAAAAAAAAAAAGTCTTGCCTCTATGCACACAGGG
Source organism: Oreotragus oreotragus (assembly GCA_006410675.1). Taxonomy (NCBI): domain Eukaryota; kingdom Metazoa; phylum Chordata; class Mammalia; order Artiodactyla; family Bovidae; genus Oreotragus; species Oreotragus oreotragus. The sequence goes on along the minus strand of SJYX01017495.1, from coordinate 339,998 downwards.
TCGCTTCAGTCATGTCCAGCTCTTTATGACCCTGTAGACTATGGCCTTGCCAGGCTTCTCTATCAGGGAGCGACATTCTCCAGGGAAGAATACTGGAGCGTATTGGCTAATACTGGTTGTCATACCCTTCTAGAGCACTGTATTTCCTGCTGCCCAAGCCACCAACTCCCCTGAGTACCTGGTGCTGCCTAAACCCCTGTGACCTAAGCAGCTGCACCATCTGCACACCAGGCCCTTACAGAGGCAAACTCGTCTTCCAAGGCAGTCTCAGGAGCAAACATGGACGACCCACATGCAGACGCGGAAATAAAAACACAGTTGAGACCCAGGGGCAGTGTGATTAAGGAAGAAGACTCAAACCTTCCCACCAGCTGTACAAGCTGCAGATTAAATCCATATGATCAACTAGGTAGACTCTGTGGCTATGGAATACATAAAAGGTCATTGCGAGCTCCTACAAAAGAAAATGCACTAGTTCTGAGAGCTGTGGACACTGGAGGCAAGAACATATAGGAGTAGGACCAGATTAGAATCTGAGCTGCCCGCACTGCAGGTCCAGAGATCATCACAATGTTAGAAGGCATCCTAGGGAAATGAGGTGGACTGTTATTCCCAGCGAGGGAAAGGACTCTGAAAGCTGTGACTCAAGAAAAGCATTTATTATTCTTATGCTTGGACTTGCTTTGTAGATTCTTTTGGATTTTTTTTTTCTTTTTTTTCCTCCCTGCCCCCACCCCAGTTGTAGTTGTCGATTTTATTGGCACTATGAAATCTAATTAAGCTTTTGAGCTTTTTAAAAAATTTTCTCAGTCACAATTTTTTACTGCTGTTATAAACCTTTGCCTCTATGTTGGGCTTTTGCCATTCTGTAGAGTTTTCCTTGTTTATTCATTTCTTTTCTCTTTCTTTAATTTTAATTTTTAAACCTATTATTATTTTTTTCTGTATTTCTTCCTGTGTTTGCCTTCTCCACTGTTATTTTCCCCTTGCAGTTAACGTTTAATGTATATAAATCTTCTTCATCCACTTCTATTTAACTTTGCGTATCTATTCTTTCTTTTCTCGCTTTCCTCTCAATATATTTGTTAGTTTTGTTTTCATTGCTTTATTCTCCACATGACACTTGCTTTAGTTTTGTTTTCCAGTTTGTGCTTTAGTTAGTTTTGTACTTAAATGGTAAATATAATTTTTTATTTCTTTTGTTCCCCTAGTCAATCTACTGTACTTTATTTCTGTTGGACTGTTTTGACTTTGTTCATGGGTGTATATGTATATGTGTATATCTATTACTTTAATTACTTGCCTGATTTTGTAATTGCCATTTGTCTGGGGTTCATCTTTGATTTCTCATTTTGGGATATTTGTTTTAATCTCACTTAATGCCATAGCAAACCACTTGTAGAATCTTTGTACCTGACCAGAGATCAAGTCCTGAGCATTGGAAGTGGGAGCACTGACTCCAAGTTGCTAGACAACCAGAGAACTAGCCCTAGGGAAAAATAGTGAGAACTCACACAAAGGAAACCACTTGAATACAAGACCGGGCATCACCGAACTACCAGTAGCACCCTGTGCAGGATGCCTCATCTAAACAACAAACAAAACAAAAATACAAACCCAGTCATCAGCAGACAGGATTACCACCTCATTCAGCCTTTCCCATCTGAGGAAAAACAAACAAGCAAACAAAACTCAGGGCAAATCTATCCAATAAGAAGCTCACACAAACCACTGGAGAAACCTTAGGAGGGCAGAAACAGAAAGGAAGAACGAATTCAACCTTGAAGCCTGGAAAAAGGAGAAAAACTGGCCAAAGAGGCCTTCTGAAATACAATAAGTTAAAAAAAAAATGAAAAGGCAGAGAAATGCTATACAAATGAAGGAGCAAACTAGAAACACAGAATTCCAAATAATTGAAGAGGAAATAGGCAAACTATCTGAAAAAGAATTCAGAATAATGATAGTCAAGATGATCAAAAGCCTTGAGAACAAAATGGAGCAAATGCAAGAATCAATTAACAAAGACCTAGAAGAATTAAAGGATAAACATTCAGAGACAAACAACACAATTACTGAAATTAAAAATACTCTAGAAAGAATCAACAACAGAATATCTGAAACAAAAGAATGAATCAGTGAACTGAAAGATATAATGGTGGAAATAACTTCTGAAGAGCAGAATAAAGTAAAAATAATGAAAAGAACTGAGGATAGTTTCAGAAACTTCTGGGACAATATCAAATGGGCCAACATTTTAATCATAGGGTTTGAGAAAAGAAGAAAAAAGAAAGGGTATGAGAAAATTTCTGAAGAGATTATAGTTGAAAATGTCCCCAACATGGAAGAGGAAATAGTCGATCAAGTCCAAAAGGCATAAAGAATCCCATACAGGATAAACCCAAGGAGAAACACGCCAAGACACATACTAATCAAATGAACAAATGCTAAACACAAAGAAAGAATATTAAAAGCAGCAAGGGAGAAGCAATAACATACAGGGGAAACTCCATATGCTTAACAGCTTATCTTTCAGCAGAAACTCTGCAGGCCATAACGGAATGAGGGTGTATATTTAAAGTATTGAAAGGGAATAATCTACATCCAAGAATACAGTACCTGGCAAGGAGCTCATTCAAAATTGATGGAGAAATGAAAAGCTTTTTCAAACAAGAAAAAGTTAAGAGAATTCAGTACCACCAAACCAGCTTTACAACAAACGTTAAAGGGACTTATATAGTGATGAAATACAGAAGAAAAAATAACTACAAAATCAACCCACCCCCCCAAAAAAAATTTAAGAAAATAACAATAGGAACATATATATATATCAATAATTACTTTAAATGTAAATGGATTAAATGCTCCAACCAAAAGACANACAGAAGAAAAAATAACTACAAAATCAACCCACCCCCCCAAAAAAAATTTAAGAAAATAACAATAGGAACATATATATATATCAATAATTACTTTAAATGTAAATGGATTAAATGCTCCAACCAAAAGACACAAACTAGCTGAATGGATACAAAAACAAGACCCATATATATGCTGTCTACAAAAAAACCCACTTCAGACCTCAAGACACATATAAACTGAAAGTGAGAGCATGGAAAAATGTATTCCATGCAAATGGGAAGCAAAAAAAAAGTGGCGGTAGCAATCCTCAGACAAAATAGACCTTAAAATATTACAAGAGATAAGGAAGGACACTACGTAATGATCAAGGGATCAATCCAAGAGGAAGACATAATGATTGTAAATATATATGCCCCCCACATAAGGAGCACCTCGATACATATGACAAACACTAACAGACATAAAAGGAGAAACTGACAGTAATACAACAATAGTAGGAGACTTTACCACCCCACTCACACCAATGGACAGCTCATCAAAACAGAAGATTAAAAAGGAAACAAGTCTTAAATGATACATTAGATGAGATGGATCTCCTTGATATCTTTAGGACATTCCATCCAAATCCAGAAGAATACACCTTCTCAAGTGCACATGGAATATTCTCTAGGATAGACCACAACTGGGTCCCAAATCAAACCTCAGTAAATTTAAGAAAACTGAAGTTGTATCTTGATCTACTCTGACCACAACGATATAAGACTAGATATCAATTACAAGAAAAAAACAAAAACAAAACTGTAAGAAACACAAACACATGGAGATTAAACAACATGTTTCTAAATATCAAACAGATTACTGAAGAAATCAAAAGGGAAATAAGAAAATTTCTAGAAACAAATGACAATGAAAAAATGACAACCCAAAACCTATGGAGCAAAAGCAATTCTAAGAGGGAAGTTTATAGTGATACAATCCTACCTCAAGAAACAAGAAAAACTTTGAATAGATAACATAACTTTACCCCTAAAATAACTGGAAAAAGAAGAAGAATAACAAAAAGCCCCAAATTAGTAGAAGGAAAGAAATCATAAAGATCCCAGCAGAAATAAATGGAAAAGAAATGAAAGAAACAGTAGTAAAAATTAATAAAATTAAAAGCTGATTCTTTGAGAAGATAAACAAAATTGGCAAGCCTTTAGCCAGATTCATCAAGGAAAAAAGAGAGAAGAATCAAATCAACAAAATTAGAAATGAAAAAAGGAGAGCTTACAACAGACAATGCAGAAATATAAAGGATTGTAAGAGATTTATTATGAACAACTATATGGCAATAAATGGATAACCTGGAAGAAGTGGACAGGTTGTTAGAAAAGTCCAATCTTCCAAGATTGAACCAGGAAGAAATAGAAATTATGAACAACCCAATTACAAGTACTGAAATTTAAACTGTGATCAAAAATCTCCCAAAAACCAAAAGCCTAGGACCAGATGGCTTAACAAGAGAGTTCTATCAAACATTTAGAGAAGAGCAAATGCATATCCTTCTAAAACTCTTTCAAAAAATCGCACAGGAAGGAACACTTCCAAACCCATTCTATGAGGCCACCCTCACCCTGATACCAAAACCAGACAAAGACAACAAAAAAAGAAAACTATAGGCCAATATCACTGATGAACACGGATGAAAATGAAATTTTAGCAAACAGAATTCAGCAACACATCAAAAAGGTCATACACCATGATCCAATTGGCTTTATTCCAGGAATGCAAGGATTCTTCAATATATGAAAATCAATCAAAGTGGTATACCATATTAAAGATTGAAAGATAAAAACCATATGATCATCTCAATAGATGCAAAAAAAGCCTTTGACAAAATTCAGCACCCAATTATGATTAAAACTCTTCAAAAAATGAGCATAGAAGTAAACTCCCTCCACATAGTAAAGGCCATATATGTTAACCCTACAACAAACATTCTCAATGGTAAAAATCTGAAAGCATTTCCCCTAAGATCAGAAGCAAAACAAGGGTATTCACTTTCCCCACTATTATTCAATACAGTTCTCGAAGTCCTAGCTACAACAATCAGAGAAGAAAAAGAAATAAAATGAATCCATATCAGAAAAGAAGTAAAGCTCTCACTGTTCACAGATGATATGATACTGTACATAGAAAACCCTAAAGATAGTATCAGAAAATTACTAGAGCTAATCAGTGAATTTAGCAACGTTGCAGGATACAAATTAATACGCAGAAGTCACTTGCATTTCTATATACTAACAATGAAAAATAAGAAAGAGAAATTAAGGAAACAATCCCATTCACAATTGTAACAAAAGGAATTAAATATCTAGGAATAAACTTACCTAAGGAGAGAAAAGGACTATACACAGAAAATGATAAGACATTAATGAAGGAAATCAAAGATGACATAAACAGATGGAGAGATATTCCATGTTCCTGAGTAGGAAGAATCAATACTGTGAAAATGACTATACTACCAAATGCAATCTACAGATTCAGTGTAATCCCTATCAAATTACCAGTGACATTTTTCACAGAACTAGAACAAAAATTTCACAATTCATGGGAAATAGATGGGGAAACAGTGGAATCAGTGTCAGACTTTATTTGGGGGGGCTCCAAAATCACTGTAGGTGGTGACTGCAGCCATGAAATTAAAAGACACTTACTCCTTGGAAGGAAATTTATGACCAACCTAGGTAGCATATTGAAAAGCAGAGACGTTACTTTGCCAACAAAGGTCCGTCTAGTCAAGGCTATGGTTTTTCCTGTGGTCATGTATGGATGTAAGAGTTGGACTGTGAAGAAAGCTGAGCACTGAAGAATGGATGCTTTTGAACCTTGGTACTGGAGAAGACTTTTGTGAGTCCCTTGGACTGCAAGGAGATCCAACCATTCCATTCTAAAGGAAATCAGTCCTGGGTGTTCTTTGGAAGGACTGATGCTAAAGCTGAAACTCCAGTACTTTGGCCACCTCGTGCGAAAGTTGACTCACTGGAAAAGACTCTGATGCTGGGAGGAATTGTGGGCAGGAGGAGAAGGGGATGACCGAGGATGAGATGGCTGGATGACATCACTGACTCGATGGACGTGAGTCTGAGTGAACTCCGGGAGTTGGTGATGGACAGGGAGGCCTGGCGTGCTGCAATTCATGGGGTCGCAAAGAGTTGGACACCACTGAGCGACTGAATTGAACTGAACTGAACTGAAGGAAGTAGAGATTGTGAGTGCATTTTTTAAGAAGTTAACTTATACTCTATTTGGAAATAATCTGGAGTCATCATCATTGATTACCCTTTTTGTAATCCTACCCTTCATATCCAATCTAACAGTAAGTCAGTTGGATCTATCCTCAAAACATATCCCAATTCATCTATTTTTTTCCTTTGTCACTACTATAACCTAGTCAAAATCACTGTAATTGTTTACTTAGGTTATGGCTGCTGCTGCTGTTGTCTCCTCAGTCGTGTCTGACTCTGTGTGACCCCATAGACAGCAGCCCACCAGGCTCCCCTGTCTCTAGGATTCTCCAAGCAAGAACACTGGTGTGGGTTGCCATTTCCTTCTCCAACGCATGAAAGTGAAAGTGAAGTCTTTCAGTCATGTTCAAATCTTCTTGACCCCATGGACTCTAGCCTACCAGGCTCCTCCGTCCATGGGATTTTCCAGGCAAGAGTACTGGAGTGGGGTACCATAGCTTTCTCCATAGATTATGGCAATACCTCTCATTTCACCTGCCTACTTTTACAGTAATCTGCTAAAAACATAAGTCAGATCCTGTTGTTCCCCTGTTTAAAACCTTTTAGTGACTTTCAGTTGTACTCATAATAAATTCCAAACATCATACTCTGGCTTACACATCTCTATGTAGTCAAGCTTCTGCCTATTCCTCCAACCTCTCTGCCTATTCCTCCAACCTCATTTGGTACCACTCTGTTCATGTCCAAAATGCTCTAGCCACACATATTTATTCCTCAAATAATTTGTGTTTGTCTCTACCTTAGATTTTTGTACCAGTTGTTCTCAGGGCCTAGGATACACTTTCCCTCCGTCTTTACTTATCTAGTTCCTTTACTCAAATTTCATCTTAAAAGTCACCTCTTAAGTGATGAATTTCAATCACACATTCTAACTACCCAGTACTTTCTACAATTTTGTATCTGCATAATATCTGTAGCTCTTTGATATTTTCTTTTTTCTTGTATATTTTTGTTTGTATTCCCTTCAACAGAGAATTCTATGACTGCAGAATCCTTCATAGTCTCTTCATTTTATCCTGCACTTAGCTCAATTTTGGCATATAGGAAGTCTTCAAATAAATTTATTAAACATATGTGTGAAAAGATGGGTGGATGGACTTTTTAAAGAGATTGGGAGAGGTAGTGTGTTGGCTTGAGAAATATGGGGAGTCCAGGAAGGCTAATATTTAAATTGAAGTGTTAGTTGCTCAGTTGTGTCCAACTCTTTTTGATGCTGTGGGCTGTAGCCTACCAGGCTCCTCTGTCCATGGAATTCTTCAGGCAAGAATACTGGAGTGGGTTGCCATTCCATTCTCCAGGCGATCTTACTGACCCAGAGATCAAACCCTGGTCTCTCTCATTACACCCAGATTCTTTACCATCTGAGCCACCAGGGAAGCCCTTAAATTGGAGAGACATTAGCAAATTTAAATATTCATAGAAAAAGGAGAAGTTTAAGTAAAATAAAGTCACAAGAAAATAATGTGCTTGGCATCGTTCATTTCTGACCAACTGGTCATCTTAACCAAGTTGCTTTTGACCTAAATACTCTTGACCCAATTTTGTATTACCAATTCTACCAATGTATAGTTGAAAGCTGGGGTAGCTGCGTTATAATGAGTTGTTTTGTAATGAGAGAATGCCCTGACACAGTAAAGAAGGGTCTTTCAAGTAACCAGAGGTCTGACTTCTGTGGGTGTCTGATATCTAATGGTCTGGGGAGAACAATGATGGGAAAGAACATCTGTGTCTCCCACACCACATAAAGATACATGCATACACATTTCCATTGTTTTTATCCTCTGGCCTAGCTATGATTTCTTGGGCAGATAGAACGCTACTAGCCCCAATAAAGACCCATTTCTCAGTGCGGTGCAATATTTGACAGCAGCCGTTGCATAATGAGTGCTTCCTGTCAAGAGGCCTAGAGCATGCCTGTGTTTACTCATTCTCTCATTCATGCAACAACTATTTAATGAAGCCCTACCTTGTGCCAAGAGCTGCACAGAAAGAGGAAATAGCTGGGATTTCTTTCCACAAGAAGTAAACCCAAATCTTTAGTTTGCTAATAATGGAGAGATGGAGAGAGAGAGAACAGAAAGTAATTTACATGAAAGAATTTAACATTTTGCAGTATAGTTTTACATTCTGCGCTATTCACACAATATTATATCTTGAGCGTTTTTATACTTAAATAGTCTCAGAGAACATAATACTCAAACATATAAATGTATTGCTATCTAATAAGTTAAAAATATGATGTTTTTCCCTTTTTTTGCTATAAAAAATAATGTTGCACAATTTTCACTTTAATTCCCATGTTAGAAGAATCTTCTTTTTTTAGGGTGGCTATTTATGGTGCATTCAGATTATTTTACTTCTCCCACTACTTGTCAAACATACACACATACACATTTATGCACACTACACCCTTACCTTAGTTTCTTTATTTTCTGGTACACGGATATACAGTGTGTATTACACAGAACATCGCATTATTTCTGATTGCACGGTTCTTTGTTTCTGGTATCTGACCTTTGCCTTAGGACGTGTGGTGAAAATGCATTTCACAATGCTTCAGGCTACCAATGTTCTGTATTGTTTTCTTGGAGTTAAGTCTCTGAAAGATAGAGGAACATGGGTGAAGACTCTGATGGAAGATCTATATTTCATCAAAAGTTGTTCTGGTGCAGCAAAACAGCTGTTTAGTTCTCCAGTCAATGGATAATTTGGTTAATGTAGTCTCTGGATCCCCGAGTCTTGATTAGATGGAGAACAGAGTGTCTTCTATTAATCTTTTTGTAGTCAAAAGGGTAGAGAGGATGCTCTGTTTTATGAGATTATGTTTTAGAGAGGAACACTGATACATACATGTAGGCAGATAGATCTTCCCAAGCCAGGGATTGAACCCACATCTCTTACATCTCCTGCATTGGCAGGCAAGTTCTTAACCACTAGTGCCACCTGGGAAGCCCAGATAGATTGACCACATTATCTATTAATATCTATCTAATAATCAGTTCAGTTCAGTTCATTCGCTCAGTCATGGCATGAATTGCAGCACACCAGGCCTCCCTATCCATCACCGTCTCCTGGACTTCACCCAAACTCATGTCCATTGAGTCGGTGATGCCATCCAGCCATCTCGTCCTCTGTCATCCCCTTTTCCTCCTGTCCCCAATCCCTCCCAGGATCAGAGTCTTTTCCAATGAGTCAACACTTTGCATGAGGTGGCCAAAGTATTGCAGTTTCAGCTTTAGCATCAGTCCTTCCAAAGAACACCCAGGACTGATCTCCTTTAGAATGGACTGAAGTGAAGTGAAATCACTCAGTCATGTCCGACTCTTTGCAACCCCATGGACAGTAGCCTGCACCAGGCTCCTCCATCCGTAGGATTTTCTAGGCAAGAGTACTGAAGTGGGTTGCCATTTCCTTCTCCAGGGAATCTTCCTGACCCAGGCAGGTCTCCCACATTGATATACAGACGCTTTACCATCTGAGCCACCAGAGGACCTTTAGAATGGACTGGTTTAGTATAATTTTAACATCACTCCCAAGACACGTTCCATACTCCTTCTTTCTGTGCTCCTTTCTTCCTTCTTTCTCTTTTCTTCACTCCCATTCTCCTTGTACTTCTCTCAATTTTATTCAGGCATTCTTTCATTCATTCAATAGTTATTGAATAACTGAATATCTAACATGTTCTGGTTATTAACCCATTACTGGCAATATGATTATTAAAAAAAGAGACCAGTCCTTTTCTCTTCAAAATGATACCTGTACCTAAAAAATTACATTACAGTATATAAATGCCCTGACTGGGTAGCCCAGGGTATCATAAGAGCATGTTAAATTTCATACTTAACCCAGAACTGGGCACATATGTGCTTATTTCATCTGAACGACTTCTTAATGTGTATGCATATTTCAGTGCAAATATGTGAAAACAAATGTCTTCCCCCCCACACACAAGGGAGGTAGTTCAGGATTATACCAAACAGTACCTTTATAATAGCAAGTGTTTCTCTGTTGTAGCTTGGCATACGGGGTGAGTGGTACCTGACATTTTTTTCCCCCTGTGTCATTCTAGAACAGGGGCCCTAGCTACTTGAAAACCAGTCAAGACTGATGGTTTGACTTAGCTTTTCTTTTAGGATTTGGGAAGTTTCATTCTTTTTGAAGCAAAACATTAGGCTGAGAGACCAGAATGACAATAAACACCTGATTTTCTGTACTGTGGGTTGAGGATCATCTGGGGATTGAAAAGCAGAGTTTGCAGATATAAATGAAGATGTTCATTGACTCAGCCCATCATCCCTGCAGAGGCGAACTTATTGCTGAAACAAAATGTAATACCTAGTGAATTTTAAGCAATGTTGGAGCAGAGAGAAGGTTAGGCTGACATATAGTAAATTCTGTGTACCAAATATATCTTTGCCATGGAAATTCTCAATTTAAGAAACTTTTAATACATTTTCAGCTTTTTTTTCTTTCTTTGAAGGTTGAGGTGAGTGTTTGCACTTCATTTAAACATTAAAATATCAATCAGTTTGATGTGCCTGGAATGTGAAGCAACAGCAGTGAGGGGGTGGGAACAAGCTGACCTGGCATTCCTGTATTTCTTAAAGAAGTTGCCTACTTAAAAAAACCGGGCTTGGTCCAATGGGTAAAGTAGGACTGTTGAACATGAATTTCAGATCGATCTCCTGCCTCTGACAGTTACTGCAGGAGTTCCAATCACATTAGCACCTCTTCAGCTTTAGCCAGAATTTATAGCATAAATTCAACATTTTTCTAATCTTAATCAACCCAGAGTCACTTTCCTCAAAGTGCAGTTTTGCTGCTGCCACTAGAAAATCAATGGGGAAGGGCTGATACTTTCCTGCTGCCATAGCATCAGACACAAATGAAATGCTCCAGAAAGGGCTGCTCCATTTTCAGCTGTAGCTCTTAGAGACATTTTTGTTTTAATGCTAGTGGCACTTTTGATCCCCAATGTCTAGGTCCTCCCCAGGGGAAATAGTCCAGTCAACAGTAACATAATAAGATAAAAAAAGGAAGAAATTTTGATCCTATTCCTTTTTGTCTTGAAAAACTATTTCCATTGTCTATAGAATAAAGTTCCACTTGTTTGACTTGGCAATTAGAGACCTTCTCATACCACCTAATCAGTTTAGCATGTTGCCTGGCCCAGAGGAGTGCTCAGTAAGTATTGTTTTGAGTAGCTGAATAATTAATTTGTCCTTGGTGAATCCACAACAAACTTCTCCATATATAACAGTGCATCCTCAAGTCTTCAGGTCGTCATTCACACAAAGCTTTATGCATTTCATGCCCTTTCCCCTCCTAATTCTCTATCAAAATATTTTTGTTCCTTTGAGACCTGGCTCAGAGGTCACCTCTGTGAACCTTCTCTGTCCCTGCCCTAAGACAAACAGAACTACTAGTTCCTTTCTCTGTGGTCCCCCTGCAAAGTTCTGTATCTGTGTAATAGCCCTTGACAGTGTTTTCACAATAGGAATGGGTATATGTGACTCTGTAGTAGAATATGCATTCTATCAGAAGTAAGACCTTGTCTTGCTCATCTAGCATTGAGGGTGTTTAAACATAGCAGTTGGACTAAATTGACATTCTTTGTAATCTAAATTTTTTGATCTATAAAGGCAGAAGATTGGAACAGAGAAGACTGTTTTCATCCAGTTGTGTGATCTTGGACCTCAGTTCCTGGGTGCAGCTCCTCTGGACCTCAATTTCATAACCAAGTGACACAATTAGCCTAACTGTTCCCTAAAGTTCAGTTTTACTTTAGCATTATTATTGTTGTTGTTAATTGTTGTTAATGTTATATTTGTTAGTTTATATTTGCTGTTATTACTACTGATAGTACCCCTTACTACCTCTTGAGAAACCTGTATGCAGGTCAGGAAGCAACAGTTAGAACTGGACATGGAACAACAGACTGGTTCCAAATAGGAAAAGGAGTACTNCTTGAGAGTCCCTGGGACTGCAAGGAGATCCAACCAGTCCATCCTAAAGGAGACCAGTCCTGGCTGTTCATTGGAAGGACTGCTGTTGAAGCTGAAACTCCAGTACTTTTGCTACCTGATGCAAAGAGCTGACTCATTTGAAAAGACCGTGATGCTGGGAAAGATTGAGGGCAGGAGGAGAACGGGACAACAGAGAATGAGATGGTTGGATGGCATCACCGACTCAGTGCACATGGATTTGGGTGAACTCTGGGAGTTGGTGATGGACCAGGACGCCTGGTGTGCTGCAGTTTATGGGGCTGCAAAGAGTCGGACATGGCTGAGTGACTAAACTGAACGGAACCACTTAAATTAACTACACCAGTACCATTCATTGAGTTCTGATGATGTGCCACGTTCTGTAATAAGAAATTAGCTTACATTATTGCATTTAATCCTCAAAACAACCACATAAATTAGATATTTTTATCTTCATTTCACAGATTAGAATTGATGCTTACAGACTAAGAAACTTGTCTGAAGTCACATCTCTAGAATGTGCCAGATCTAGAATTTAAGCCCAGTGTTTTGATTTCCGATTCCTTAAAAGATGAACTATATTATACCAATTTCTTTGAACCCGAGAAAAATATGTATTTTACTAGAAATAAGTAATCAGTTTATAATTTTAAAATAACATACCCTCATGAAAGGTGGTGTTTTCCAAAATAAAAAAATAAAAAATTAGTAAATCACTCATAAATCTACTATCCTCAGAAAGCTATCTTAAAATGTTTGTGAATTTCCTTTACTTATTTTCTCTACACATGTGTGTGTGTATGTGTATACACAGTTGGCAACTGCATAGTGTTATTTAGTTGCTGAGTCGTGTCCAGCTCTTTGCAACCACATGGACTGTAGCACACCAGGCTCCTCTGTCCTCCACAATTTGAGTTTGCTCAAATTCATGTCCATTGAGTCTTTAATGCTATCTGACCATCTCGTCCTCTGCTGCCCACTTCACCTTCACAACAGAGTAAGCGTTACTGTTGATACAGCACCTACTTTGGCCACACACTGTGTCAGGTACTTGCCATTCATTTTATTGCTTCATTCTCTCATTGACTCCTTGAGGTGATGGTGTTATCATCTTTTTATCAATAGACAGGAGGAAACTGATAAAATGATTTGCTTAGGTTGCAAACATTTAGTAAGTGGCAGTGTCAGGATTTGAATGTTTGCCTATTTGACTCTTAAGTCTATATTCTTTTAGCAATACCACACTTCTGAGGCTTTCTGACTCTCAGAACAGAGCTACTGCTGGTGAGTTCTTTGCTATTTCATTGGTGCAAAAGTAATTGTGGTTTTGTATTGTTGAACTTTGTTATTTGATATTGGAATACATTCTTCTTTTAAAAATTAATCTATCTTTTATTGAAGAATAATTGCTTTACAGAATTTTGCTGTTTTCTGTAAAAACATGAATCAGCCACAGGTATACATATATTGCCTCCCTTTTGAAACTCTCTTCCGTCTTCCTTCCCATCCCACCCCTCTAGGTTGATACAGAGCCCCTGAGCCATACAGCAAATTCCCATTGGCTATTTATTTTACATATGGTAATGTAAGTTTCCATGTTACTCTCTCCATACATCTTACCCTCTCTTCCACTCTCCCCATGTCCATAAGTATATTCTCTATGTCTGTATCTCCATTGTTGCCCTGTAAATAAGTCCTTCAGTACCATTTTTCTATATTCCGTATATATCCGTTAGCATGCGATATTTATCTTTCTCTTTCTGACTCACTTCATTCTGTATAATAGTTTCTAGGTTCACCCACCTCATTAGAACTGACTCAAATGCATTCCTTTTTTATGGCTGAGCAATATTACATTGTGTATATATACCACAACTTCTTTATCCATTCATCTGTCAATGGACGTCTAGGTTGCTTCCATGTTCTAGCTATTGTAAATGGTACTGCGATGATCAATGGGATACATGTGTCTCTTTCGATTCTAGTTTCCTCAGGGTATATGCCTAGGAGTGGGATTGCTGGGTCATATGGTGGTTTTATTCCTAGTTTTTAAAGGAATCTCCATACCATCTTCCATAGTGGCTATATCAATTTACATTCCCACCAACAGTACAAGAGTGTTCCCTTTTCTCCACCCACTTTCCAGCATTTATTGTTTGTAAGTTTTGATGGGGAGAAGGCAATGGCAACCCACTCCAGTACTCTTGCCTGGAAAATCCCATGGACAGAGGAGCCTGGTAGGCTGCAGCCCACATGACTGAGTGACTTCACTTTCACTTTTCACTTTCATGCGTTGGAGAAGGAAATGACAACCCACTCCAGTGTTCTTGCTTGGAGAATCCCAGGGATGGGGGAGCCTGGTGGGCTGCCATCTCTGGGGTCGCACAGAGTTGGACACGACTGAAGCGACTTAGCAGCAGCAGCAGCAACAGACTTTGATGATGGCCATTCTGACCAATGTGAGGTGATATCACATTGTAGTTTTGATTAGCATTTCTCTAATAATGAGAGATGTTGATCATCTTTTCATGTGTTTATTAGCCATCTGTATGTCTTCTTTGGAGAAATGTCTGTTTACGTCTTTTTCCCACTTTTTGATTGGGTTGTTTGTTTTTCTGTCATTGAGTTGTATGCACTTGCATATTTTGGAAATTAATCCTTTGTCAGTTGTTTCATTTGCTATTATTTTCTCCCATTCTGAGAGTTTTCTTTTCACCTTGCTTATAGTTTCCTTTGCTGTGAAAAAGCTTTTAAGTTTAATTAGGTCCCAGTTGTTTATTTTTGTTTTTATTTCCATTATTCTAGGAGGTGGGTCATATAGGATCTTGCTTTGATTTATGTCATCAAGTGTTCTGGCCTATGTTATCCTCTAAGAGTTTTATAGTTTCTGGTCTTACATTTAGGCTTTTAATCTATTTTGGGTTTATCTTTGTGTATGGTATTAGAAAGTGTTCTAATTTCATTCTTTTACATATAGCTGTCTAGTTTTTCCAGCATCATTTATTGAATAGGCTGTCTTTGCCCCATTGTATATTCCTGCCTCCTTTGTCAAAAATAAGGTACCCATAGGTGCATGGGTTTTTTTCTGGGCTTTCTATCTTGTTCCATTGGTCTCTATTTCTGTTTTTGTGCCAGTACAATACTGTCTTGATGACTGTAGCTTTTTAGTATAACCTGAAGTCAGGAAGCTTGATTCCTCCAGCTCCATTCTTTCTGAAATTGGAATACATTCTTGATAAATGTGGTTATATTACATATCATTTTAATGCACATTTCTCACTTTATGCTTTTTTACCAATAACTTACTACTTGCTTTGTATTTTATATTTATTTTATACTATGGACATTATGTTAGACACAAAGCAAATTCAAGCAATTTTCTTATTTGAATTAAAAATTGGTCATAAAGCAGCAGAGACAACTCACATCATCAGTAGTGCATTTGGCCCAGGAACTGCTAAAGAACGTACAGTGCAGTGATGGTTCAAGAAGTTTTGCAAAAGAGACAAGAGTCTTCAAGATGAGAAACATAGTGGCCAGGCATCTGAAGTTGACAATGACCCACTGAGAGCATCACTGAAGCTGATCCTCTTACAACTACCCGAGAAGTTTCTGAAGAACTCAAGGTTGACCATCCTATAGCTGTTTGGCATTTGAAGCAAATTAGAAAGGTGAAAGGGCTTCCCTGATTATTCAGACTGTAAACAATCTGCCTGCAATGCTTGAGACCTGGGTCTGATCCCTGGGTTGGAGAGATTCCCTACAAGAGGGCCTGGCAACCCAGTCTGGTATCCTTGCCTGGAAAATCCCATGGACAGAGGCAGTTGCTGGGCTACAGTCCATAGAGTCTCTGAGAGTTGGACACAGCTGAGTGACTAAGTACAGCACAGCACAGAAAGGTGAAAAAGCTTGGTAAGTGAGTACCTCACGAGCTGACCTAAAACAAAAACAAAAACACATTAGTTTGAAGTGTTATGTGGTGAAAAGTGGATTTTATACAAGAACCAGCGATGACTAGCTAAGTGGTTGGACTGAGAAGACGCTCCAAAGCATTTCTCAAAGCCAAACTTGCACCAGAAAAGGTCATGGTCCCTGTTTGGCAGTTGGCTGCCCATCTGATCCACTGCAGCTTCCTGATTCCCAGCTAAACCGTTACATCTGAGAAGTATGCTAGCAAATCAATGAGATGCACTGGAAAGTGCAATTCCTGCAGTCAGCATTAGTCAACAGAAAGGGCCCAGTTCTTCTCCATAACAACAAAAGTTGAACAAATTGGGCTACGAAGTTTTGCCTCATCCACTGTAATCACCTGACCTCTCGCCAACCACCACTTTTTCAAGTATCTTGACAAGTTTTTGCAGGGAGAATGTTTCCACAACCAGTAGGGGACAGAAAATGCTTTTCAAGAGTTCATCAAATCCCATGGCACAAATTTTTACACTACAGGAATAAACAAACATTTCTGATAGCTTATGGTGAATGATGTTGGATTCTTGATCTCCGAAGAAGATTAAGCTTTGGGACCAGGGACCAGGCTTGATCCCTCAAGAGCTTTTGTGTAGCAGAGTTTTATTAAAGTAAGGAAAGGGACAGAGAAAGTTTCTGACAGAGACATTAGAAGGGGGACGGAGAATGCCTCCCTCCCTAGTGTTAGCAAGGGAGTTATATACTTTTTAATTAATTATTTCAATAAATCAAAAGAATGTCTCAAGTTTGTGAAAATTTTCCAAACCCACTCACACAATTTACATTTTAGGATAACAGCCTTAGAATTCAACAATAGAAAGATCCTACCAGACCCACTCCCGTAATATACATTCTAAGGTATCAGGATTAGTCAGAAGGTTTTCAGGAAGGAGAAACTGTCCTCAAGCAGGATACATTGTTGTTATATAATACCTAGCTCGGTTGGTAAAGAATCTGCCTGCAATGCAGGAGACCCAGGTTCAATTCTTGGGTTGGGAAAATCCCCTGGAGAAGGAAATGGCAACCCACTCCAGTATTCTTGCCTGGAGAATCCCATGGACAGAGGAGCCTGGCAAGCTATAGTCCATGTGGTCGCAAAGAGTCGGACACGACTTAGCGACTAAAACACTAACCAAACCACAGAATTTAAACTGATTGTTTGTTGTGTAATCATAAGTTCCTAGCTTAAAGGAAACAACAATGACAAGCGTTTTGTATGGCTAAGACTAAGGAATGTAGAGAAAAAATAGTTTGTCCTTTCCTCCTTCTTGAGAACCCCAGCCCCTCTCTCCTCCTCGGGGAACCCTGACTTCTTATCGACCTGCCTAGAAATTGACTCATTTCTTGTTGACAAGAATGATCTGTTGATTGTAATAGTTCCTATTTTGATTAATAAAGCTTTGTTTGAGCCTAGTTATAATGCTTTAAAATTCAGGGTCCAAAACCACAGTTACATTTGTACCAACTTAAATATAATTTCTTAGGATAGCTGTTGTGCCCGTCAGGGTACCATGTGAGGATCAGACTCATGAGTGTGGAGGGGATAGGAGTTCATGGAAGAAATAAGATATTTCATAACTGTGGAAGGACCTGGAGAAGTGACCAGAAAGTTGAAGGATCACTAACCCATTAATCTTAAGAAGCAAGGAATCAAAGTGAGACAGCAGAGTAGGTAATTATGAAGAGGACTTTGGAAACTGGCCTTTGTGTAGCTACTGATTCTGTGCATCTGCACCTAAAAATCATGTGTCAAGTGGCTCTGTCTAGTCAGCAGAGCCAGAGATAAGGGGAAAGAGCGGAAATTTAGAGCAAGGTAGGGGGAGGACAAGCTAAATCTGCAGGGTATCTCTGTGTTTGATGCCTAAGAAAACATCTTCAGAGACAAATGGCTTTTCACTTTCTAAATCATGTGCAAGTTACTCTTTTGACCAACTTTAACCCATAACCATACAGGAAAAGTCACTCTGAGAAACATAGTTCCTTATATCTTCCATAGCTGCCATTTGGACAGTTCTGGAGTATAAGAATATCCAGCCTGCTATCCTAAAGCCAAATATCTATAGCAGCACTGTTTAATTCTGCAATGATGGGAATGTTCTGTATCTATGATGTACCACGTGCCTCTTTCTTTTCCACTCTCTATGAGTTCCTTTAAGTGTACAGATTATGTAATCTTTCCGAGGGTCAAATGAATCTAGCATATGACTGTGGAATAAATGAATGGTCACTGTCATTGTCATAGCCAGTAAACTATCAAGATAGTTGTTAGTGAATTAAAAGGCAGAATAGAAAGGCAGAATTATGTAATAATATGATTTTAGGATTGAGATAGGCAACTTAGGAGCTATGATAGAAAGAACATAAGTTTTGGAGTTCTAGTCTTAGCTCTGCTACCAAGCTCTGCTTGGTTATGTATCTTGGGCAAGTTGTTGGACCTTTCTGAGCTTCATTTTCCTTATCTGTAAGAAAAGAAAGAATATACCTATTTCAGAGTTGTGAGAAATACTAAAAGTATGTAAGGCACCTAGCCCAGGGTCTGGCATATATAATTTTCAGTACATATAGTTTCTTTCCTAGATATTTTTAGAATGACTCCCTCATTCTTAGTGAAGCTTTCTGGTAGCATTATAATCCACCATTTTTAGGATACATTGCAAATAAAATGCTATTCTGACTATAATTGGCCATCATCTGGTGCCAAGATCAGAGGGCCATTTGAGGCATCAATTTAAAGAAGATTTTATAGATTTAACAGCATATTGGGCAGATCCTCTGGGACCTCAAAGCCTTTCTGAGAATTACAAGGTTAAAAGGTAATTGAATTATTTTTGCTGCATGAACATTACTGTCCATGGTGATAGTCACTACTCTGCCTCTGACCACTTCCATCTGTAGGATCATCATTTTGTTTCATTTCACAAGCCATTTAGAAATGAATTGAATTTACTGGACCACAGGACTGAAAATATATTTAACTGGATCCATAGAAACAGAATCCAGAAGTATAGCCTGGCAAGGAACTGTGTTGGTTATTCAGGGGACAGCCCCCTTTCTCCTTGCTCCGCCTGCTGCCTGCACTTGTACAATTATCAGAATCCTCAATTGGATTATACTTCTATGTAAGTCAAGCAAGTGAAGTATTAAAAAATACATAATTCATTTTTACCCAGAAATTTAAGCGAAGACTTCTATTGTAGTAGCTAATCTGATTTCCTGGTCATATGAAACCTTAAAAGCATCTTCCAAGGGCATGGAACCACCGAGTTTCTCCTTTTCCTTCACTGTTTGTCAGTTCTATTTATAGGAGCTCAGATTTTCTCTCAAGTCAGGATGTTTATGGTGACATTTATAAACGAGTCCAAGTTTAAATATTTTACTGAGCTTTCAGCAATATTTGTAATAAATAGTGTCAGGCAACCAGCTTAGTTCTAGGCACGAGAAAGAGCTTAGGAGGACAGACAGGATTTGATTAGAAATTGAGAAACTGGAATTTGAATTCTAGTTCTACTCTTTATCGACTGAACCACTTGACTTTCTTAGCTTCCCCCCACCTGTAAAACAAGAAAAATTGGAATTTTCGTATGATTGTGGTGGATCTGAAATGAGGTGATAAGCAACTAGACAAGGGTTTTGAAGATTGTCAGGGTAGAATGGGAGCCTATTTCCTCTTTTCCTCTGTTAACTCCCCATTTTCCCTCAGCTGAATCACTTTTCCTTCCTAAAACTCTAGCCACTGTTCAAAAAAAATTTTTTAAGATGGCAGATAACCTCTAAGTTCCCTCTGAACTAGCAAGTTGGTGATGATCATTCCCTCTTCATTCTTAGCTGAAAAGAAAAGTTAATAGCACTACAAATCTTTTCCTGCAAGAAGTTCTGGATGCCTCTAAGTTGGTCTTCAACTAAGCCAATTCCAGTTCCTTTGTTTAAATTCCTTCTAAGTCATCTGTTTGTTTTTTTTCTCCCCATTTAAACTATGATCTCATCATTTTCTTCCACTAAATTTTTTTTAATTTAATCTCAGATGATCTTTCTGAAGCATTTGATGTAGTCATATTCCATGTTCAAGGAAACTGGATCTTAGCTCTAGGAGGAACCTCAGCCATCATTCTGTGTAACTTTCTCATTCCCTATTCGTGATGCCTTCTGTACTTCTCCTAACAGAGGGTGTTCAGCTTCTGTTTGAGTGCTTCTAGTGATGTGGCAGCCACTGGTGGGGCACTGTATCTGCTTACCATGCCTTGTTACTTCTACCAGTTTGCTCCACAGACCTTGAAGTTTGGTGATACAACTTAGAGCAAGGGATCGTTACTACTTCAGATATTATGTATGAGCAAATGATCCACAAACCTTCTTGTTTGTGGAAGTGCTTTGACCTTCACTTATCCTGACTCATACTTATGGGCTATTGTAGCATATTTAATCAATAATTAGAATGCACTTTTGTCTGCTGAAAATATTATTTAGCACTGTAAGATCCCTAGTTCTCCTTATCTGTGAAATGGGTATAAGAATAGTGAATCTGCCTTCCTCTAGGTTTTTGAAATGAAAAACTTAAGGTGACATAAATAATGTGCTTTATAAGGTAACATGGCTTCCCCAGTGGCTCAGTGGTAAAGAATCTGCCTGCAATGCAGGAGTTGCAGAGATGCAAGTTCACAGCCTGGGATGGGAAGATCCCCTGGAAGAGGGCATGGCAACCCACTCAAGTATTCTTGCCTGGGAAATACCATGGAAAGAGGAGCCTGGCAGGCTACAGTGCACAGAATCACAAACAGCTGGACATGACTGAAGCGATTTAGCGTGCATGCATGTAAAGTAATATAGTGGGAGTCAGGAAACTATGGCTTATGGATTGGCAGCCTGTTTTGTAAATAAAATTTCATTGTAACACAGCCGTGCCCATTCATTTAAGTATTACATCTGTGACTGCTTTCATATTACTTTGTCTGAGTAGAATATTTGTAACTGAAAAGTGTGGCATATAAGACAAAATATTTGCTATTTAGCCATTATGAAAAAGTTTACAGACCTCTGGCTATACAAATATATGTTTATTTTTAGCATTACTAGGAGGATTGTTTTAGTAAAAAGCATAAAATTATATTGAAATATATTAATACAAAGACATCAAGTAAACTCACTTCATTTCAGTTCAGTTCAGTCGCTCAGTTGAGTCCAACTATTTGCGACCCCATGGACTGCAGCATGCCAGGGTTCCCTGTCCATCACCAACTCCTGAAGCCTACTCAAAATCATGTCCATTGTGTCGGTGATGCCAGCCAACCATCCTATCCTCTGTTATCCCCTTCTCGTCCTCCCTTCAACCTTTCCCAGCATCAGGGTCTTTTCCAGTGAATTGGTTCTTCCCATCAGGTGCCCAAAGGATTGGAGTTTCAGCTTTAACATCAGTCATTTCAATGAATGTTCAGGACTAATTTCCTTTGGGATGGAATGGTTTGATCTCCTTTCAGTCCAAGGGACTCTCAAGAGTCTTCTCCAACACCACAGTTCAAAAGCATCAATTCTTTGGCACTCAGCTTTCTTTATAGTCATACTCTCACATCTGTACATGACTACTGGAAAAACCATAGCTTCATTGGTAATGTTTCTGCTTTTTAATATGTTGTCTAGTTTGGTCATAACTTTTCTTCCAAGGAGCAAGATCTTTTAATTTCATGGCTACAATCACCTCTACAATGATTTCGAAGTCCCCCAAAATAAAGTCTCTCACTATTTCCACTGTCTCCCCATCTATTTGCTATGAAGTGATGGGACAGGATACCATGATCTTAGTTTTCTGAATGTTGAATTTTAAGCCAAATTTTTCACTCTCCTCTTTCACTTTCATCAAGAGGCTCTTAGTTCTTCTTTGCTTTCTGCCATAAGGGTGGTGTCATATGCATATCTGAGGTTATTGATACTTCTCCCAGCAGTTTTGATTCCAGCATGTGCTTTATCAAGCCCAGTATTTCACATGTTATACTCTGCATATAAGTTAAATAAGCACGGTGACAATATACAGCCTTGATATACTCCTTTCTTGATTTGGAGCCAGTCTGTTATTCCATGTCCAGTTCTAACTGTTGCTTCTTGCCCTTCATACAGATTTCTCAGGAGGCAGGTCAGGTGGTCTGGTATTCCCATATCTTGAAGAATTTTCCACAGTTTGTTGTGATCCACACAGTCAAAGGCTTCGGCATAGTCAATAAAGCAAAAGTGGATGTTTTTCTGGAACTCTCTTGCTTTTTTTGATGATCCAGCAGATGTTGGCAATTTGATCTCTGGTTCCTTTGCCTTTTCTAAATCCAACTTGAACATCTGGAAGTTTACAGCTCATTTACTGTTGAATCCTGGCTTGGAGAATTTTGAGCATTACTTTGCTAAAGTGTGAGATGAGTTCAATAGTGTGGTAGCTTGAACATTGTTTGGCATTGCCTTTCTTTGGGATTGCAATGAAAGCTGAACCTTTCCAGTCCTGTGGCCACTTCTGAGTTTTCCAGATTTGCTGTCATATTGAGTTGAGCACTTTCACAGCATCATGTTTTAGGATTTGAAATACCTTAACAGGTATTCCATCACCTCCACTAGCTTTGTTCAAAGTGATGTTTCCTAAGGCCCACTTGAAATTGCATTCCAGGATCTCTGGCTCTAGGTGAGTAACACATTCATGGTTATCTGAGTCATGAAGATCTTTTTTGTATAGTTCTTCTGTGTGTTCTTGTCACCTCTTCTTAGTATCTTCTGCTTCTGATAGGTCCATACCATTTCTGTTCTTTATTGTGCCCATCTTTGCATGAAATGTTCCCTCGTTATCTCCAATTTTCTTGAAGACATCTCTAGTCGTTCCCATTCTATTGTTTTCCTCTATTTCTTTTCATCAATCCCTGAGAAAGGCTTTCTTATCTCTCCTTGCTATTTTTTGGAAATCTGCATTCAAATAGGTACATCTTTCCTTTTCCCCTTTGCCTTTAGCTTCTCGTCTTTTCTCAGCTATTTGTAAGGCATCCTCAGAAAACCATTTTGCCTCTTTTCCTGGGGATGGTCTTGATTATTGCCTCCTGCCTGATGTCATGAACCTCTCAGTCCGTAGTTCCTCAGTCACTCTGTCTATCACATCTAATCCCTTGAATCTATTTCTCACTTCCACTTGAATCTATTTCTCACTTCCAAATCCTTTAAGGGATTTGATTTAGGTCATACCTGAATGGTCTAGTGGTTTTCCCTACTTTCATTAATTCTGAATTTGACAATAAGGAGTTCATGAACTCAGCCACAGTCAAGTCCCAGTCTTGTTTTTGCTGACTGTATCTTTGAAGCTTCTCCATCTTCAGCTGCAAAGAATATAAACAATCTGGTTTTGGTATTGACCATCTGATGATATCCATGTGTAGAGTCTTCTCTTGTGTTGTTAGAAGAGGGTGTTTGCTCTGACCAGTGTTTTTTCTTGCCAAAACTCTGTTAGCCTTTGACCTGCTTCATTTTTTTCTCCAAGCCCAAATTTGCTTGTTATTCCAGGTAGCTCTTGACTTCCTACTTTTGCATTCCAGTCCCATATAATGAAGAGGACATCTTTTCTGAGTATAGTTCTAGAAGGTCTTGTAGGTCTTCATAGAATCATTCAACTTCAGCTTCTTCAGCATTACTGGTTGGAGCATAGACTTCAAATACTGTGATAGTAAATGGTTTGCCTTGGAAATGAACAGACACAAAAACACATTCCAAATCCACAGAGACTGAGCCAGAACTGTGTCTGAGTCTCTCCTGTGGAGGTATGGGTCAGCAGTGGCCTGCTTCAGGAGCTCTGGATGCAACAGACCTGGGTATAGCATAAGCCCCCTTGGAGGAGGTTGCCGTTAACCCCACTGTAGAACCACCAGAACTTGCACAGGACTGGGAAAACAGACTCTTGGAGGGCACAAACAAAACCTTGTGTGCACCAGGACCCAAACGAAAGGAGCAATGACCCCACAAGAAACTGACCCAGACATGCCCTTGTGTGTCCAAGAGTCTCCCGCAGAGGCATGGGTCGGTGGTGCCCTGCTTCAGGGTAGGATGCACTGAGTGTAGTAATGGCTGCATGGGATCTTTTGAAGGAGATTGACATTATCTTCCTTACTTCCACCATCCTTTAGACTCAGATCAAGCAATCAGGAGGGAAGACAGCCCCATCCATCAACAGAAAATTGGATTAAACGTTTATTAAACATGGCCCCGCCCATCAGACCAAGACCCAGTTTCCCCCTCAGTTAGTCTCTCCCACCAGAAAGCTTCCATAAGCCTCTTATCCTTATCCATCAGTTCAGTTCAGTTCAGTCACTCAGTCCTGTCCCACTCTTTGTGACCTCATGAATAACAGCACGCCAGGCCTCCCTGTCCATCACCATCTCCCGGAGTTCACTCAGACTCACGTCCATCAAGTCAGTGATGCCATCCAGCCACCTCATCTTCTATTGTCCCCTTCTCCTCCTGCCCCCAATCCCTCCCAGCATCAGAGTCTGTTCCAATGAGTCAACTCTTCGTATGAGGTGGCCAAAGTACTAGAGTTTCAGCTTTAGCATCATTCCTTCCAAAGAAGTCCCAGGGCTGATCTCCTTCAGAATGGACTGGTTGCATCTCCTTGCAGTCCAAGGGACTCTCAAGAGTCTTCTCCAACACCACAGTTCAAAAGCATCAATTCTTCGGTGCTCAGCCTTGTTCACAGCCCAACTCTTACATCCATACATGACCACAGGAAAAACCATAGCCTTGACTAGGCGGACCTTAGTCGGCAAAGTAATGTCTCTGCTTTTGAATATACTATCCAGGTTGGTCATAACTTTTCTTCCAAGGAGTAAGCGTCTTTTAATTTCATGGCTGCAGTCACCATCTGCAGTGATTTTGGAGCCCAAAAAAATAAAGTCTGACACTGTTTCCACTGTTTCCCCATCTATTTCCCATGAAGTGATGGGACCGGATGCCATGATCTTCGTTTTCTGAATGTTGAGCTTTAAGCCAACTTTTTCGCTCTCCTCCTTCACTTTCATCAAGAGGCTTTTTAGCTCCTCCTCACTTTCTGCCATAAGGGTGGTGTCATCAGCATATCTGAGGTTATTGATATTTCTCCCGGCAATCTTGATTCCAGCTTGTGTTTCTTCCAGTCCAGCGTTTCTCATGATGTACTCTGCATATAAGTTAAATAAGCAGGGAGACAATATACAGCCTTGACGTACTCCTTTTCCTATTTGGAACCAGTCTGTTGTTCCATGTCCAGTTCTAACTGTTGCTTCCTGACCTGCATACAGATTTCTCAAGAGGCAGGTTAGGTGGTCTGGTATTCCCATCTCTTTCAGAATTTTCCACAGTTTATTGTGATCCACACAGTCAAAGGCTTTGGCATAGTCAATAAAGCAGAAATAGATGTTTTTCTGGAACTCTCTTGCTTTTTCCATGATCCAGCGGATGTTGGCAATTTGATCTCTGGTTCCTCTGCCTGTTCTAAAACCAGCTTGAACATCAGGGAGTTCACGGTTCACATATTGCTGAAGCCTGGCTTGGAGAATTTTGAGCATTACTTTACTAGCGTGTGAGATGAGTGCAATTGTGCGGTAGTTTGAGCATTCTTTGGCATTGCCTTTCTTTGGAATTGGAATGAAAACTGACCTTTTCCAGTCCTGTGGCCACTGCTGAGTTTTCCAAATTTGCTGGCATATTGAGTGCAGCACTTTCACAGCATCATCTTCCAGGATTTGAAACAGCTCAACGGGAATTCCATCACCTCCACTAGCTTTGTTCTTAGTGATGCTTTCTAAGGCCCACTTGACTTCACATTCCAAGATGTCTGGCTCTAGATTAGTGATCACATCCTCATGATTATCTGGGTCGTGAAGATCTTTTCTGTACAGTTCTTCTGTGTATTCTTGCCACCTCTTCTTAATATCTTCTGCTTCTGTTAGGTCCATACCATTTCTATCCTTTATCGAGCCCATCTTTGCATGAAATGTTCCCTTGGTATCTCCAATTCTCTTGAAGAGATCTCTAGTCTTTCCCATTCTGTTGTTTTCCTCTATCTCTTTGCATTGATTGCTGAAGAAGGCTTTCTTATCTCTTCTTGCTATTCTTTGGAACTCTGCATTCAGATGCTTATATCTTTTCTTTTCTCCTTTGCTTTTCGCCTCTCTTCTTTTCAGTGCTATTTGTAAGGCTTCTCCAGACAGCCATTTTGCTTTTTTGCATTTCTTTTCCATGGGGATGGTCTTGATCCCTGTCTCCTGTACAATGTCACGAACCTCATTCCATAGTTCATCAGGAACTCTGTCTATCAGATCTAGGCCCTTAAATCTATTTCTCACTTCCACTGTATAATCATAAGGGATTTGATTTAGGTCATACCTGAATGGTCTAGCGGTTTTCCCTACTTTCTTCAATTTAAGTCTGAATTTGGAAATAAGGAGTTCATGATCTGAGCCACAGTCAGCTCCTGGTCTTGTTTTTGTTGACTGTATAGAGCTTCTCCATCTTTGGCTGCAAAGAATATAATCAATCTGATTTCGGTGTTGACCATCTGGTGATGTCCATGTGTAGAGTCTTCTCTTGTGTTGCTGGAAGAGGGTGTTTGCTATGACCAGTGCATTTTCTTGGCAAAACTCTATTAGTCTTTGCCCTGCTTCATTCCGCATTCCAAGGCCAAATTTGCCTGTTACTCCAGGTGTTTCTTGACTTCCTACTTTAGCATTCCAGTCCCCTATAATGAAAAGGACATCTTTTTTGGGTGTTAGTTCTAAAAGGTCTTGTAGGTCTTCATAAAACCGTTCAACTTCAGCTTCTTCAGCATTACTGGTTGGGGCATAGACTTGGATAACTGTGATATTGAATGGTTTGCCTTGGAAACGAACAGAGATCATTCTGTCGTTTTTGAGATTGCATCCAAGTACTGCATTTCGGACTCTTTTGTTGACCATGATGGCTACTCCATTTCTTCTGAGGGATTCCTGCCCGCAGTAGTAGATATAATGGTCATCTGAGTTAAATTCACCCATTCCAGTCCATTTTAGTTCGCTGATTCCTAGAATGTCGACGTTCACCCTTGCCATCTCTTGTTTGACCACTTCCAATTTGCCTTGATTCATGGACCTGACATTCCAGGTTCCTATGCAATATTGTTCTTTACAGCATCGGATCTTGCTTCTATCACCAGTCACATCCACAACTGGGTATTGTTTTTGCTTTGGCTCCATCCCTTCATTCTTTCTGGAGTTATTTCTCCACTGATCTCCAGTAGCATATTGGGCACCTACTGACCTGGGGAGTTCCTCTTTCAGTATCCTATCATTTTGCCTTTTCATACTGTTCATGGGATTCTCAAGGCAAGAATACTGAAGTGGTTTGCCATTCCCTTCTCCAGTGGACCACATGCTGATGAAAACCACAATCACAGAAAACTAATCAAACTAATCACATGGACCACAGCCTTGTCTAACTCAATGAAACTATGAGCCATGCTGTGTAGGGCCATCCAAGTCTGATGGGTCATGGTGGAGAGTTCTGACAAAACGTGGTCCACTGGAGAAAGGAATGACAAACCACTTCAGTATTCTTGCCTTGAGAATCCCATGAACAGTATGAAAAGGCAAAAAGGTATGACATTGAAAGATGAACTCCCCAGGTCGGTAGGTGCCCAATATGCTACTGGAGAAGAGTGGAGAAATAACTCCAAAAAGAATGAAGCAATGGAGCCAAAGCAAAAACAATACCCTGTTTTGGATGTGACAGGTGATAGAAGTAAAGTCCAATGCTGTAAAGTAAACCCGCTGGCACACATTAATTGAGCTCTTGACAATGCCAAGCACTATCTTGTGTATTTTACCTTCATTTTCTTGTTTAATCTTTACACCACTGTGTGTTCATTATGTTACTATATGTGTTACAAGTGGAAAGTGAAAGTGCAGTGAAAGTGTTAGTCTCTCAGTCATGTGCAACTCTTTACAACCCCGTGGGCTGGGGCCCACCAAGCTCCTCTGTTCATGGAATTCTTTAGGCAAGAATACTGGGGTAGGTAGTTATTCCCTTCTCCAGGGGATCTTCCTGACCCAGGGATCAAGCCCAGGTCCCCCACATTGCAGGCAGATTCTTTACCATCTGAGCCACCAAGGAAGCCCTATTACAAGTGTTCTGACTTACAATAACTTAACCTAGGATACACTAGCAGAGAGCTGAGATTTACATTTAGTTATCTATTCAAATATCTGTGTTCTTTTTATGATGCTGCCTAGCCTCTCATAGTTATGAGAGTCATAACTTTAAGTATTGTTATTCTTACCTATTAGAGCCCTTATTGAACATGTTAAGGATCTGAAAGGTTGTAAATGATCATATTAGTAATGGATACAAAAGTCTTAGCATGCATTATAAATGTTACTTTCAGAAAGGAGTTCAACATATCAGTAGGATCAGTGCTTTGAAAACACAGAATCAGATGATGAAAACTGACTAGTAAGGATTATTGAATCTCTGAATATTTTGACATCATCACCACAATTTTGTCATCACACACCAGCCCTTTTAAGTCCCTTTTCAGTGTAGATATGTATTAGTTCAGTACTTAAAATCTCAATAGAATCTTATGTGGTGAAAAGACAGTGAGAAAGGAGTCTCTTAAGCTGACAGGTTGATTGTTTCTCCAATCTATGTTTTTTGAAAATCTTCTAACATTATCTGTAATATAGTCAAAACTTTAGTAAAGTAGGTTGGGCTACTTCATTAAGTGAGGCATAAAATAAATGATTAATTAAGAGTTTATTTCAGGAAGAATGTAAAGATTATTTTATCAGCTACCAACAACAACAACAAAAAGGTAATGGTATATATTCCGCTCTTTGCTTGAAATACTAATATCACACTAGTCATCCATGTGTAATTTGTAGGATTTATAGTTAAAAGGAAAGGAGATTCTCCTATTTAACACTCTTAATTTTTAGATAAGAAAACTGAAGTTCTGAAAAATTTAGTCATTTGCTTAATGTCAGACAGCTAATATTTTTCAGAAATGGAATTGAAAACTGGACTTCTTTTTCATTAATTTATTAGTTTATTCATTTGTTCATCTTAAAATTTTAATTCAGTAATTCTTGTAACATTTATCGAGGCTTTGCTATATAATATCCACAATACTAGATGTCATCATATGTTTGTTTCATTTAATTCTCATAAGGTATACATTAGCTTTATTTTATAGGTAGCTGGGAAATTCTGAAAGAGATGGGAATACCAGACCACCTGACCTGTCTCTTGAGAAATCTGTATGCAGGTCAGGAAGCAACATTTAGAACTCGACATGTAACAACTGACTGGTTCCAAATAGGAAAAGGAGTACATCAAGTCTGTATGTTGTCACCCTGCTTGTTTAACTTCTATGCAGAGTACATCATGAGAAATGCTGGACTGGAAGAGACACAAGCTGGAATCAAGATTGCTGGGAGAAATCTCAATAACCTCAGATATGCTGATGACACCACCCTTATGGCAGAAAGTGAAGTAGAACTAAAAAGCCTCTTGATGAAAGTGAAAGAGGAGTAAAAAAGTTGGCTTAAAGCTCAACATTCAGAAAACAAAGATCATGGCATCTGGTCCCATCACTTCATGGGAAATAGATGGGGAAACAGTGGAAACAGTGGCTGACTTTATTTNTCTTGATGAAAGTGAAAGAGGAGTAAAAAAGTTGGCTTAAAGCTCAACATGCAGAAAACAAAGATCATGGCATCTGGTCCCATAACTTTATGGGAAATAGATGGAGAAACAGTGGAAACAGTGTCAGACTATCTTTTGGGGGCTCCAAAATCACTGCAGATGGTGACTGCAGCCATGAAATTAGAAGACGCTTACTCCTTGGAAGAAAAGTTATTACCAACCTAGACAGCATATTGAAAAGCATAGACATTACTTTGCCAGCAAAGTTCCATTTAGTCAAGGCTATGGTTTTTCCAGTGGTCATGTATGGATGTGAGAGTTGGACTGTGAAGAAGGCTGAGCACCAAAGAATTGATGCTTTTGAACGGTGGTGTTGGAGAAGACTCTTGAGAGTCCCTTGGACTGCAAGGAGATCCAATCAGTCCATTCTGAAGGAGATCAGCCCTGGGATTTCTTTGGAAGGAATGATGCTAAAGCTGAAACTCCAGTACTTTGGCCACCTCATGCAAAGAGTTAACTCATTGGAAAAGACTCTGATGCTGGGAAGGATTGGGGGCAGGAGGAGAAGGGGACGACAGAGGATGAGATGGCTGGATGGCATCACTGACTTGATGGACGTGAATCTGAGTGAACCCCGGGAGTTGCTGATGGACAGGGAGGCCTGGCGTGCTGAGATTCATGGGGTTGCAAAGAGTCAGACATGACTGAGTGACTGAACTGAAGTGAGATTAAGAAAACTGAGATTGAAAATGTTGCTCAGGGTCTCACAGCGAACATGAATTATCTAGCTAGAGAGAAAATGGGAACAATTTGAAGCTTCCCTGTAAAATTCCAAAGTCAAGCACAGTAGGGAACCCTCATATACTGTTGGTGGGAATGTAAATTGGTGCAGCCACTATGGGGAAGAGTTATGGAGGTTCCTTTAAAAAACTAAAAACAGAGTTACCGTATGATCCAGTAATCCTATTTCTGAGCATATATTCGAAAAAGACCAAATTCAAGCACAGTAGAGATAAGCAAGCCTCTGCTCCAACTCTAAAACAATAATTATCTTGGTTAGGCTTTCAACCTGAGCTGGTAGAGAACTTACTATTTGAAGTGACTAGTCAGAGCCTGAAGTGATCGTACTCTGAATTGTCATCTGAACAGAGATTTATGTTTTATTTTATTTTACATCTTGATTTCCAAAAATAAATTTAAAAACAATTAAAAAAACTAGAAAATAGTCCATCTGAAGCATAAGTATTTCCATTTTTGCCTCTTTCCTTCCAATATTCTTTTTTATGTATACACATTTTAAATGACTGCAGTCATAGAACTGCAAGATTATATATTGCTTTTTATTAGTTAACATGAGAATATTCATATAATCTTCCAATGTCAACCTATATTGTTACATGCATAAACTTTGCAATTATAAGTTTAATATTCAATAACTATTCAATTGCATAATCATACTATGATTTACCTTATTCTCTTTGTTGAACAGTTATTTTTTAAACTAACATAACTAGTGAACATATTTTAGTCTCTAGAGTTAGTGTTTTTTATCTCTTGTCTTATCATTTATTTAAGAAATCATGTGGGAAATAGTTTAAATTCAGTGAGTCAATATGTATATAATTATTGCTCTATATACTTCTATATTGTCAAAAGGGTTGGTACAAATTTATGGTGCCTACATAAGTAATGAAAAAAGCAGTTTATCACATTGGGGTCTATTAAATTTTTGGCAAATTTTGGTAATGTAGTAACTGGCTAGCTGCTTTAGATAATTAGCATATATGTAATAAAGGTGATATTTTGTAACCTAAATGCAAAGATTTAACCCTCATTTTTGCTTCAGTAGAGTGTTATCTCCTATTTGGGATAGCATATTAATCTCAAAGCTTAGGGCACAGAATATCAAAAATTATAGATTC
The DNA here is from genome assembly GCA_006410675.1 of Oreotragus oreotragus. Lineage (NCBI taxonomy): Eukaryota > Metazoa > Chordata > Mammalia > Artiodactyla > Bovidae > Oreotragus > Oreotragus oreotragus. The sequence continues at coordinate 308,315 of SJYX01017495.1, read as the reverse complement.
CCTGCTGTGAGTGATGATGAAAAAAAGAAAGCAGTTTCTAAACTAAGATTTGCTACAATATTCATCTCCTCTCTTCTTTTAGTTTCTTTCATACGAAGACTAAAAATAACTTTGCATAGAAAATTGTGCAGAGGATATAAAGACTTTTGATTAAAGACTCCTTCAAATGTTGATATATTTTTAATATATAACTTCCTTTAATATTGTAACCAATAATTAAAATAAATCTACATCAAAAAACAATAAAGAAGTTAACCATGAAAATTCTCATTAAATACAGTTTTAATGAATTCATTTTATTTCATTTAAGACTATTTTACAAAGGCATGTATTTTGGAATAAATAATAGGAACACTCCTTGATATATCTTGTAGAGTTTTGAATGTTTAGGAAGAAAAATGTTTTAGTCATTCATCCAATAAATCTCTACTACTTAATATCATTTGTTTATTGTGGTAAAAATCACATTATATAAAATTTAGCATCTTACCAATTCTAAGCATATAGTACAGTAGGGTTAACTATATACACATTTTTGTGCAACACCTCTCTAAAATTGTCTCATCTTACAAACTAAAACTCTGTACTCATTGAACAAAACTTTCCTTTTCCCACTTCCTCACCCTGAGAACAAATGTTCTTACTGTTGTTGGTCAGTCACTCAGTTTTATCTGACCCTTTGTGACCCCATGGACTGCAGATGGCAGGCTTCCCTGTCCTTCACCATCTTCCAAAATTTGCTCAAACTCATGTCTATAAGTTGGTGATGCAACCAATCCTCTGTCGTCCCCTTCTCCTGCCTTCAGTCTTTCCCAGCATCAGGGTCTTTTCCAGTAATTCAGCTCTTCACATCAGGTGACCAAAGTGTTGGCGCTTCAGCTTCAGCATCAGTCCTTCCAGTGAATATTCAGGGTTGATTTTCTTCAGGATAGACTGGTTGGATCTCCCTGCAGTCCAAGGGACTCTCAAGAGTCTTCTCCAACACCACAGTCAAGCCTAATCAAGAGACTCTTTAGTTCCTCTTTGCTTTCTGCTCTTAGAGTGTTATCATCTGCATGTCTGAGGTTATTGATATATCACCTGGCAATCTTAATTCCAGCTTATGATTCATCCAGCCTGGTATTTCACATGATGGTACTCTGCATATAAGTTAAATAAGCAGGGTAACAATATACAGCCTTGACATGCTCATTTCCCAATTTTGAACCAGTCTGCTGTTCCATGTCCATGTCTGGTTCTGTCACTTCTTGACATGCATACAGGTTTCTAGACATGTGTAAGGTGGTCTCTCTCTTTAAGAATTTAAGGCAGTCCAAGGTATTTAAGAATTTTCCACAGTTTGTTGTGATCCATATCATCAAAGGCTTTAGCGTAGTCAATGATGCAGAAAATGCTTTTCAGGAATTCCCATGCTTTTGGATTTCACAAATAACTGATATTATATGATACTTGTCTTTCTGTGTCTGACTTGCTTCACTCAGCATTACAATCTCTAGGTCCATACCTGTTGCTGCCAATGGCATTTTTTATTGCTGAGCAATATTCCATTTTATATATGTGTCACATCTTCTTTATTCATTCCTCTGTTGATGGACAGTTAGGTTGCTTCCATGGGGTTCTCTTTATTTTTAAGACTGAATAATATTCCATTTTGTGTGTACACCATATTTTCTTTATCCATTCATCTATCAGTGGACATTGAGGTTGCTTCTACCTCTTGGCTCTTGTGAATAATTTGCCAGTGAACATGGATGTGCAAATACCTTTTCAGTTCAGTTCAGTTCAGTCGCTCAGTCGTGTCCGATTCTTTGTGACCCCATGAATCGCAGCATGCCAGGCCTCCCTGTCCATCACCAACTCCTGGAGTTCACTCAGACTCATGTCCATTGAGTCAGTGATGCCATTCAGCCATCTCATCCTCTGTCATCCCCTTCTCTTCCTGCCCCCAATCCCTCCCAGCATCAGAGTCTTTTCCAATGAGTCAACTCTTCACATGAGGTGGCCAAAGTACTGGAGTTTCAGCTTTAGCATCAGTCCTTCCAAAGAAATCCCAGGGCTGATCTCCTTCAAAATGGACTGGTTGGATCTCCTTGCCATCCAAGGGACTTTCAAGAGTCTTCTCCAACAGCACAGTTCAAAAGCATCAATTCTTTGGTGCTCAGCCTTCTTCACAGCCCATCTCTCACATCCATACATGACCACAGGATAAACCATAGCCTTGATTAGACGGACCTTAGTCGGCAAAGTAATGTCTCTGCTTTTGAATATGCTATCTAGGTTGGTCATAACTTTCCTTCCAAGGAGTAAGCGTCTTTTAATTTCATGGCTGCAGTCACCATCTGCAGTGATTTTGGAGCCCAGAAAAATATAATTTTCCACAGTTTATTGTGATCCACACAGTCAAAGGCTTTGGCATAGTCAATAAAGCAGAAATTTAGAGAGCCCATTTTCAGTTCTATCATATATGTACCCAGCAGTGAGATTGCTGAATTGTCTAGTAACTCCATTTTTAATTTTTGTGCAGCCTCCATACTGTTTTCCACACCAACAGTGCACAAGGGTTCCAATTTCCCATGTCCTCATGAACATTTGCTATTTTCTTTTTAAAAAAGTTGTAGCCACTGGAATAGATATGAGATAATATCTCATTGTAGTTTTGATTAGCATTTCCCTGATAATTATTGAAATTGAGGATCTTTAATATGCTTGTTGGCCAGATATATATCTTTTGTGGAGAAATGTTTATTAAGTACTTTGCCCATGTTTTCAATTGAATTATTTTCTTGTTGTTGAGCTGTGGTTTTTATATAGTCTAGATAGTAACCCTGCAGGCATGGCTTGGTTTCACCCAAGACGGGCAGGTCATGGTGGAGAGGTCTGACAGAACGTGGTCCACTGGAGAAGAGAATGGCAAGCCACTTCAGTATTCTTGCCTTGAGAACCCCATGAACAGTAAGAAAAAGCAAAATGATAGGATATCAAAAGAGAATCTCCCCAGGTCGTTAGGTGCCCAGTATGCTACTAGAGATCAGGGGAGAAATAACTCCAGAAAAAATGAAGGGATGGAGCCAAAGCAAAAACAATACCCAGTTGTGCATGTGACTGGTGATAGAAGCAAGATCCGATGCTGTAAAGAACAATATTGCATAGGAACCTGGAATGTCAGGTCCATGAATCAAGGCAAATTGGAAGTGGTCAAACAAGAGATGGCAAGGGTGAACGTCGACATTCTAGGAATCAGCGAACTAAAATGGACTGGAATGGGTGAATTTAACTCAGATGACCATTATATCTACTACTGCGGGCAGGAATCCCTCAGAAGAAATGGAGTAGCCATCATGGTCAACAAAAGAGTCCGAAATGCAGTACTTGGATGCAATCTCAAAAACGACAGAATGATCTCTGTTCGTTTCCAAGGCAAACCATTCAATATCACAGTTATCCAAGTCTATGCCCCAACCAGTAATGCTGAAGAAGCTGAAGTTGAACGGTTTTATGAAGACCTACAAGACCTTGTAGAACTAACACCCAAAAAAGATGTCCTTTTCATTATAGGGGACTGGAATGCTAAAGTAGGAAGTCAAGAAACACCTGGAGTAACAGGCAAATTTGGCCTTGGAATGCGGAATGAAGCAGGGCAAAGACTAATAGAGTTTTGCCAAGAAAATGCACTGGTCATAGCAAACACCCTCTTCCAGCAACACAAGAGAAGACTCTACACATGGACATCACCAGATGGTCAACACCGAAATCAGATTGATTATATTCTTTGCAGCCAAAGATGGAGAAGCTCTATACAGTCAACAAAAACAAGACCAGGAGCTGACTGTGGCTCAGATCATGAACTCCTTATTTCCAAATTCAGACTTAAATTGAAGAAAGTAGGGAAAACCGCTAGACCATTCAGGTATGACCTAAATCAAATCCCTTATGATTATACAGTGGAAGTGAGAAATAGATTTAAGGGCCTAGATCTGATAGACAGAGTTCCTGATGAACTATGGAATGAGGTTCGTGACATTGTACAGGAGACAGGGATCAAGACCATCCCCATGGAAAAGAAATGCAAAAAAGCAAAATGGCTGTCTGGAGAAGCCTTACAAATAGCACTGAAAAGAAGAGAGGCGAAAAGCAAAGGAGAAAAGAAAAGATATAAGCATCTGAATGCAGAGTTCCAAAGAATAGCAAGAAGAGATAAGAAAGCCTTCTTCAGCAATCAATGCAAAGAGATAGAGGAAAACAACAGAATGGGAAAGACTAGAGATCTCTTCAAGAGAATTGGAGATACCAAGGGAACATTTCATGCAAAGATGGGCTCGATAAAGGATAGAAATGGTATGGACCTAACAGAAGCAGAAGATATTAAGAAGAGGTGGCAAGAATACACAGAAGAACTGTACAGAAAAGATCTTCACGACCCAGATAATCATGAGGATGTGATCACTAATCTAGAGCCAGACATCTTGGAATGTGAAGTCAAGTGGGCCTTAGAAAGCATCACTAAGAACAAAGCTAGTGGAGGTGATGGAATTCCAGTTGAGCTGTTTCAAATCCTGGAAGATGATGCTGTGAAAGTGCTGCACTCAATATGCCAGCAAATTTGGAAAACTCAGCAGTGGCCACAGGACTGGAAAAGGTCAGTTTTCATTCCAATTCCAAAGAAAGGCAATGCCAAAGAATGCTCAAACTACCGCACAATTGCACTCATCTCACACGCTAGTAAAGTAATGCTCAAAATTCTCCAAGCCAGGCTTCAGCAATATGTGAACCGTGAACTCCCTGATGTTCAAGCTGGTTTTAGAACAGGCAGAGGAACCAGAGATCAAATTGCCAACATCCGCTGGATCATGGAAAAAGCAAGAGAGTTCCAGAAAAACATCTATTTCTGCTTTATTGACTATGCCAAAGCCTTTGACTGTGTGGATCACAATAAACTGTGGAAAATTCTGAAAGAGATGGGAATACCAGACCACCTAACCTGCCTCTTGAGAAATCTGTATGCAGGTCAGGAAGCAACAGTTAGAACTGGACATGGAACAACAGACTGGTTCCAAATAGGAAAAGGAGTACGTCAAGGCTGTATATTGTCTCCCTGCTTATTTAACTTATATGCAGAGTACATCATGAGAAACGCTGGACTGGAAGAAACACAAGCTGGAATCAAGATTGCCGGGAGAAATATCAATAACCTCAGATATGCTGATGACACCACCCTTATGGCAGAAAGTGAGGAGGAGCTAAAAAGCCTCTTGATGAAAGTGAAGGAGGAGAGCGAAAAAGTTGGCTTAAAGCTCAACATTCAGAAAACGAAGATCATGGCATCCGGTCCCATCACTTCATGGGAAATAGATGGGGAAACAGTGGAAACAGTGTCAGACTTTATTTTTTGGGGCTCCAAAATCACTGCAGATGGTGACTGCAGCCATGAAATTAAAAGACGCTTACTCCTTGGAAGAAAAGTTATGACCAACCTGGATAGTATATTCAAAAGCAGAGACATTACTTTGCCGACTAAGGTCCGCCTAGTCAAGGCTATGGTTTTTCCTGTGGTCATGTATGGATGTGAAAGTTGGACTGTGAAGAAAGCTGAGCGCCGAAGAATTGATGCTTTTGAACTGTGGTGTTGGAGAAGACTCTTGAGAGTCCCTTGGACTGCAAGGAGATCCAACCAGTCCATTCTGAAGGAGATCAACCCTGGGATTTCTTTGGAAGGAATGATGCTAAAGCTGAAACTCCAGTACTTTGGCCACCTCATGCGAAGAGTTGACTCATTGGAAAAGACTCTGATGCTGGGAGGGATTGGGGGCAGGAGGAGAAGGGGACGACCGAGGATGAGATGGCTGGATGGCATCACAGACTCAATGGACCTGAGTCTGAGTGAACTCTGGGAGATGGTGATGGATAGGGAGGCCTGGCATGCTGCGATTCATGGGGTCGCAAAGAGTCAGACAGGACTGAGCGACTGAACTGAACTGAACTGAAATAGTAACCCTTTATCAGATATATGAATGCAAATATTTTCTCCCATCTCTTAGTTTTCCTTTCAACTTTGTTGATTTTTTTTCAATTGCTGTGCCAAAGTCTTTAAATTTGATGTCATCTCCTTTGTTTACGTTTGTTTTTGATCCTTGTGCTTTGGGTAACATATCCAAGAAATCATTGCCAAATTTAATGTCAGGAACGTTTCCCCTATGTTCTAGGAGTTTTGTAGTTATTGTATTTAGCTACTTAATCCATTTTGAGCTAATTTTTGTATGTGATATGCATGCAATTTCATTGTTTTTAATGTAAATATCCAGTTTTCCTAACACTCCATTTATTGAAGAGACTATTCTTTCTTTGTTGCATAGCCTTGGCACTCTTGTTAAAGGTCATTTGAACATTATATAGGACATGTGTATGTTCAAATTATATATATATGTATATATATATATAAAATATTTAGTCTCTCTATTCTGTTCCAAGGGTCTATATGTCTGTATTTATGCTAATACCATACTGCCCATTCTGCTTTGATTACTGTAGCTTTGTTTGGAAAGAAAGAAGTGTGAAACATCTAGCTTTATTTCTCTTTCCCATAAGTGTTTTGTCTTTTTGGGGTTCTTTGAAATTACAGATAAATTTTAGGATTTTTTTTTCTATTTCTATAAAATAAAAAATTGCCATTAGGCTTTATAGAGATTCTATTAAAGTCGTTTTGGGTAGTATGAACATTTTAACAATATTAAGGTCTCCAATCCATGAACTTGAGATGTCTTTCCATTCATTTGTACCTTCTTTAATTTATTTCATTAATAGTATGTAATTATCAATGTACAATTCTTTCACCTCCTTGGTTAAGTTTATTTCTAATATTTTGTTCTTTTCCATACAATTATAAATGAAATTGTTTTCTTAAGTTTGTTTTCTGATAGGTTGTTGTTAGCTTATATAAATCCAATTGATTTTTGGATGTTGATTTTTGAATGATGCATCTTTACTGAATGTATGATTTTTAACGATCTGTGTTTTTACTCTTTAGGGTTTCTTTGTATAAGATAATACAGTCCAAAAACCACATAAGTTTATTTATTCCTTTCCAATTTGAATGGCGCTTATTTATTTTACTTGCCTAATTGTTATTTCTGCCCCCTAGTACTATGGTAGATAAAAATCAAGAAACCGGAATTCTTGCCTTGATGTTAGAGGGAAATATTTCAGTTTTTCTCCATTGAAGAGGATGTTATCTGTATGTTTTCATATATAGAGAGGATGAAATATATAGAGAGGATATATATATATAAAATATAGAGAGAGGATATATATATATATATAAGAGGATATTTTCATATATGGCTTTTATTANAATTCTTGCCTTGATGTTAGAGGGAAATATTTCAGTTTTTCTCCATTGAAGAGGATGTTATCTGTATGTTTTCATATATAGAGAGGATGAAATATATAGAGAGGGTATATATATATAAAATATAGAGAGAGGATATATATATATATATAAGAGGATATTTTCATATATGGCTTTTATTATGGTGAGGTGATTTTCTTCTAATCATCATTTTTTAGTGTTTTTATCATGAAAGGATATTTATTTTTTTCAAATCCCTTTTCTACATCAGTTGTAGTTTATGTCCTTCATTCTGACAGTATGGTATTTTTATATTGATTGATTTTCATTCTTGAACCAGTTTTGCATTCCAAGATGCATTGGTTAACTTCTAGTGTGCATTTGGTAAATAGTAAGATGACAAAACTCAAACTTTGAAAAGAATCCTAGAAGATCAGGGGAGACTTCATGGAGGCAGTGGTACATTTGAAATGAGACTTTTAGGGTGAGAAATCTAATGATGGAGAAGTACAAGCCTGTACCACCCCTTGAATTCATATCCCTGCTACTTCCACACCACATTAAGGTGTGAGAATCTCTGTGCTCATCCAGTCTCAGAAGTCTCACCATAGTGCTCTTATCCAGAGGCCTCAGCCCTCTTCTCATTTGACATGTGGGTATAGTGGGGTGGTTGCCATGATGATGAGCTGCTAATAGCTTCCTTCAAGAAAACCTGCTCTGGAGAATATAGTCAAAAGATAAACTCTAGGTGACATATCAGACCACATGTCCCCTGAGCCACTCTCAGTCACTGGACCAGGTTTGGTCAAATAACTAGAGCTATACCATTACTGCCCAGTGTGGAATATTGACAAAGGCAACATTTCTCAGATTCTTTATTGGCTTATGTGAGATTCTCTCAGAACAGCACTGCAGCTTGAATTTCTTCCTGTCCAATTCTGCCCTTTTCCCTCCTTTCACAGGTACCAGACCCTGCTTTGCTATTTGGAAGCTCTCTTTTCTCAGCCTTAGTCCTTTATTCTTATCCTTAATGGGAAATTCTCCCCAAAACTCTCTAGCAGACCTAATGCCATCTTGGTTTCTTCTTGTCAAATGGCCTGAACTGACAAAGAGGAAACCCTACAACTCCCTCCCACCAGGGTTATCTCTCCATTGTGGCCAACTTGAAGTCAGTGTTCTCTGCCCTTTGGTACTGTAGCTAGTATATTTCCTTGACAGTGTTAGGTGTTCATAAGCGCTAAGTACAGAAGGTGTCTTCAAGAAACTTCTGTCTTCAGGCCTGTAGGACCCTTGAGGCAAGAGAATACAAAGGCCTGATTACTTTCTTTTCGTCAGAGAGGGGAAAATATAGAAAACAAAGCACAAGGAGCTCTCATTACTCTGAAATATTTATTTACTTATTAGGACATGTTTGAACTATACTCTTTCACATATAGTATTTCATTTGATATTCACAATGGTTCTTAGAGGTAGGTATTGTTTGTATTTTTCTACATGGAGGCATTTAGAGTAAAGCAGATATGTATTTTTTCAAAAGTCACACAGAAAGCAAATGGTCAGCCTGGCAGTTTGCCCTCTAGCCTGCTAAATATCAGATACTGTGTTTTTCAAAATGAATCATCCTGCAACCTGCTTTCTTTTTAAGGTCTTAGTAATGGATGAAATCCCTTCAACAATGTGTGACTTGTGCAGCTTTACACTAAGAAATACCCTGTGCCTGTTTTAATGTTTTCTGAAAATTCTTAGTAAGTTTTGAACTAAGGGGCTCATATTTTCATTTTGCATTGGCCCCCACAAATTATGTAGGCAGTTCTTAATCATAAGTCACTATCTTAACCCTTCATATACCGTACATCTTACAGCAAAATCCCCTAGATTGTATAGTTTATACACAACATTTATTGCTCATAGGTTTGGAGGCTATATGTGCAACTTGTTCAGATTCTACTGAGGGTCTTTTTCTGGGTTGCAGGCTTCTTGTTGTATCCTTACATGATAGAAGTAGTGGTCGACGGAGCTCTGTGGGGATCTCTCTTGTAAATGCACTTCAGGCTTCACCCTCATGTCCCTCCCGTCTCCAGAGGATCTTCCTGACCCAGGGATCAAACCGCGGTCTCCTGCATTGCAGGCAGATTCTTTACCATCTGAGCTATAGGGAAGATCTTCATTAAACATTAGTGAGACTATATAGAAGAAACACAGCTGAGTGCTATATTCTTAACACTTCTTAAATGCTTTAAATAACTATAACATATAACAGATTTTATATTTCCCTAGAAAAATAAACAAATCTTTTCACACATTGAGAACAACTCATGCCAGAGATAAGCTTACTCATTATTGGGAACTGGCTACACAATTATGTCTACTGATAAATTGTTTTTAATTTTTTTGAACATACCTGGTGATTCCAGGCCATCAGAGGGTGATTTAGAGTGAGTCTTGGGTCCAGTCTTGCCTTTCTGTTTAATAACTGTATGACCACANGATTTTCCATATACTCTACTCTTCATCTCATTCAATTTGTTTTGAATCTGAAAGGGAAGAAGGGGGTTAAATCTCCACCGAGGAAACCAACACTTCTGTCAAATTCTAGTAACTGAAAGGATTTGGCCTGAAAGGTTCAAAGGTAATGATTTAAAATGTCCTTTTGATTGTATGTTTTTTTATCACAATCAACCTAAATGTGATTCAAGTGTTTATAGGATGCCCCATTGGAATATATATTTTCCTTGTTTATGTAACAACAAATAACATAGGAAATGGTATCATTAATTGCAACATTTATCCTGTGTTCAAAAATGGAGTTTTGGAACCAAGTACACATGACTTCTAATCCCAGGTCTGGCAAACCACATAACCTCACTGAAGCGTTTCTTTGTGTCTTTATCTCTACAATACAAAATAGCAGCTACTCTTAATGCATGGTTAATGCAAGGATTAAATAAGATAATACATGCATAGCACAGTGTCTGATATACAGTGGGCATCAAATATATGAGAGCTGTGATTATCAGATCCTCATGTCTATTAAGTTTTATTTTATAATAATTCACTAGGTACAAAATCCTCTCACACCAAAGGATTTTTCCTTCATAAGAAACTTTCCTGAAATTGTAATTACCTTAAGATATTCTCAGTATCACAGACAATCTTTCTCTTAAGCTTGCAATTAGTAAATATGTTACTTTAAACAAATGTTAGGTTATCCTACCTCCTTCTGCTTCAAATTCATAATGTGCCATTTTGAGGTAATTCAAGCATTTTTTCAGCTTTCACCACTTAATTTGTGTGAATTTTGAATCTTGGGGCAAACTGAGGTCAAGGAAAAAAAGTCCCTGTGGATATTGCTGTAACAGATCTTTTAATGCTTTTAATATTAGATATACTTGTAGAGTGTCCATGGTACAATTTAATAAATTCTGGTTTTGTTGCCTTTAGTAAAAAGATTCTTATATCAGTCCATAAGGAATTTTTTGGATAAATTCCTTTCTTGGTTAAATTATCTCATTAGCTGCACTGTCTACTGCTGAGAGACTCTGTTGTGAAAATGAGACTTAAGTAACTTTAAGTGTCTAAAATTGATCTCTTTCCCAGCATATAGATTTACTGTTGCCAAGCTATAAAAGAAGCTTTATCTCATATCTTGTGCCCAAGGGGAATCTTTTAGGCTCAGCTTTCCAAATTGGCTTAGAGATGCTCTGTAAGATACTTTCCTTGCGCTCATGTGTTTGCATTGTCTGATTTTACATACTTAAATTTTCGACATTTCCAGCTTACTCTCTCCCTTCCCTCAAATCTCCATTTCCCTTTGTTTCATGCCCCCAAATCCTCAGGCAACTCAAATCACCCCCAACTTTGGCCTAGTTCCCTAAGACCACACTCAATGTAGGCAAAGAATGGCTTGTAGAAACCATACAAGCAGTTATTTAATGAAAGAAGACTGTAATTTCAGTATAATGCCATTAAAAATTATAAATAATAGTATTCAAACGCAGACTCTATCCTCCTGGTATGGCTTATCTGTGCTTGTATTTTTTCTTTAATTTTAGAAATCATTTTTACATGGAATGAAACAATAATTAAATGTTTAGTTTAGGAGACAAACATTCTCCTTTTAAAGAAGGAAAATCAAACAAAAAATTTCTTCATTAAACATTGTGGGTGGGTTAGTCGCTCAGTTGTGTCTGACTCTTTCCAGCCCCATGAACTGTAGCCTGTCAGGCTCCTCTGTCCATGGGATTCTCCAGGCAAGAATACTGGAGTGGATTGCCATTCCCGTCTCCAGAGGATCTTCCTGACCCAGGGATCAAACCGCGGTCTCCTGCATTGCAGGCAGATTCTTTACCATCTGAGCTATAGGGAAGATCTTCATTAAACATTAGTGAGACTATATAGAAGAAACACAGCTGAGTGCTATATTCTTAACACTTCTTAAATGCTTTAAATAACTATAACATATAACAGATTTTATATTTCCCTAGAAAAATAAACAAATCTTTTCACACATTGAGAACAACTCATGCCAGAGATAAGCTTACTCATTATTGGGAACTGGCTACACAATTATGTCTACTGATAAATTGTTTTTAATTTTTTTGAACATACCTGGTGATTCCAGGCCATCAGAGGGTGATTTAGAGTGAGTCTTGGGTCCAGTTTTGCCTTTCTGTTTAATAACTGTATGACCACAAACAACTTCTCCGTTTTATTACTTACAGAGAATTAAAAATAGTTTCTACTTCATTATATTGCAGTGAAAATTAAATGAGAAAATGTGTAATGTAATTTATACATTAGCTGAAATATAGTACATGCTCAATAAAAATTAGCTCTTACCATCAGGGGCTTCCCTGGTAGCTCAGCTGGTAAAATATCTTCCTGCAATGCAGGAGACCCCAGTTTTAGAGGGATAGGATACCTACTAGGAGACAGGATAGGATAGGAAGGGATAGGATACCCACTCCAGTATTCTTGGGCTTCCCTGGTGGCTCAGCTGGTAAAGAATCCACCTGCAATGTGGGAGACCTGAATTTGATCCCTGGATTGGAAAGATTCCCTTGGAGAAGGAAACTGGCTACCCACTCCAGAGAAAAAAAAAAAAAAAAAGGAAAAAAAAAATAAAAAAAATACAGGGGATTGCTAATGCTATCTCTTTTGGGAATTAAGATTTCAACATATGAATTTGGGGGGAATACAAACATTCAGACCATGGAAGTTATGCTATGATTTTTCAGTTGTCAAAACTAATCCCTAAAAAAATGACAGCAATCTTAAATCCCCCTACCTGACTGTGAGACTTTAAGCAAATTCTCATCCCAAGGTCTTCTGGGCCAAATATTACTCTCTTCCCCATCCCCATCACCAGCCAATGCTCCTAATATGTTCAGATTTGCATTTTAGGAAGATATGTCTGGCACCTCTGCAGAGGGACATGGAGGAGGCCAAGTTGAAAAATAGATGCTTTGATGTTTAGTAGCAGATAGGGATGGGGAGCCTGGTGGGCTGTCATCTATGGGGTCGCACAGAGTCCGACACAACTGAAGTGAATTAGCAGCAGCAGCAGCAATGTTGTTTATAGGGTTTCTACAGTGGCTTAATGGTAAAGAATCCACCTGCAGTGCAGGAGCGTCAGGAGACATGGGTTCAATTCCTGTGTTGAGATGACCCCTGGAGGAGGGCATGGCAACCCACTCTAGTATTCTTACCTGGAGAATCCCATGGACAGAGGAGGCTGGGGGGTACATTTTATAGAGTTGCAAAGAGTTGGGCACAACTGAAGTAATTTAGCATGCACACTGTTGTTTTTCTGAGTTGGTATAGGGCCATAATCCTTCATCTTTAATTCTGAAATTCCAAAGTGATAGATTTGGATATGAGGTGACAATCTTTATTTATGCCACTTAGTGTGAATATTCGTATGTTTTGCTGCAGAAATATTGTTTGATTATTGATTTCTGCTCTGAAACCCCATTGATTTAGTTTGTTAACAAATATAACTTTTAATACTTATAAAAAACTAATCGCCCAAATTTTCAATTCCTTAGAGTTTTGACTGGAGGATTACATACAAGGATTTTTTTTTTTCACTCATTAGTGAAAATATTATGTAGCTTCATTGGGAATTGATCTCATGGAAGCAATTTTAAGCCCACCAAATATTGTAGAGTCAGTGATTTGTGGAACTTCTGGGCTTGCTGAAACAGTCTCAGTAAGAACCCTGGGAAAAGGCAAGNTATTATGTAGCTTCATTGGGAATTGATCTCATGGAAGCAATTTTAAGCCCACCAAATATTGTAGAGTCAGTGATTTGTGGAACTTCTGGGCTTGCTGAAACAGTCTCAGTAAGAACCCTGGGAAAAGGCAAGTCAAAAAAGGTTAAAATTGAGGAATGAGTTCTAAAATAAATCTGAAGATTATATGGATATGCAAATTGTTAAAAGGGCATTGCCTGAATTTTCTGTGACTTTATATTCATTTTGTTTATCTAGTACCTATGGAGCTTGCAATCCACTCAAGTTACTTTCATAATAAGAAATTTAAGTTTATTGGTTGGTCGTAGTGTAGTCAGTCTGCCTAGCACAGAATAAGAACTTAATAAATGTTTGTCAAATGAATGAATAATTGAAACAGCTTCATTCACATTCACATCTGTTTACTTATGATGACATCTATGTGCTTCAGTTAAATGTATTCGTTTGAAAAGCAGACCAGTGTTAGTCATTAAGCTATCTTTATAAAAACTTGAATAGAGAAACATTTTTGGATTCAGACAACAACGTCATACATGTAGCATATCTTTATTTGATACCTAATGTGTGCTAGATCAGGGCTTCCCTGGTGGCTCAGATGGTAAAGCGTCTTCCTGCAATGTGGGAGACCTGGATTTGATCCCTGGGTCGGGAAGATCTCCTGGAGAAGGAAATGGCAACCTACTCCAGTACTCTTGCCTGGAAAATTCCATGGATGGAGGAGCCTTGTAGGCTACAGTTCGTGGGATCGCAAAGAGTCAGACGCGACTGAGCGACTTCACTGGTGTGCTGGATCCAATAGCAAACTGTTGTTTAGTCGCTTAGTCATGTCCAGCTCTTTTGCGATCCAGGGAGTACAGCCCGCCAGACTCCTCTGTCCATGGGATTTTCCAGGCAAGAATACTGGAGTGGCTTGCCATTTCCTTCTCCAGAGGATCTTCCTTACCCAGGGATGAAACCCGTGTCTCCTGCGTTGTCAGGCAGACTCTTTACCACTGAGCCGCCTGGCTAGCCCTAGCAGCAAGCACTAGAAGTATAGCAATGGAGTACAGTGCCTTCTTGTGCAGGATGTGTACGCGGGACCCACAGCAGTGTGGAGATCATGGGCCTGTTTGATTCTCCGTCCATGACTTTCTTCGCCTCCCTCTTTGTATAGATTCCTGAAGATTTATGATTTTTGTTTTCTCTGCCTGCTATACTCTCTTATTTAATGGAAAAACACATTTTTAGAGCCAGAGTTCTGGCTCTGCCATCGTCTCTTGGTGAATTACTATTCATTGAGATTCAGTTATTTTTTCATAAAATGATGAACTATTAGTCTCATCTACCATATTCAGCTGTAAGAGCTTGAAGAAAATGCTTGTGTTTGTTGTAAATTACAAAAATTTATTTTATCAATTCCCTGGATAACATAGCCCCTTTAGTTATACATCAAATTTCTATTTTCAGACTTCATTATACCTACTGGGTGTTTCCGCTTAGTTATTGTGCAGTGAGCTGAGACTTTCTGGTGGCTTGACTTCTCTGTTTGCCTCTTGACTCTCTGAAATGTTTCATGATATGTTCTGGGACCTGCTGTGGCCCCCTGTACTCCGTGACTTTTAGAGAATAAAAGCATCTTCTAAGTAAAAAACATAATTGTTCTAAAGAGTTCTTGTAAGAACGATTCAAGGGGAAATAAGCTTGGAACAAGGTTCAGTGTGCTCTTTTTAATGCTAGACAGCCAGAATCTTTCTGGAAAATATTTAGTAGATGATTTTTCTTTAATGACAATGAAGTAACCTCAGAGGATTTGAACTATTAAGAGAGTATTTATTGAATGTTTGCTCTGTACCAGGCTTCATTTCTTTTACTCTTCTCATAACAACTAGCGAGGAGTTCTTTCGTGATACCACAATTGCCATCTGACTGGATTCCTGGCCTTAAGAGATGATAAGATCCTTGACACTAGAAGTATATATGTAAAGATCTTGAGAGGGAATTTGTGTTAGGAGACAATGCATGTATATCTCACATCCTTTTTTTTTTTTTTTTAATGCCTCACATACAAAAGGAAACTGCTTGCCTTTGTTCCAAACTATCTTTTCTGGAAAGTTTGTATAGTGATCAACCATGGAAAATAGAGATCATGTCTTCTAGAGCAGCAAACTGACGTCTTTATTGTACAGTATAAAAGATGGGAATTTTCACAGCTCAGCGTTCCTCTCCTGGCACCCAACCCACTCTATGAGCAAGTATCACCTGGCCCTCCTTACATTGCCCCATGGGAAGTGGGGCTTAAGAAACCAGTACAAATGCTTATACTGTAGCTGTTAAAACTACTATTTCCTTGAGTCCTCTGTGTATGATCCAGGTATCTTGTATCTTCTGCCAGTGTCCATGAAACTGTGGCAATTATTTTGAAAAGTAGGATAAAATCTCAGACCTTTTGCAGTCCTTAACAGTTTGAAGGTGGTGAGGAACAAAGAGCGCTATACTTAAAGCCAGACAATTGTAGATAGGTATGATTCTTTGACACTTACTAGCTGTGTTCATGAATGAGTTACTTAGCATTTCTGAAAATAATGTTCTTGTTGGTAACATGAAGGTAATAATACCAGCCTCACTAAGTTGCTAAGAGAATTAATAATTCTCTAAGTTGCTGAGAGATAATAATTATTTGAATGCCATGTATAGAGAGTCTGAAAAACAGAAGGTACTCTCCTAGCATAAAATTACTGCCCTGATTTTTTAGTCTTATGATTCTGTGTCACTCTCATTTTTAAATCTTCTCTAGCCCCAACTCTTCTGAGTGAGGTTAGATAGGTGTTAGTATAACACTTCATTGATTTATCTTCTTTTCTCAACAAAAGTTTTCTTTCTCTTCTCCCATACCTATCAATGAAAATTTTACATTCTTTTCATTTTTTGATTGTTTTTTTAATATTGAGCTATGTGAGCTCAGTTCAAACAGTATTTATGAAGTAAATTCTCTAAGTCAACTGCCAAAGATATATAGAGAATTTAGATTTACTTCTTATTTCATGTAAGCATTCATTAAACATATACTGAACACATACAATGTACCAGACACGTTAATTGTTGTTAACACCATGTTAATTGTTGGATAAATAACATGAACAGTACAAGCATGGTTCCTGGTCTTATGGAATTTATATTTTGCCATGGTAGTTAAAAATCCAATATGGTGAGTGTAAGATAGTAATACAAATAGGGATCTGTGGATATAACTGGCTATGTAAACTAGCTCCGAGGATTCCTGGGGACATACCCATTGAACGGATCTTAAAGGGTGAGGCAGAATTACTCAAGTTGTAAAGGCCTGCCTGTCAAGTCAGTCTCAGCAGGAAACAGACAGTATATCCAAAAAGAAGAGAGTATTTACATAGATGAATGGAAGTTTAAGAGAATCGTCAAGGGATAGAAGAGCATCTGGGGACTGGCAATAAATGGACTGGAATGGGTGAATTTAACTCAGATGACCATTATATCTACTACTGCGGGCAGGAATCCCTCAGAAGAAATGGAGTAGCCATCATGGTCAACAAAAGAGTCTGAAATGCAGTGCTTGGATACAATCTCAAAAATGACAGAATGATCTCTGTTCGTCTCTAAGGTAAACCATTTAATATCACAGTTATTCAAGTCTATGCCCCAACCAGTAATGCTGAAGAAGCTGAAGTTGAATGGTTCTATGAAGACCTACAACACCTTTTGGAACTAACACCCCAAAAAGATGTCCTTTTCATTATAAGAGACTGGAATGCAAAAGTAGGAAGTCAAGAAACATCTGGAGTAACAGGCAAATTTGGCCTTGGAATACGGAATGAAGAAGGGCAAAGACTAATAGAGTTTTGCCAAGAAAATGCACTGGTCATAGCAAACACCCTCTTCCAACAACACAAGAGAAGACTCTACACATGGACATCACCAGATGGTCAACACCGAAATCAGATTGATTATATTCTTTGCAGCCAAAGATGGAGAAGCTCTATACAGTCAACAAAAACAAGACCAGGAGCTGACTGTGGCTCAGATCATGAACTCCTTATTGCCAAATTCAG
>SJYX01017495.1:250182-287486 GCA_006410675.1 Oreotragus oreotragus | reverse complement strand
ATCACTTCATGGGAAATAGATGGGGAAACAGTGGAAACAGTGTCAGACTTTATTTTTCTGGGCTCCAAAATCACTGCAGATGATGACTGCAGCCATGAAATTAAAAGACGCTTACTCCTTGGAAGAGAAGTTATGACCAACCTAGATAGTATATTCAAAAGCAGAGACATTACTTTGCCGACTAAGGTCCACCTAGTCAAGGCTATGGTTTTTCCTGTGGTCAAGTCTGGATGTGAGAGTTGGACTGTGAAGAAGGCTGAGCACCGAAGAATTGATGCTTTTGGACGGTGGTGTTGGAGAAGACTCTTGAGAGTCCCTTGGACTGCAAGGAGATCCAGCCAGTCCATTCTGGAGGAGATCAGCCCTGGGATTTCTTTGGAAGGAATGATGCTAAAGCTGAAACTCCAGTACTTTGGCCACCTCATGAGAAGAGGTGACTCATTGGAAAAGACTCTGATGCTGGGAGGGATTGGGGGCAGGAGGAGAAGGGGACGACAGAGGATGAGATGGCTAGATGGCATCACTTACTCGATGGACGTGGGTCTGAGTGAACTCCGGGAGGTGGTGATGGACAGGGAGGCCTGGCGTGCTGTGACTGATGGGGTCGCAAAGAGTCTGACATGACTGAGTGACTGAACTGAACTGAACTGATTCCCATCCCAAAGACTGAAGTGATAGGAGAGGAAGTTGCTACTAGAATCTTGTAAGAACTGTAGATAACAGCTCTTCTGTAGCTGATGTGATGGGGAGGGTCAGAAGAAATATCTCGACCTCTTGCCCCTCCTGCCCTCCATTCTCCTGACAGTGCTTACCACTGGCCTAACCCAGTTGGAAGAGACAGGGCCAGGAATCTGACAGAATATATTCTATAGAAATTAGCCTCCTAGCCTCCCAGGATACAAGATGACTAAGAAGAGTAGAAAATAGATATGGAAGGGCTAATGGAGGAAAAGTACCATAAGAAGAGGGCGAAGGTATTCCAGGCAGAAGCAACAGCCCTGAAGCATAGGCATGTGAAATGGCAGGACCAGAGCACTGGTTGTCTAGTGCCCAAGAGCCTACAGCAAGTAGTGGGTTGCAGAAATAGGTGAGGTTAGGCAAAGGAGGATCTTACATGCCATGGGGAGGAGCGTATATGTTCTTTTACAATATATAGTGAGACATGGCCAAAGGGATCAAGGAATAACACAATTAGATTTGTGTTTTAGAAAATTAGCTTTTCTGGGGGATAGAATGGGATTTGAGGGGAGATGTTTCTGTTCCTAAATTGACCAAGCACATAGACAAGGAGAGGCAACGTCATTAGAAGCAAGAAGGGTCGCATGCTGTCTGAAAAAGGCAGTGAAGGCCTTGTGTAAAATAGCCTCATTGTAGGGTATTCTTTCTTGTCCTTTCTTGAAATGTAAATGGGATCAGGGCAGAGCTGGCCTTGAAGCTACCTTTCTCCCAATAATCACTTTCCTGAGAAGAAATGATGAATTGTGCTTTGTCCATATTCTGTCAAAGATTGCTTCTATAACCTTCCCTTAAACACATTCCCAAGAGCAGCCTCTTTCATTAAGATGGGGCCATTTTCCTTCTTCGTTTTTGTCGGAAATGTCCAAAAAGGAAATGCAATTCCATTTCCTTCCTGTCCTAAGAGTCATTACGTATTAATAGAATATCTACATGTAGATAAGCTCTGGGTTCCTTTGTCCTACAGGAAAGGCATCAAAGGGCACCATGACTTTTAAAACAGTCCTTCAAGGTGGGTAAAGGTGGCCTTTAAAAAGAAGTCATCACTTCTCAGAAATCACATCCCCTGAGAAGTTTTATTCATTCCTTCAAGTTGACAGGCAGCAATGCCATAGGAAAGGATAAATGGCACTTTCTATAACTGACTATTCAGGACACAATGAAGCATATGCAGGAACCAGGGCAGAGGACATTTGGAACCTTCCCCCATGGGCTAGTACCCCCTGACAAGCTTCTTAAGGGCAGTCATCATGTCTAAATTATATCATATTATCAGATACACCAGCCAAGAGAAGTTGCTCAGAAATTATTTTATGAATGAATAGTACCTTTCCAGACAGTAGAAATAACCTATGCAAATGTCCAGAGGCGTGAGAGGGCATGATTCAAGTAAAAAAATGCAAATTATTTGATAAGGCTGAAGAAATGTGTTTGGGGAGGAGGAGAGATTGGTAAGATGATAAGCAATAGAAGTAAAAAGTAGAATTGCCTTTGCCTTAAAATTCTAGAGAAGATTTTAGACTTGTTCTTGTAGTTTTGGAGAAGCTATTGGAAAGATTTAACTATGGACATGATATGGTTAGGTATAAGATATAGAGAGATTATTCTGACTTTAGTGTAATGTATGAAACAAAGAGATAAAATCTAGGGAGGAAGTTAGTGAAATAGCCTAATCTATGCCAGTGACAGTGAGAATGAAACTGAGTGTTTGCGTATGTGCAATATATAGGACATATAGAGGATGGAATTATGATGATGTTTAGAAGTAGATACCATGGACAGATGAGTCTAGTGGTCTATGGTCCATGGGGTTGCAGAATTGAACACGACTGAGCAACTTTCATTTTTAGAAGTAGATGATGAAGGTGAAGGAGAAAAACAGGGTCAAGATTCCTACTTGACCAAATTCCATTGGGGAAAGAGACTATATTTGATTCATTTTTACACCCCTCATTGCAATTATATCCTCTCTTGTCTGTAGATATAGTGGGTACTCCGGGAATATTTATTGCATGTTGACTGAGGGGTTTGGAAAGGGTTCAGTGAGGGACGACACCAGGAGCATGTCTGAAGCAGAAAGCTATGGATGGAGATGGTACAGGTGAGTGACAAGTTAGGGCTGAGTTAGTATATAGTTAGTAAATTGTAGAGAAAGTGCAAAATATCTCTGATGACAACCAACACTCTTAATCTTAAGGCCTTGAACTATCTGGTCCTGTTACCAGAGAAGCTAAAGAGTAGGATTCCTTGCTTTAAATCTGGAGTGACACCTAAGTTAACCCTTACTGAATATTTGCTACAAGAAAAAAAAAAAAAACATGAATAAATACATGAGTGAAACCTAAAACTTCCTTGAAGTGATCAGGTATTAAGTTATCAGGGAAATAACTCGTTTGACCCAGGCCCACTGCTACTCTGGAAAATACTAAAACATATCAAAATTGCTTTTTAAATGAGATCCTATGTCTAAAGTGACCAAATAGTGCCCAATTTGTGGAAACATTCAATATATGTTTTATGTTATTACTTTATGATTTTTATTGAGAGGTATATTTATAATGCAAATCAGAAAGATTGTCTTCAGTGTGAAGTGAATGACTCTTTATGCCTCACCCAGCTTGTCTCCCTCATGCCATGCCAAGTAGGATGTCAGTTTTCACTCAGAGCTTCCTGGCTCCAGGCTGCTTTTGTTATAGTTCAGTCCATCTGCTTTAGTAAAAACTCTGGCTCAGCTCTAGCCAAATAAGAACCTTTCCATGTCTAGAAAACCTTGGCAAGACTATTATCTAGTAAATTTGAAAAGCAGCAGGAAGAATGAGTTCAGGTTGATCCTAGCTAGGAATGATATAGGTGGCTATTCATTCAATAGACATTTTGAGCATCGTCTCTTTGTAGAAATTGTGCTAAGCATAGTAGGAGATGAGAAGAGGGAAAACTAACCATTTATTCACTCACCATTTACTCATGGACTCATTAATCTAATATTTATTGATTTGATACAATTGCCTTTGGCCCTAGGGATATAGCTGTGATCAAGACACATGTAATTTCTGTTTTTAAGAAGCCCAGAGAAGGAAGGAATTCATCTTTTCTGGAGGGCTAAGGAAAAACTTCCTAGAGGCAATGATATTTGAGTTAAGCATTGCGAGCTGAGTTGAATTACCACTGTTGATGGAGAAGGGAGTGGGTGTATACAAGAGTCTAAGCATGGGGAACAAAGGGAACTATGAGTACTTAAAATCTCTGTATTTACTTCCAGCTAACAAAAAATGTTTTCTCTTGGCATTTTTGCTTGCTGTTTCATTCACTTATCTCTGTGTGTTTTTATCATCTTTGTTTTATAGAAAAAGGATCAGTGAGATTCAGTAACTTATTCACGGTCTACTAACCATAAAGTGACAGAGCTAGGGTTCAGCTCCAAATCTCCCTGCAGCCAAAGTCCATGCTCTTTTTCCTTATCCCTCTCCATTTCACTCTAAAGCGAGTACACATTTATTGTGTCATGCAGTAATTACTGGGCAGTAAAGAATCTGCCTGCAGTTCGGGAGACCTGGATTCAATCACTGGGTCAGGAAGATCCCCTGGGGAAGGAAATGGTGACCCACTCTAGTATTCTTGCCTGGAGAATCCCCATGGACAGAGGAGCCTGGTAGGCTACAGTCCATAGGGTCTCAAAGAGTCAGACACGACTGAGGGGCTAAGCACCGTGATAATTAACTATAAGACATGCAGCTCTTGACAAATGTTCTCTGTTAGAGAACAACCAATCTAAGTGAGAATGACTGAAAAAAACTTCTTGAGAAGGATATCGTTCAAAATGTGAAAGATCAGTAGTGTGTGTGTGTGTGTGTGTGTGTGTGTGTGTTCGGGGGCGGTATGTGGCTGGTGAGAGTGAGTTTCCAGGAGAAGATGCAGCACAAAGACATTGAGGCATGAAGGGATCAACAGCTGACTAAGTCACTTCAGTCCTGTCTGACTCTTTGAGACCATATGGATGGTAGCCTGTCCATGGGATTCTCTAGGCAAGAATACTGGAGTAGGTTGCCATGCCCTCCTCCAGGGGATCTTCCCAACCCAGGGGTAAAGTCTGTGTCTTCTGCATTGGCAGGTGGGTTCTTTACCATTAACACCACCAGATTCAGAGCTTTATATAGTTTGTACTTTGCCTTGGTGTATGTATAATCTGTAAATTATTTCATAGGAACTGATATCTCTCCATTTTTAATAGATAGAAGATACATGTTTCATTTATCTACTCTTGTCCCTCACCTCTTGTGAATAAGATGTGGGCAGACAGAGAAATCATTTTATTCTTCAACATGAGCCCAGACTGAATAGAACTCATTTGGAGTGTTTGTACTCTGATTTGTTTGCTCTCACCATACCAGCACCTTGCTCACTTGATGGAATGAATATTAGAGGGGACAGGGGAAGAATCATAAAAAAAGAAGCTTGAACAATTTCTAAGAAAAAGTAATAAATCAGGAGGATTTTTCAAAGGAAATAAAAGATATCATTTATAATGGTTATAACTCCTACACCCACTAAGATTCTTGTACTGGTGCAGTTTAGATTCTCCCATGGTAGATAAAATTATTCTGATCTGTCAAAATGAAGGGATAATTTTTCCCCCCTCCTTCATTCAGGCATCTTATTTTAAGCATCCAGTTCTAGTATGTCCTGCCCTTTCTCTGTGCTGGTGAAAACAGAGAAAACAAAGATAATCAGTATTTTTTAAAGTTGTATCAAGGAATTGAAATAGAGAGTAGTGGCACAAGCCATTGAAAATCATAATTATTAACCACAGGAATTTCGAGGAAAAATAAGCACATATTTTTGTATGTAATTGAAGAGTTACTCAGTTTCACAGGGGGTCTGAGTTATAATGAAAAGAATAATAATTATTATAAATATAATGATAATAAGTGAATGACTACTATTGCTTGAACATCTACCTCGTGACAGGTATTAAAATAGGCTTTTTTTTAATGTATCTCATTGATTCCTTCAAATAGCACTGTGCAGTATATATTATTATTGTTATGCTGTTATTATTACTATGATTTCCTACAGATGAAGCCTAAAAGTTTGAACTAAAGTTTGAACTACTACTCAGTGATAGAGGTGAATTTCAGACTCAGCATTCTCTGACTTCAAAACCAGTGCTTTTCTTTAATATCTCTGAGCTTTGGTCTGATAGCTCATAGATACTGTTAGAAAAATAATTTTTTGTGTTGTTAGTAGTTTAGTTTTATAAATGATTTAAGTATACTTTCTCATTTGACCTGTAGAGAAACCACAAACTAATATAAATGGCAACCCACTCCAGTGTTCTGGCCTGGAGAATCCCAGGGATGGGGGAGCCTGGTGGGCTGCTGTTGCACAGAGGGATGGGGTCCCACAGATGGTGGGATGGGGTCGCACAGAGTCGGACAGACTGAAGTGACTTAGCAGCAGCAGCAGCACAATGGGTGCAGTATGGTGGTTAAGAACATATGAACTGGTGTCAGGGTACTGGGTTGGAATCCTGACTCTACTTGTTGCCTGTTTGAGCTTGAGATATTCAGATATTACATAATATCTCTGCCTTAGCACTTGGGTCAAATAATGGTATTACAGGGTGGTTTTGAAGATTAAATTAGCACATAATAAGTAAACTATAAATAATAATTATTTACATTTCACAGATGAGAAAATTGAGGATTAGAGAGATTATAAGAATCAGAGAAATTTCCCTATATCTCAAAATGATACAACTTGAATTAGAATGCAACTCAGCCTGATCCATAATTTCTCTTCTTAACCCTGTAGTTTATTGTCAGCAAGCATTAAGTATATTCATTATGTGTGTTTTAAATTGGAAATCCTTTTTTATGTGAGTGGTCTCCCATTAGCCAATCTGTTATACATTATAAAAGCATCCAGTTTCTCATAAAGCCTCACAAACTTACAAGTTTCTGCCTTTCTGATGTTTGGTGTGTGCTCAGTTGTGTCCGGCTCTTTTTAACCCTACAGACTGCAGCCCACCAGGATCTTCTGTCCATGGGATTTTCCCAGCAAGAATACTAGAGTGGGTTGCCATTTTCCTCCTCTAGGATATCTTCCAGACCCAGGGATGAAATCCGCATCTCTTGTCTCCTGCATTGCAGGTTGATTCTTACCGCTGAGCCACCAGGGAAACCCCTGAGCCACAGGGTCTGCCTTTGCTCAACTCTTTTTCTCTGCCTGCATTAGTTTCCCCCTGCTGCTGCTGCTGCTAAGTTACTTCAGTCGTGTCCGACTCTGTGCGACCCCACCAGGCTCCCCCGTCCCTGGGATTCTCCAGGCCAGAACACTGGAGTGGGTTGCCATTTCCTTCTCCAATGCATGAAAGAGAAAAGTGAAAGTGAAGTCGCTCAGTCTGTCCGACTGTTAGCGACCCCATGGACTGCAGCCCACCAGGCTACTCTGTCCATTGGATTTTCCAGGCAAGAGTACTGGGGTGGGGTGCCATTGCCTTCCCCCTCTATCCCCCTACTTGTCTAATTTATTTGTTCTTCAGGATTCAGTGTGAAGCATCCATAAGCTCCAGGTAGGATTCCAGGTGGATTAGGAAGTCTGTCTCTTTATATTCATAGTCCGCTCTCCCACATGTTTGCCTCAAGTATTGTACTGTAGTTAATTGTAATTTTATATTTTTATGCACAGTTGTGAGATCTTTGAGAGCAAGGATTATCATGTCTTATTATCTCTTTTTCTCTAGTATGTAATAGAATGCCTGCTACATAACAGTGTCCATCAAACACGTGTACATATTTGTGTGTGTTTTAAGTAAATGAATGAACAAGTGAATAAAAATAATTGTTCAGGAAACTTCTAGACAACAATATAGACTATGTGATGAAATTTCTTTCTTCCCATGAGATTATTCAGCAAGTAAGTGTTTTAAAGACCTAGTAAGAATTAAGACTGATGGTAAAAAGAACTTCAAATATATTCACTTATATACATCCATAACTCCCCACTTTATGAGTGGCATCCCCTACCCCCACCTTATGAGTGGCAATCTTCTAAATATGGCTTATAGTCATTTAGTTTCAAACAACTCATTTTCAGCATCTGACATGTTCATTAACCCCAGGTAAGGAAATTATTGTGGTGCATTAATTTTTCACCAGAGAAGACATTTGTCATCTGTGCAAGTATCATTAGTGCTTGCTACAAAGATGGAAATGACACACTGTCTCTACCAATTGAAGAACACAGTGGAATTTTAAATAGTATCAGCTGGGTTTTCTAGATCAACTAACCCTGTGTACTGTTGAGACCCTCATTAGATAAGGCTCATGTGACATCAGTAAGAACCTGCTTTATGAAGAAATCAGAGTAATATATACCTCTTGGGAAATGAGGATATGAGTGCCATATTTAGTTTTCACTTCCTCTTACCTGTCATTTGTCTGTCACTTTCGCTTGCCTTAACAAGTCCTTGAATTTTGGTGTTTCCCAAGGCTTGTCTTAGTCTTCTGCTCTCCTCATTTTGTACTCTTTCCCACTCTCATGGGTCACACACCATCTATATGCTAATGACTTTCATCTCCATCTCCAGGCAGGCTCTCTCTCTTGAGCTCCAGAATCTTACATACAGCTGCAAACTGTCTAGACAAATATACTAGGAACAATCCCAGACACTTCAAATTTAGCAGATTTGCTTGTTATCTTCCTCTATCAGTCCTGATCATCCTAAAATGGAGGTTGAAAGGATATTTGCTTGTCTCAAAATTTCACCTAGTCCTTATTAGTTATCTATTTTATATATTGTAGTGTGTGTCAGTCCCAATCTCCCAATTTATCTCTCCCTCCTTTCTCTCCTGGTAACTAATCATAAGTTTGTTTTAAACATCTGTGACTATTTCTGTTTGTAAATAAGTTCATTTGTACCATTTTTTAAAAGATTCTACATATAAGCGATATCATACATTATTTATCTGCCTCTATCTAACTTTACTCTGTAGGACAGTCTCCAAGTCCAACCATCAAGCAGGGAATTCTACTCAATATTCTATAATGGCCTATATGGAAAAATAATCTTAAAAAGAGTGAATATATAAAACAAGTTCACTTTACTGTACACTCAAAATTAATATAATATTTTAAATCAACTCTACCCCAATAAACATTTAAAAAAAAAAAATTCACCTAATTTCCAAAGGTGACTACCTATGCGGTAGGTATACCCACATTCTAAAGAAGAGCTGCTAGATACATACCTTTAGGACCTGTAAATGGTGCCTGAATTGATTCTGAGACCTTCAACTCATGATCTATTTCCAGACTATAAAAAGAGAAGAATAGGAATTCAGGACTGTTATTGAAGTAATAGGTTGTTGGAGAAGCATCCTAAGCAAGGGAGGTAGATCCTAGGATGTTCTGTGAGAGAGATAGCATGTAAGAGCACCTGAACAAAGAGAATTCAGTCTTCTCATTCCTTAGCCAGAGCTTGCTGGGCCGCAAAAACAAACAAACAAGTTAGCTCTTCTTAGACCAGCAAAGTATGGTTAGAATTCTTTGGAGAGTGTTCCATGTATACAAGGGTTTGGGAACATAAATGCTAATGCTTACTTTTTGCTTCAGAATTATGGATTTGGGAAGCTGGCTACAGTAACTTGTGAAGGTGGGTAAGGAGAGAGGCAGAAGGGCATTCCTGACTTCCAATAGTTTTGTGGGACAAGAAATCGTGAGTTCCTCATGAGCCAAATGAGAAATCTGAGAACCAGGTTATGATAGAACTATTTCTGTGAGATAGTTAGGACCTGGGTAGATTAGATGTGGGAGAATGTCAAGAGGGAAAAGTTAAGGATTTTTCTGTATTTTTTTTTTTTTCCGAGCATTTGAGTGGTAGGTAGTATCATTTGCTAATAAAGGAAAATGGAGAGGGAATGAGAAAGGCCAAAGTAGAAAATAAACTTTAAATTTCATCAACATAAATATGACATTACAAACCATGAGACTGAATGAAATCAACTAAGGAAATACAGAAAAGGAGTGAATAATGTGTATGTGTGTGTGTAGGTAGGCGGACTCAATACGTTGTTTCCTTTCCCATAAAATGCTGAATGAGTATATATTTTTTAGAGGATAACTTTGAGTTTAATTGATTTGACACATTTGAAAGTGCCTTACAGTATAAACAGAATTTTAAAAAATGTTTCTTAATTCTGAGTTTTGCTCTGTGATGAAAGAGTTGTAGATAAGGATAGGGAGCTAGGTTAAGATCAGTAAGGAATGAAGATGGTTCTTAAAGGGACTTTGAAAATTAAAATCTTTTAAAAAATCGTTAACACATTCATTTTAGAGAAAATCTATTGAGAAGGATAAA
This sequence comes from Oreotragus oreotragus, assembly GCA_006410675.1. Classification (NCBI taxonomy): domain Eukaryota; kingdom Metazoa; phylum Chordata; class Mammalia; order Artiodactyla; family Bovidae; genus Oreotragus; species Oreotragus oreotragus. The sequence goes on along the minus strand of SJYX01017495.1, from coordinate 277,393 downwards.
CCAGCATCCACATACAACCACAATAACATGTGGATTCATCTGCTTCCAGTGTTTTTTTCTATGTTTTCTCTTAATATCTTGGTTCATACTATATAGACCTATATTAATTGCTGATGTGTAATAGAGAGGTGGCCTTTGCTCTGAATTGGAAGTACATACTGAACTGTCTTGAGTATGTTCAAATATTGGTTGGTAGTTGTTCTCTCATTCTCTTGTGTGCACACAGACACCTACATGCTACATTTTAAAAGCTTGCAATAAAACTGCATTATAGTCTGATGCTCTTGGAAACATCATATTGAAAGGTTGTTGTTGAATCACGATGCTGGGATTCTTGGCCCCCGGAGGAGAATTCAATCCGGGGCCAGAGACGAGGCTTGATCGCTCAGAGCTTTTGTGTAATAAAGTTTTATTAAAGTATAAAGGAGATAGAAAAAGCTTCTGACATAGGCATCAGAAGGGGGCAGAAAGAGTGCCCCCTTGTTAGGGTTATCAATGAAGTTATATACTCTCCAATGAATCCAAAGAATGCCTGGAGGTTGTAAAGACCTCACCAGACCTACTCCCATAATTTACATTTTAAGATAACAGAATTGGCCAGAAGGTTTAATCCAGAGACTGTCCTCAGGCAGAATACATTGTTGTTATATAATCCTAAGGAATGTAGAGAAGGAAAAAAGTTTGTCCTTTGTTCCTCCTTGAGAATTCCAGACCCCTCTCTCCTTGAGGACCCCTAGACTTCTTATCAACCTGCCTAGGAAATGACTCTCTCAATATGCTTAGAATTTTTAATTAAATTTGCCATCTTTCTCCCTAATTGTCATTATAATAATCATTTTCATCATCAATAATTGTAATGAACACACAAAATTATGAACAACTTCAAGAGAGAAGCAATTTACTGGATACACAGGATTAATTTGAATTCTGCTATTCTACTATGGCCGTTTCCCTGGTGACTCAGTGGTAGAGAATCTACCTGCCAATGCAGGAGGTGTGGGTTCGATCTCTGTTCTAGAAAAATCCCCTGGAGAAGGAAACAGCAAGCCACTGCTGTATTCTTGCCTGGAGAATCCGTGGACAGAGGAGCCTGATGGGCTACAGCCCAATTCAGTTCATTTCAGTCGCTCAGTCGTGTCCAACTCTTTGCAACCCCATGAATCGCAGCACACCAGGCCTCCCAGTTCATCACCATCTCCCGGAGTTCACTCAGACTCATGTCCATCGAGTCCGTGATGCCTGAGATTCTCTTTTGATATCCTATCATTTTGCCTTTTCATACTGTTCATGGGGTTCTCAAGGCAAGAACTAGTTTTAATTCATTATTCCATCTTATTGGGAAACCTTTTTATGTTCTTTCATATCTTCAAAAATATATTTCTGACCATATAAATAATACTTGTGTAGGAGAAAATTTGTTGGAAATACAAAATAGTAAAATATTAGCAAAGGTTTTTTTCCCTTCAAAATACATCGATAAAATTCACACTGCCTAGTTGTATATCTTTCCATGTTTTTGTGCTCACAATTGCCTTAATAGGTCACGTGATTATATTATCTTCTCTTTTAAATTTAACTGTTTGAAATATATTTTGGTACTATATATGGCTACATCCTAGTTGTGTTATAACCAGCCCTTACTTTAAAGACAAACCATCCTTTATTTATTAAATTCAAGTTAAAAAATAGAGAGAACAGAATCAGATATACTGACTTGTCACACACACTGAGCACTCTCTTCCAGACTGACATCACTCTATTAACCACACTCTGAACACAGGTGTGCTTTCACACAGTGAAGCTACCCTTCAAAGTGTGCATCTCCATCATGTTCCCAATAAAGGTTTTCATTCAATCATTTATTCATTGATCAAATTAGCTTATGAAAATAGAACTTGGGGAAAGTCTGTGTATTATGTAAAGCACTGCGCTCCGGTATACAGATACAAATTGAATAAAAACATTCTGTATCTTGAAAATACAGTTCCCTGAGAAACAAGGCGATTTGTACAAATATCTCTCAAGTATGCCAATTGCTGAATGTACAAAATGTTATGGGAGTTAAGAGGAAAGAAATTTATTATTTCAAAGGGGACAAAGAAAGTTTCCATGCTATCTGAGGTATTTGGATCAAATTTCAAACTGAATTCAGGAGATAGCTTGGGAGCAGATGATGGCCGAGTAAAAGATTTTAAACTATTATTACTTTGATGCTAACAGAAAGGAGAAAGCAAATGAAACATAAAGAGTAAAAATTCCATTTTTATTATAACCATAATTCTAACCTTTGAAGAATAACTGCCCAGAAGAAATCAACTTTGGTCAAATTTAGGGCACTGCAATCTGCATATATTTGCCTCTATCTCTGCAAATCCTGATTGAGTAGAGGTTTCCAAAATCAAATACCAAGCCTTAGATTGATAGGTCAATGATGACTGATTTAAGAATGTCAAGGTCTCGGGTATAAGCTAAGCTAAGTCACTTCAGTCGTGTCTGACTCTGTGCGACCCCATAGACAGCAGCCCACCAGGCTCCCCCGTCCCTGGGATTCTCCAGGCAAGAACACTGAAGTGGGTTGCCATTTCCTTCTCCAAAGCATGAAAGTGGAAAGTGAAAATTGAGAGTGAAGTCGCTCAGTTGTGTCCAACCCTCAGCGACCCCATGGACAGCAGCCTTCCAGGCTCCTCCGTTCATAGGATTTTCCAGGCAAGAGTACTGGAGTGGGGTGCCATTGCCTTCTCCGGTCTGGGGTATAGGTAGGGTGAAAAGTATATCTTCGATCTTTAGCTGGTCACGCAGGGCTGAGGAATAGTGACATGGATATAGCATTTTGCAAAACTTGGGCTTTTTTTTTTTTTTTGACAGCATGAAGGATATATGCAATTGCCAATCACCTCTGCAGATATTGATCACTATCAAAAGAAAAGAAGTTTATGTTAATTTGTGCTGAACTCTATTATGAATTTAACTGCTGTTTCATTTAGTCGCTAAGTTGTGTCCACCTCTTTGGTGATCCTACAGGTTTCTCTGTCCATGGGATTTGCCAGGCAAGAACACTGGAGTAGGTTGCCATTTCTTTCTCCGGGGAATCTTCCTGACTCAGGGATCAAATTCACATCTGCACTGACTGGCGGATTCTTTACCACTGAGCCACCAGGGAAGCCCCTTTGAATCTAGTAATGTAATCTAGCAACTGTTAGTTGCTCAGTCATTTCTGACTCTTTGCAATCCCATTGGTTGTAGCTCACCAGACTCCTCTCTCCATGGGATTCTCCAGGCATGATTTTAGTAAACTTTCTCATACTCTGGAGATGGGTTATAACTGCAAGTAAGGATTCTGGTAAGGAGTTTCTGAGACAAAATAATCACAGCCAAGGTGATATGATTCTTCCCTACCCACAATTTTAGCAGTAAATAGCCTAAAAATGTTAGCAATAGATAACCTTCATTCAAAGATAATCATCAGAAGGTGGATAATATCTGGATTTTACCAAAGTATTTCAAGGGAAATGGTAGAAATTAACTTTAAAATTAAGATAGTAGGGACACGAGGAAACTTCTGGGAGGTATAAAATGGTCTGGATTTTGTTTGTAGTGGTGCTGACTTCGGGTGGGTATATATATGTCAAAACCCATTTTCTACTTGCACAGAGTGTCAAGGTCAGTCAGAAGAAAGCACTCAGCATTTTCTTATTTCCTGAGCTCACAACCCTGGGCATGTGCAATGAGGTACCCGAAACTAGGAATTTACTCTTGAGGAAACTAACATATATAATGATAAAGTTACTTGCCCATTGCTACAGAGGTATAAGCTCTTAAAACACAGATTTGGAATTTAAACTAGCCTCTATAACAATGGTAACTCTTATAAATGACACAAATCACCCTGTAGTTCTTAAAGGACACATTATAGCTAGCAATTGTCTGAACTCCCTGAGGAAAGAGACAATGTAAGCCTAGATCATTTCTATTTTGTTATATTATGACAAAAAATATTTATACGGTTATTATTTTCTCTGACATTACAGTTAAGAACTCCTGTGTGGATTAATTCTTGGCTTTATATCTAGCGGCTTAAATTGTTTGTAAATTTAAAAAAATACCTTTTTCATTAGATTATCTAAAAGTCTAGGAGTCTCATAGCTCAGTTGGTAAAGAATCTGTCTGCAATGCAGGAGACCTGGGTTTGATCCCTGGGTTGGGAAGATCCCCTGGAGAAGGAAATGGCAACCCACTCCAGTATTCTCGCCTGGAGAATATCCATGGACAGAGGTGCTTGGTGGGCTACAGTCCAGGAGTCACAAAGAGGNGCCCTGTCTCTTATACACATCTAGATGTGTATAAGAGACAGGGAGAAGGAAATGGCAACCCACTCCAGTATTCTCGCCTGGAGAATATCCATGGACAGAGGTGCTTGGTGGGCTACAGTCCAGGAGTCACAAAGAGGCAGACACAACTGAGCGACTAGGCACAGGAGTCATATATAATACATTTGTCATTTTTAGAGTCTTCAGCCCTTGGTCATTCTCTCCTGATATATCTATCTGCTGCTCAGGTGCAATTTTGAATGGATGCTTAGGTAAACAGAATCTGCTGAATGACACCATAAATCCCACTTCTTGGCATTGTCAGGGGGACTGAAGGATATGCCAAGACTGTTAAATACATTTATTTGAAGACAGTGCTTAGGTTTTGACCCAGTGTAAGGATAGAAAAGAAAACAACAGCGTTTTGAAAAAGGAAGGGTTGTCATTCTTTTCTTTTAGGAAAAGTAACTAAGCTTCTTGTGGGGAAGGTATCAGATTAAGAAAATCAAAGAACAGCTACTTTTAACATTTAGACTTTTTGGCAGTGGTGAAAGCAGACCACAGTGCAGATGCAGATGGAAAAAAATAAATTTATTCCCTAAGACAGGGCTAGATCAGATAGGCATCAACAAGTAGCAGACTTCTCTTTAAAGAGGGAGCACCTTGGTATTTCAACAAGCAGGGCATCCAGCACTGGGCAGCGTCAGTTCAGTTGCTCAGTCATGTCCAACTCTTTGCGACCCCATGAATCGCAGCACGCCAGGCCTCCCTGTCCATCACCATCTCCCAGAGTTCACTCAGACTCAAGTCTATTGAGTCCATGATGCCATCCAGTCATCTCATCCTCAGTCGTCCCCTTCTCCTCCTGCCCCCAATCCCTCCCAGCATCAGAGTCTTTTCCAATGAGTCAACTCTTCTCATGAAGTGGCCAAAGTACCGGAGTTTCAGCTTTAGCATGATTCTTTCCAAAAAAATTCCAGGGCCGATCTCCTTCAGAATGGACTGGTTGGATCTCCTTGCAGTCCAAGGGACTCTCAAGAGTCTTCTCCAACACCACAGTTCAAAAGCATCAATTCTTCGGCGCTCAGCCTTCTTCACAGTCCAACTCTCACATCCTCATGAGGTGGCCAAAGTACTGGAGTTTCAGCTTTAGCATCATTCCTTCCAAAGAAATCCCAGAGCTAATCTCCTTCAGAATGGACTGGTTGGATCTCCTTGCAGTCCAAGGGACTCTCAAGAGTCTTCTCCAACACCACCGTCCAAAAGCATCACTTCTTCGGCGCTCAGCCTTCTTCACAGTCCAACTCTCACATCCAGACTTGACCACAGGAAAAACCATAGCCTTGACTAGGCGGACCTTAGTCGGCAAAGTAATGTCTCTGCTTTTGAATATACTATCTAGGTTGGTCATAACTTTTCTTCCAAGGAATAAGCGTCTTCTAATTTCATGGCTGCAGTCACCATCTGCAGTGATTTTGGAGCCCCCAAAAATAAAGTCTGACACTGTTTCCACTGTTTCCCCATCTATTTCCCATGAAGTGATAGGACCGGAGGCCATGATCTTTGTTTTCTGAATGTTGAGCTTTAAGCCAACTTTTTCACTCTCCTCTTTCACTTTCATCTAGAGGCTTTTTAGCTCCTCTTCACTTTCTGCCATAAGGGTGGTGTCATCTGCATATCTGAGGTTACTGATATTTCTCCTGGCAATCTTGATTCCAGCTTGTGCCCACGGGGTCACAAAGGGTCGAACATGACTTAGTTACGGGACAAAAACAGCAAAAACATTCTACTATGTATTTTGATTTGTTAGCTCATTTAATTCTTCTGGCATCTCTATGAAGTTGTTTTGTAGATAAGAAAAGAAGCTATGTGTCTTTTCTATGTGTCTTAAAGAAGCTATGTCTTTTCTAAAGTTTTAAACTAATTAATAGTGGACCCTGGATTCCAGAACAAGGCTCTCTGACTCCAGAGTCTACCCAGCTTTCCACTTTGCTAAGATCTTTTCAGAATAAATTAAAAAGTGGTTATTATTCCAGATCAAGGCACCAAAAGAGCTGTTGGTCTTGAGAGAAAAATCATCTGATGGAAAGGAGATTTATAGCTTAGTCTAAGCCAGTCATTGTTGTAACCTCTGCTACGTCTACCCGTCAAAAGCACAGAGCATGCTGGCATCTGTCAGGCTCTCTTGGGAAGCTGTTAGCACATAGAATGACTGGCCATCTCCATTTGCCTGGGATTTTAGCACTGGAAGTCCCATGTTCTGGGAAACCCATCAGTACTGGGCAACGGGAACAATTTGTCACCCTGAGCACACCAGAAATACATGACAGTGACTAGAGCGTGGGGGCCAGAGCCTGTGAGACGTGACCCATTCCTAGGGTGAGGAGGGGAAACACTATCTTATACTCTTTCAGTTAAATTAAAAAGTGGTTATTATTCCAGATCAAGGCACCAAAAGAGCTGTTGGTCTTGAGAGAAAAATCATCTGATGGAAAGGAGATTTATAGCTTAGTCTAAGCCAGTCATTGTTGTAACCTCTGCTACGTCTACCCGTCAAAAGCACAGAGCATGCTGGCATCTGTCAGGCTCTCTTGGGAAGCTGTTAGCACATAGAATGACTGGCCATCTCCATTTGCCTGGGATTTTAGCACTGGAAGTCCCATGTTCTGGGAAACCCATCAGTACTGGGCAACGGGAACAATTTGTCACCCTGAGCACACCAGAAATACATGACAGTGACTAGAGCGTGGGGGCCAGAGCCTGTGAGACGTGACCCATTCCTAGGGTGAGGAGGGGAAACACTATCTTATACTCTTTCAGTTGGTCTGGGTGATGCCAGCACCTGATCAATCCTGTGATCACATGGAGAGGCAGCCGTCAGCCTCGCCTCTGGCTTTTTGTCCCCAGTGTTTCCAGTGCATGCAGTAAAGGCAAGTTAATTCTTGGAAGAGCAAAAGAGCAACTTTGATTGGCTGAAAAGATTATTTAATCTCTGTGTCTATAACATCAAGCCCAGTTCCTGGCACAGGCTAGGCCTTCAGTTTCAGTGTTTTGTTTATTTGCTGTGATTTTTGAGTTATTGTCCTTTTGTAAACTATTTATTAAACATGCATTACATGCCAGGGATAGTATGAATAACTTTTTTATACTGTGAGGTAAACAGTAATGTTTTTGTTTTATAAATGAAGAAACTATGGCTTACCAGTAATGTCATAGGTAACAAGTGTCAGAATTTCTATTTATACATTGATCTTCTGCCTCCAATTTAGTTTCCTTTCCCTTCTACTAAAATCCTACCTGGTAGCCAAAATTATAGAAAACTATTTAATCTAACCCATTGCAGTCTAATTCAGTGTAACTTAACTTCCTCTTACCAAAGTTAGTTTTTGTGCCTAGAAGTGAAGTAGACGTTGATGGACTGAATGTCCAGTTCATATCTGAACCTCTAGCCTTTAACATATGTACCCTTGCAAAGTACTCACTGGAAGCCAGTGACATTAAAACAGAAGTAATAAGACAGGGCCTTGTCCTCAGGAACAACTCATCTTATGATGCAGAGAGACATATAAAACTATAACATGAGGAATATTTGCAGAAATGCTATAGCTCTATAAATGGTACTAGGCTTTGTAATCTGCTTGTTTCATTTATTACAATGAAACAAGATCAATGAATATCTTTCCATTTCAGTAAGTGTTGATCTATATCATTATTAAGAACTATTTTCCATTATAGAGATGCTTCATAATTTATATAATAAACTTTTTATGGTCAGACACTGAAGTTTCTAATTACAAGCAATGGCCACCCTTGTAATTAAATCTTTGTGACAGTTATCTTAGAGGGTAACTGAGAGGGTAAACTCACAAAGAGTGGCATGTAAAAAAACACCTAATAAAGATGGAATATTCTGAATAATCTGAATCTAATACCTGTATTTTCCTGCTACACATGCTATTTCTCACAGAATATGTTTAGGACAACAGGGTCTGTTCCAGGCCCCTCTACAATCTTAAAAGTGGGCCTCCTGATACTTATATTTGGTCTGGTTCTCCCAGTACAGGGCCTATGCCTAGGTCTGGGTTGTATCTTCACTACCTGCAGTAAATAGGAAAATAGGGTCCTGACAAGTTACTATCAATGGCTTGCAGTTAAGGAGCAGTCTCTGTGTGAAGCTGTTGACCATCACCTAAGACCAAGATGAGGGCAAGTCTTAGCATTTGACGGGGTGGAGGAGGGGCACAGAAAAGCATGAGGGAGAGAAACATTCTGAGAGTTCACAAAGGACACCTTGTCTCCTGTTTTAACCCCTTTTTTCTGGGCCTAACCTTAACTCTTAACTCCCAAGTCACTTTATGGCCCATCTTTGCCCTTTAGGATGAAGGTGACATCTCCACATTTTGTAACTTGGTTCTTGGACTTAGTCATTGTGACCTGGACATGTGCGCTAGTCAGCAGTCTCTACAACATTTATTACTGAACTTGAAGTGAAAGTCTATTGGGCTTATGGCTTTGAGGTCAATCAGATGAGGTTCATTTTCAAGGTCTGAGTTTAAAGGACCTTGTCAGAAAATACTTATTGTCGTTAGGTTGCTGTCTGGTATCAACAAACTTCTCATTGTTTAGATGGAAATTACTCTTCCTAGGAAGGTATTTCCCACTTGACCCACATTCAGAATCATATCTCAACAAACCTTCAGGATCAACACACTTCTTTCTTGCCTGTCAGAATGAAATACTAATAGAGGGGTCCATCAATCCTAGTGCTGCCTCCTTATTTTTTATAACCAAGGTCACTTTGCTCAGAATTTACATTTGCCATGCAAATGAAGATACAGCCATAAATGGAATTCTTGGCATTTGTTGTTGTGCTGATAGCATCTTATTTTTAAACAGTTTGAGTTAGTGAAGGGGGCGTATTTGAAAAATGTAAGGTGATAGGAAAGACATTTACTTGCCTGAAAATAACACTCATATGCTTTAGAAAACACGTCTACAAATCAACCCAGCTAATCACTCAGTTGTTTTCTGGGCATCTAGTTAATTGGATTAATGGTATCTTGGAACATTTGGAGGCATGTATAGATGTCTGTTGTGTCCATGATTTGTCAGAATATCCATTTGATACAGTAGTTTAGGGAGCAAATTTTCTGCTCTTTAGGAAAGAAACTCACAGCAAGTGAGGGAGGAATTTGAAGGAAACAATAGGAAGGTCTTAGTTTTATGAAATACAGTGATATAAAATGGGTTCCCTCTATGCCCCCTAGCACCCTAATTTCAGGGGGAGCACTTTTTAAGGATTCTTGCAGTTGATTCATAACGTCTGTCCTCGTGTGCTCTTTTATAAAATGAGACAAGTATTTTATACTTCCAAAGATTTAAGAAGTATACGTAGTATTTTAGTCATCTGGGGCTACTATAATAAAATTTTGGCTTCTATAAGCATAAACTAGGTGGCTTAAACAAACAAACAAGAAACCACATTTCTTTCTTTTTTTATTTTTTAAATATAAATTTATTTATTTTAATTGGAGGTTAATTACTTTACAATATTGTATTGGTTTTGCCATACATCAACATGAATCCACCACAGGTATACACATGTTCCCCATCCTGAACCCCCCTCCCTCCTCATCCCTCTGGGTCGTCCCAGTGCACCAGCCCCAAAATAACACATTCATTTCTTATAGTTATGAAGGATGGAAAGTCTAAGATCAAAGTACTGGTGGGTTTGGAGTCTAGTGAGAGATCACTTCCTAGTTAATAGACTGCCGTCTTCTTACTGTGTCCTCAGACAGTGAAAGGAGGGAGAGAGAATTCTGAAGTCTCTTTTAAAACAGCCCTTATATCATTCATGAGGGCTATACCCTAATGACCTCATCACCTCCCAAAGACCCCACATCATAATACAGTTATATTGGGAGTTAGGATTTCAACACAGGAATTTGAGAGGATACAACCATCAGTCCTTAACATCCAGAGAGACATGTTCTTAGGTGACCCTATTTTTTCATTGTAGTGAGAAATTTTCCCTAAGAAAGGACATGCTTTTTAAGGAGAGGGTGATCAGGAGAGGACTATCTCTCATTTTGAACTCTCTGGGAATGTGAGTCAGTCACCAATTGATACCTGTTTCATTTTGAAAATGACATGCTCATTTTTTTCTTTTTTTTTTTTTTTGCTTTCTGAGGAGGTGAACTTTTCATGGAGAACTGAATTAAAATGAGGAGGACAACCTGTAAAGATCTGTGGAAAGTGTGTTCCATTCAAAGAGTAATACTCCATTGTATTTATGTATCACATATTTGTATCAATTCTTCCACTGATGGGCATTTAGGTTGCTTAGTGTCCTGGCTCTTGTACTGTTGAAACAGCACAGTTGTACTAGTGCTGCTATGAACATTGCAGGAACTCTGCTTAATTCATGACTGTGCCTGAACTGGAAGGAAGTCCAACAGGGAGGGGATATATGTGTGTGTTTGTGTATATATATATAGCTGATTCATCTTCTTTTTTGCTGTAGAGCAGAAACTAACACAACATTGTAAAGCAACTATACTCCAATAAAATTAATTTTAAATGTGTAAAAATAAATAAGTGCAATGGGTGAAGGAAAGAGAAGAACCAAAGACGATAACCTTGGTTTTGGCTTTGGTTAGTAAGCATTTTGGTTAGTGGTGGTTCCATTATTAATAATAATACTGAGGAAAAATAGAGGTGGAAGGTGGGGATTGTGAGTTCAACTTTATATGCGATAAATTTGGGATACCTGTTAGATATCCAAAGCAAAATGTAGAATTAAGTATCTAGAGCATAGAGGGAAAGTTGGGCTTAGAATATAATTAGGGAATCATTAACATAGAGATCATACTTAAAGTGAATGGATGAAGTCACCTTGGGAACAAGTGTGGATAGAGAACAGGAGAAGGATGAGAGAAGAACTCTAGGTTTTTTCAGCAGTAGAAGTCTGAAAGAGAAAGAGGAACCAGCAGATAGAACAGAAAGTGACCAGTGATCTGGGAGGAAAGCTGGGAAGTATGATGACATGAAGCCAAGTGAAAACAGTTTTCAACAAAGACAGGAATGATCAGCTGTGCCAAATGCTCTTTAAAGACTGAGATAAGGACTGCTTATTGATCACTGGATCTTTTACTCATCCATCCTTTCTTATGACGGAGTTCTCCTTGTGCTTTGAGAGGAATATGGCACAGAGTGAATGATAATTATATGCTTATTAATTATCTCATTGTAATTACCCATTTGTTGCCTTCTGCTCTCTGTGGAAGTCACTCCCAATGTTATAGAAACAATGTCATATTTAGCAACTTTATTCTTGTTTGTGTTCAGTTGCTTGAGTTGTGTCCAACTTTCTGCAATCCTATGGACTGTAGCCTGCCAGGCTCCTCTGTCCATGGAATTCTCCAGGCAAGAATACTGGAATGGGTTNCTCTGTGGAAGTCACTCCCAATGTTATAGAAACAATGTCATATTTAGCAACTTTATTCTTGTTTGTGTTCAGTTGCTTGAGTTGTGTCCAACTTTCTGCAATCCTATGGACTGTAGCCTGCCAGGCTCCTCTGTCCATGGAATTCTCCAGGCAAGAATACTGGAATGGGTTGCCATGCCCCCCTCCAGGGGGTCTTCCTGACTCAGGGATTGAACCCATGTCTCCTGCATCCACCTGCACTGCAGGCAGATTCTTTACCACTGATCCACCTGGGAAACCCTTATTCCTGTCAGGAATTCAAAAGCCTGTTTGATTAAATGCCCTAATATGCCAGAGATAGAAGAGCTCTTAAAGATCACATAGTCCTGTGTCCTCATTTTTTGATGAAGAACCTGAGACTCTTACAGAGAAAATGAATTGCTGATGGGAACACGGCAGATTAACCTTGGAGTTGGGACTAGAACTCAGACCTCATGGGTCAGAGGAAATTGTTCTTTGTGTTACACCCCTGTGCCGCTTCTTGCAGCATAAAAGATTAAGTTCTTTGGGTCTTAAAAATTTTTCTTTCTTTACTAGACTATGATTAAAGTGAAAGCACTCTACAAAGAGATAACCCTTAAACTCATTTGCAAACCTATTAGAAATGTTGCACAGTCACCTAGATGAGGGGAGGAAGATGAAGCTGGGTGGGAGAGTCACATGATCCTGAAGACAGAGGCAGTATTATAAAGAGAAGACCAGCCCTTCCTGGGTTTGCATCCCAGCTCCATCTACTTCTACTGTATGACCTCTGTTAAGTTTCTTAACCTTCCTGAGCCTCATTTATAAAATAGGAGCAATATATAGGTTCTATTGATAAATTATGAGGACTAAGAATAACATATCTAAAGTGCTCAGCTTTTTATTGATGTGAGGCAGGCATTCAGTAGTAATTGCTCTTTATTGCTATTTTATCTTCCTTTATTTTTCTTCTGCTTCAGTGCTATGGGTGTCACTGCCAGCAGTCCTAGATCAAGCCCATGTCTCCAGAGTCTGGTTGTTCCTGCCTCTGGCCACTACTGTCAGACCTGTGGCTTCCAGACCTTTGGCTATTGTGCCTCCTGACAGACTAGAAGGAAGGCCTTTAAAACTGCCTGGAGCTAATATTATCTGCTTCAGGGCCCCTGTGCAGGTCATGTTGTCACCATTGGGACAGCCACAGCTGAGGCTGTTTCTCTTCTTCCCTAAGGCTCTTTCTACTGCTTCCTTTTTGCACAGAAAATGCATAAATTCATATGGACAAATAATTTTAAGATAGAGAAGTCTTCAGTTAAATTAGCAGTTTGATGAAGTGTCTTCAGCATGTCAGGCATTGTATTAGTCCCTACACTCTGTTGAGTTAGACATGGAAAAAAACTGTTTCCCAACTAAGTGAACTGACCACTTAGCAGGGATTCAAGAAAACGTGCTGTGGGGGTAAAAATGGGGACGGCAAGGAGACTTCTTGGAACGGGTATGGTTTAAGCTGGCTCTTAAAAGAAAAGTAGTGTATCAGTGGATCGATAATTAGGGAAACTACATTTTATGCAAAGATATGCAGGCAGCAAGTACAGGGGAGATTTAGGGGAGAGGGAGTTAGGGATTTAAAAAGAGTACAGGGAAGAGAAGCTTTTTGTTGAAACTCTGATGCTCGACTTAGGAATTTGGGTATGATTCATGATAGCATAAGATGTCAAGAGATATAAGATATCTTAGAGGCTATTGGGTATAAACACCTCATTTCACAAATGAGAAGATTGAGGTTCAGATAGAAGATATACTTGGCTAGAATCCCATAGCAAGTTAGTGACAGAAACTGGGAATGGAACCAAAGTTTACAGATTTACAAGCCAATATCCTTCGTATCCATTGCTCTTGACTTCTATGTATAAGAGGGAACAGTTGTAGATTGTATCAAAAGGCAACATAAGGTCTGAGACCTTTCTCCACTAGAGCTCAACTGAGATTCAGAGGATTTGGATGTGGGCAGAGACCGGGACCTCACTGATCTCATGCCCACATGAAATAACTGGGATGTGACTTTCTATAAATTGGCTTTAGAAGGGTCAGCTTAATTATTACATAATATTATATCTATGGCTTTGATCTTATAAATTAGCACATTCCCTATATCTTATTATATTCTACTATAAATGGAAAAGCTAGAATTTATAAAAGTGGTTTTAGGTTAGTAGGTTATTCTGCTCTGGAAGGCATCTTATGAAGCTGAAAAGACCAGCATTAGACTTTCGCTGAAAGCTGAAGTTGCCAGAACCTGGATTCTAAGTTGAATTGACTTGGGTCATTTCCCTATGCTACTGTCCGCTTCACACACTTGTTCACCGTAAAGTTCAGGTGTTTGTGATACTTTTCAGTAGTCCTGAACAAAGCAATCAGACAGATAAGAACAACTGCCTGACCCTTTTCAGTAAATTCAATTAAACAAACATTTTAGTTATATATTAACAAATAATCATTGAAGGACTGCCATGTGCCAAGCACAGTGACATATACTGGGGATATATCAGTGAATAAAAACAAACATGGTTCCTGTTTGTATTAGTTTGCTAAGGCTGCCATAACAAACTATCACACACTGGGTGGCTTAAACAATAGAAATGTATTTTCTCATATTTCTGAAGTCTAGAAGTCTGATACCAAGGGATTGGCAAATTGATTACTTCTGAGGCCTCTTTTTTGGTTTATAAATGGCCATCTTCTCTCTGCCTTCACATGGTCTTTCCTCCATACATTTACGTGTCTGCATCCTAAAAGTCTCTTCTTGTAAGGATACCAGCCATATTGGATTAAGAGTCATCTATTTGACTTTACTTTATCCTATTTACCTCTTTGAAGACCATACCTCCAAATACAATAATATTCTGAGGTGCTGGGGCTTAAGACTTCATTTTTGGAATTTTGGAGGTACATAATTAATAAGTATAAGGACATAACACTGTCCTTATAATGAGCTCACAGTCCAGAAAGGACACAAAAATTTATCCAACAATTATACAAATAAATTTAGGATTATAAATTCTGTTAAAGTGTTATCAAAAAAAGAGAGATACACAGTGTCATAAACATACATAAGGAGACATGTCCTGTCTTGAAGGGAGGAATGTGTTGCATTAGAAGGTAAACATATGAACTGAAGTTTCACACATGGATAGGAGGAGTTAACTAGGAAAGAGTGATGAGAGGGGAGAACAAAGTCAAGAGGAATAGCTTGTTAAAAATCTCATAATTCAGCACTTTCTATGCGCTGAACATAGAAGGAGATTCTGAATACAACAATGGACTCCTGATCTGGTGAGAAGACTGGTACAAAAACAGATTCTTCCAACAGAGTATGATCAGAATTGTTATATTAATACTTATATACAGCGGTTCTGAACTTCTGGAAATGTAGATAAGGGAAGCACTTACTGCTGACTATGGGGTGAAGGCAGGAGGTCAAAACAGTTTGACAATAGCTTAAATGCTATACCATTTAGATCCTGATGCATGTTTGGGAAGCCTAAATAAATGGAGACTATTTTAAGAAAACATTGGGTCATTCCTTTAAAATATCTTAGATCAAGAAGTAACACAGAGTCAAAAGACCGAGTTGTAGTCCCCACTCTGCCCATCCTATTGTACTTTTTTCATCTGTCACACAGAGGTAATGGTATGTACCTCATCGACCTCATGTGTTGAGAGGGTACTGGGTGGATCGAATGGGGACCCAAGAAAGCAAGAACAGAACTGGCTAAAGGAGAGATGAGATGGTCTGTCTGAAGGCAACAGTCCCTTCCTCTCTGATCTTTGTTCCTTGTCTGGAAAGATTTCCAGACTGAACATGGAGGGGAGACTGAAAATACCTAAATAATCAGACACTGATACAAGGACTCACTAGGGCTTCCCTAGTGGCTCAGATGGTAAAGCGTCTGCCCGCAGTGAGGGAGACTAGGGTTTGATTCCTGGGTCGGGAAGATCCCCTGGAGAAGGAAATGGCACTCCACTTCAGCATTCTTGCCTGGAAAATCCCATGGACAGAGGAGCCTGATAGGCTACAGTCCATGGGGTCCCAAAGAGTCAGACACAACTGAGAGACTTCACTTTCACTTTCAGGTTACACACGGGGTCATATAGGCGGATGGGCTCAGTAACATGAATGAAAATAAATGTCAGTGTTCTCAACAAATTCTTGCTAATACATTGTTTATTCTAGAGAGAAAAAAAAAGCTATTAATATAAAGGAATCCTTGGCCAAGCTGGAAAACAATTTCTAGATGACGTGTTTTCTAAGTGCTTTTTCTGATCTAAATGAGTTTTGCCTCCATGCGACTGCATACTGCATCACCTTTATAACAGAGACATCTCCTCTTCCTCTCTCAGCTATTGGGCATTGCTAAAGGCAGGCAGTGTCCCAGGCATGCCGCATGTCTTATCTCACAATAATCCTGTATGGTGTATGTGTATTATCTCCATATTACAGATGAAGAAACTCAGCATTGTTAGTTAAGTAACTTTTTTAAGTTAGTAAATTGAGGTTCCAAAATTCAACCTTACTGGAGGGCAGTAGGTAAAGGAAATTGAAGCAGCAAATTTTTGAATTCCTTTCTGTCTTCAGAACCACTGAGAGTGAGCTTGTGCCTCAATGAAAAAAATTGAGGTCTTTTAATAAGGATCGGCCAGCTAAAATCTTTAATGCCTTAGGACTTTGCCTTTGCTGCATTTCCATCCAGAAAACACTTCTCCATGATAGCAAGACTCATTCTTCTTATCCTGGTTTCCACTTAAATGTTACTTTCTCACTGAGGTCTTTTCTGACCACCCACTCAAAAGTAGCTACCCATTATGTGTCATTATAGCATTTTGTTTGAATTTCTTGTATTATACTTCTTACTGTCATATTTTCTTAATATATGTTTTATATTTTGTTTATTGTTTCCCCTCACTTGAATATAAACTTCATGTAAGCAGTACTTGTTCATCTTGGTCAAATTGTATACTCAGGATCTAGAATAGGACTACATGGCACATAGTAGATGCTCAATATTTGTTGAATTAATGCATGAACAAACTCTCTATGTAATGGATGGATGGAAGAACTTGTCCAAGGTCAAGGAGATGGACTTGTCCAAAGTCAAGGAATGCAGATTGAGTGTTAATAAGAAGGCTATTCGCTTAGTTTCCAATTCTATCTCTGCCCCTAATTTCTCTGTGATTTAAATCAGTTTTATCTTTTCTAATAAAGTTTCAGTTAAAATTTATTGAATAACTTTTACATGACATGCATTATTCTGCTTTTGAATATATTTTATGTAAACTTTCTCCAAATTTTGAGGACAGGTAGTATATGTAATACTAACCTTACACTCCAGTAGCTTAACACAGTAAAGGATTAGTTCTAACAAACATCACGAGGTGATTTGAGTCAGAAGGTTCCAATGCATGGTTATTTTTCAAGGGATTCAAGATCCTTCAATTTTAGGATATCGTCTTCCTCAACCCATTGTGTTAGTTGCTTAATTGTGTCTGACTCTTTGTGACCACATGGACTGTAGCCCCCATTGGCACAGCCCAAATATGTGCCAGAAGTTGTGATGAATTAATAGAAATATCCAGGCTGGCTCCGGGCCCTTAACTTCTTCTGCCCTCTAGTCCCATGGCTTGTACTTCAATAAAGGCTCCTTTAACCCATTGCCTTCCAGGTCTTTGTATAAAGGAAAAAGAAAACATAAACACATGAGAGATTTTAAGTCTAAGCCTGGAAGTGGCATACATTATTTCCCATCTGTAGTCTTATCTCTTGAAATTTCCATCCACACTGTCATGTGGAACAACCTACCTGCAAGGAGTACTGAAATATGAACTCTTTCACAGAATAAATGACATTGGTCAATATCTAGTCAGTATCTACTATAATACTGTCACCATGTTATAGATGAAACAACTCTTTGGTGGCTTGCCTGAGATTCCATACTAAGTGAAGGAATGAAGATATATAAATAAGGAATCATGTCAGACTTGTGCCAATAATAGTGCCCTTTGCTCTATATCTGTATAGATTATTGCTTTTCAAGGCTGCTTTTTGTTAGAAAACTCTTTCTCCAATAGGAATTTTATAGACAATTCCAGCGTGTAAAACAGATCAACAGGAGTTCTGAAGCATTGTGAACCTTAAGATTCTCTGGGAAACTTTTAAGGCCCTCTAGGCCCAGTGTGGAAATCCTAGGGCCAAATGATTTCAAACTAACCCTTCCAGGTCTTTCTCACATGTTTAATCTCTTGATTTCGCACTATTCCTAATGTGAGGCAGAAGGTAAGAGTTATGAATACATTTTTAAGCTGGGTGCTTGTCATTAAAGATTTCTGCCTCAGGGCCCAGAAATGAGCTATGGAATTACAGATGAATCCTGGCACTGTATTTGCTGAGCCTCAGAACCCTTTCCCCACTACCCACCATCCATGCAAAAAGTTATCTAATTGTACAAGGCATACTCTGGAAACTTTCCCAGTGGAATAATAGATAAAGTAACCAAGAACTTTTTAATTTTGCAAAGTGCACTCTTCCTTATAATTTACTTAATATAGAAATTTAATGTTCTGCAGTTTACTGAACAAATAACATTGGAAATATTTTAGAGTTAGCTTGGGAGCTCTCCTTTGGTTGCCAGTTTGACTTTATTATTTGGTTATACAGATAAAGGTCAGCAGTAACAATATGCTCTGCCTTAAGTGGTTCAGAGGGGTTATCTCTCAGCCATTACCAATTCTAAATACAAGATTTAAATTCAAGGAGAAAAATCACACAAGAGCAAATCTGCTGAATTTGCTCAAGTTAGTCCTTTGAAAAAGATGCTTGATTCTCTGGTCCTGGATGATGATGATTATACTTTTCCAGAAAATTCCTAACCTTAGGGCTGACTAATTCTGTGGCACTATTCATTAAAAAAATAATAATAATACTGAAGACAAAATATGTGCCAGACATTGTGATGTATGCTAGAGATGTCCAGACTGGCTCAGAGCCCTTCACCTCTCCTGCCCTCTGGCTCCATGGCTTGTAGCTCAATAAAGGCTCCCTCTACCAGCTCAAGGGCATATCTCCAGGCTTGTGTTCCTGAACACATTTGCCTGAACAAGTTCTGATCACTAAAGCAGATACTTTCTTTCAGATCTAAGCACTGACATTTAGTTAGTTCCCTGCTTCTTAACGCCACCTTGTTATGGTCTTAGACAGTTGTTCTTTGACTTAGGTTCACAACTAAGGATCAGCCTCACTACTTTGCTGCCTGGGCAGCCTCTGTAGAACCCAGCTTGAGCCAAGACATTGAGCTGAGCCCATTTTCCTTGGAAAGGGTGTGGGACAAAGATATTATATTGACTGACTGAAATAGTCTTTACTCTTAAAATATAAGATGTGAAAGGATTTTAAGAGGAATAACTGACAGGATGTGAACAATAAGTAGGTTTTTGAAGATGAACATAAGAGATATCTAGGNAGCTGAGCCCATTTTCCTTGGAAAGGATGTGGGACAAAGATATTATATTGACTGACTGAAATAGTCTTTACTCTTATAATATAAGATGTGAAAGGATTTTAAGAGAAATAGCTGACAGGATGTGAACAATAAGTAGGTTTTTGAAGATGAACATAAGAGATATCTAGGAAGATACCAAGGTCACCTTAGATTACTTGGTGAAGTTGGCATTTGAATTTGATCTTAATATATAAATTTTTAACATGCAGAACTGAAGTAAAAATAATGTGTTTAAAATTTAGGAACATCATGAGTAAAAGTTTAGAAGTTATGTATTCCAGACTCCGTCTGATTATGTCCTATTTTAGATATCTTTGACTTCCTTTTTAACAGCCAAAACAGTTTATGTTTTCCTTCTAACTCTTCCCTGCTCCTCCTAGAAATAAGATAGTTGTTTTTGTTTTCATTGTAGATTTAGTCACCATTTTACTTGAGTAGCTAAACTTCAGTAATTCGGGCAATTTAACCGATTCAGATTGAATGCCACACTGATAATTAACTTGCTCCTCTTTCTTCTCATCACCCAGAGAAGTCTGATGGATCATTAGTGACACGATTAGAGAGAGAGTGATCCAGGCACATTATTGGTGCTCAATAAATGTTAAATAATTGTAGAAATAGGACCCAGTGGAGACTGGCACTTTGCAATAGAAACAGAAGCTCACAAAGTGTGCCTTTGCTGATAATCAGGTTTTGTAATTCAGAATAGGCACAGCCTTTGCACCATTTCTCATCACTGAAATCCACATGCATTTGTAGGACAAACTCTAACTAATCATCTGGTTCTCTTAACTAAATAGAAGTCTATTCAGAGGAGAAAGTGTTAAACATCATACATGCAGCCATGGGGAATTCAGCTTCCCTCCAGCTTGAGGAACTGTAGCCACCTAGATGAACAGGTGCAGGAAATAAGGACCTGATGACCAGTGGATTACTGGGCATACAAGCGCTTTATCCAGAGTACCTCTGAGTCCCGTCCCAAAGTGCTCCAAGAGCCAGATTCCCATCTGTTAATGGAAAGCCTATCTGCCAATATGAGAACTAGCTTTGCCAAGCATGGATTTTGTGGTGTTAATGGCTTTGGGCAGAGCCTTGTGCTGTCTGCTGGCAGCAAGAATCCTGTTTGATTCTGAAGAGTCCAAAATTTATATTTTAAAACATATTTTATTTGACAGCCAGAATCTAATGAATCTGACTTCATCTGTCTGTCTACAGATCTCAGCTTGAGCAAATCAAATGTACAGTAAAATAGCTCCTCACAGTTTATAAAGCACATTTCCTATCAACTATCCCATTTGATCTTTATGACAAATGAGAGTAGAAGGGAACCTAATACAGTAGGTGCTTCCCATCCTATCTCATCTAATCTCTGAAGTCTTGCAAGGTAGGATTTTTAAATCCTAATTTTACAGATGAAGATCCAGGTCATTGAGAAGCAAAACGCTTGTTCTAATGTATGCTTGAGATGATATAAAGCACATTTCCTATCAACTATCCCATTTGATCTTTATGACAAATGAGAGTAGAAGGGAACCTAATACAGTAGGTGCTTCCCATCCTATCTCATCTAATCTCTGAAGTCTTGCAAGGTAGGATTTTTAAATCCTAATTTTACAGATGAAGATCCAGGTCATTGAGAAGCAAAACGCTTGTTCTAATGTATGCTTGAGATGAGTAGGAGAAGCAAGTGGAACAGATATGAATCTTGAGTTCAAGTGTATCACAATATCATTATTGAGAGCCATATCTATTGAGCCCCTACATTACACTAAGCATTTATTTCTACATGTTATTCAATCTTTAAACCATCTTTTAAAATTAACTATTGGAGTGTAGTTGGTTTACAATATTATGTTCATTTCTGCTGTATGGCTTTATATATATATATATGACATATAATTATATATACCTATACTTTTTTAGGTTTATACATATATATATGACATATAAGTTCTGAAGTCTTGCAAGGTAGGATTTTTAAATCCTAATTTTACAGATGAAGATCCAGGTCATTGAGAAGCAAAACGCTTGTTCTAATGTATGCTTGAGATGAGTAGGAGAAGCAAGTGGAACAGATATGAATCTTGAGTTCAAGTGTATCACAATATCATTATTGAGAGCCGTATCTATTGAGCCCCTACGTTACACTAAGCATTTATTTCTACATGTTATTCAGTCTTTAAACCATCTTTTAAAATTAATTTCTATTGGAATGTAGTTGGTTTACAATATTATGTTCATTTCAGCTGTATGGCTTTATATATATATATATATATATATATATGACATATAATTATATATACTATACTTTTTTAGGTTTATACATATATATATGACATATAAGTATAAATACCTATATTTTTAGGTTCTTTTCCCATATAGGTCATTACAGAGTATTGAGTAGAGTCCCCTGTACTGTGTAGCAGGTTCTTGTTGTCTATTTTATATATAGTAATACATATATGTCAATCTCAATCTCCCGATTTATCCCTCTCCCCTTTTTCCACTTTGTAACCATAAGTTTGTTATCTACATCTGTGAATCTGTTTCAGTTTTGTAAATAAGTAAATTTGTACCATTTTTTAAGACTCAACATATAAGTGATATCATATATTTGTCTTTCTCTGTCTGACTTGGGGCTTCCCTGGTGGCTTTGAATACGACAATGCAGCACATGCAGGAGATGTGGGTTCGATCCCTGGGCTGGCACAACGCTCTGAAGGGGGACACCAACTCCAATAATCTTGACTGTAAAATCGCATGGACTGAGGAGTCTCATGGACAGAGAGTCAGACATGACTAAAACAATTGAGCACACGCACACACTATCCGACTTACTTCACTCAGTATGACAATCTTTCTAAACCATCTTGTGAGGGAGGTATTGTATATGTTTTAGTCACTCAGTCATATCCAACTCTTTGCGACCCCATGGACTGTAGCCCACCAGGCTCTTCTGTCCATGGCATTCTCCACTTGGGGCTTCCCTGGTGGCTTTGAATGCGACAATGCAGCACATGCAGGAGATGTGGGTTCGATCCCTGGGTTGGCACAATGCTCTGAAGGGGGACACCAACTCCAATAATCTTGACTGTAAAATCCCATGGACTGAGGAGTCTCATGGGCAGAGAGTCAGATATGACTGAAACAATTGAGCACACACACACACTATCCGACTTACTTCACTCAGTATGATAATCTTTCTAAACCATCTTGTGAGGGAGGTATTGTATATGTTTTAGTCACTCAGTCATATCCACCTCTTTGCGACCCCATGGACTGTAGCCCACCAGGCTCCTCTGTCCATGGAATTCTCCATGCATGAATATTGGAGTGGGTAGCCATTCCCTTCTCCAGAGGGGATCTTCCAGATCCAGGGATCGAACCTGGGTCTCCCACATTGCAGGCATATGCTTTACCGTCTGGGCCACCAGGGAAACCCTTACTCTCTCAATCTTACAGATTTGGCCATTCAGTAAACATTTATTGAGCACCTACTCTATGCCAGATACTGTTTTAGGCACTGGATATTCACCTTTGATGGAGAAAGCAATGGCAACCCACTCCAATACTCTAGCCTGGAAAATCCCATGAATGAAGGAGCCTGGTAGGCTGCAGTCCATGGGGTCACTAAGAGTCAGCCATGACTGAGCGACTTCACTTTCACTTTTCACTTTCATGCATTGGAGAAGGAAATGGCAACCCACTCCAGTGTTCTTGCCTGGAGAATCCCAGGGACGGGGGAGCCTGGTGGGCTACCGTCTATGGGGTTGCACAGAGTCGGAAACGACTGAAGCGACTTAGCTTCAGTAGCAGCAGCAGCATTCACCTTTGAATACGACAAGCATAGTTCTTCCTCTCATGAACCTTACCTTCTAATGGAGAGCGATAGCAAACAAATACAAGTATTTAAGGCTGATCAAGTACAGAGAAAATGAGGCTCAATTTAATTTTTTTATTTTCAAAATTAATTTTATTGAAGCATAATTGATTTACAATGTTGTGTTAATTTCTGATGTACAGCAAAATGATTCAGTTATATATAAATATGTATTCTTTCTTCACATCCTTTTCCATTATGATTTATCAGAAGATGTTGAATGTAGTTCCCTGTGCTGTACAGTAGGACCTTGTTGTTTAGCCATCCTATATTTGATAGTTTGTTTCTGTTGATTCCAAACTCCCAGTCCTCCACACACACTCCAGGAAGCCACAGGTCTGTTCTCTGTCTGGTGGATATATTGATGGATATGTTCATCTGTGTTATATTTTAGATTCCATATATAAATGATATCATATGGTATTTGTTGTTCTCTTTCTTACCTACTTCACTTAGTATGATAATATCTGGGTCCATCTATGTTGCTGCAAATGGCGTTATTTCATTCTTTCCTTATGACTGAAGAATATTCCACCGTATATCTATATATACCACATCTTCTTCATCTATTCATCTGTTGATGGATACTTCCTTATATGCGTTTATTTTATGAAAGGTCTTAAGTTCATTGAATAAGCCATTTTCCTTGAAAAGAATAAAATGACGTGAGACCAGGGCTGTTCTAGAACCTGGAATGTGCAGGGGCCAGGGCCAGGCCTTCTGTAGGTTCTGATCTTCACTGACTGAGAAGTTTGACCCTGAAGCCAAGAATGATTTGGTGTTTGCAGAGAGAAGACTGTCACTGGTCCTGACACTTCAGCAAAGAAAATGGTCCACCTTTCGCAGGGTCAGGAAGCTTTAGGGCCATCTGACCACTTCAGTTTACAGAGAACAGGCCTCCTTGGTACCCAGGGCTCTTACCTACAATCTCGAATCACTTTCCCCAGGCCCCAGGCCTTCCTTCCCACCCTGCTCCCTGGCTTGTGTGTGTACTCAGTTGTGTCCAATTCTTTGCAACCCCATGGACTATAATCTGCCAGTCTTCTCTGTCTATAGAATTTTCCAGGCAAGAATACTAGAGTGGGTTTCCATTTCTTTCTCCAGGAGATCTCAACCCAGGGATCAAGCACACGTCTCCGGAGTCTCCTGCATTGGCATGCATATTCTTTACCATTGTACCACCCGGGAAGCCCTGTACTAGAGGGTTAATTATTTATTTGTCAAATTAAATGAGTGTGCGGGTATTATAAAGACTTGATGAGGGCCATAGGGGGCAACACGTGACTCATCAGTGACCACATCTGGTCCCGTCACCTGGAGTCCCTTCTCACTCCTCCTGCCTTTCCCCTTCATAAGCTTTATTGAGATATAGCTACATACCATAAATATCACTCTTTCAGTATTGTACAGCTCAGTGGTTTTTAGCAAATTCAGAGCCTTTGGCTCCATTCTCTGCCCTGCCTTCCAGTCTCATCATTTGGCTACTTTCTTTTCAGAACCTCAGAAGCTTCCTGTACAAGAATACCTTTGGGCAGGTGCTTCTGAGGAAGGGAAATTGTTGGGGCACCTTTTGATTCTGACTGCCTCCAAGTTCTTCTAGTCAGGGATCTGCATTTCAGAAGGCAAGGCCCAGATAGGCAAAACGTGAGTCACTTGGAGGCTTTCAGAACAAACACTGTTTGGGAGGTTGTCATATTTTATATTCCATTTTGTTTTAAAAAGAAGCATCCCACCAAGAAGGAAAACTTTCTTAATGAAAACACAAAAACATGGCACCAGTGGTATAAGTTGAAATGTGGGCCATTTCTGAAGTGGAATGAGCCCCTCCCCCTGGGACACACGGGCTCTGGCCCTGGTTATAGATATTGCTTTGGCCTGAGAAGAGTCACCCTTAGGACTGGCAGCAGAAGGGCACACACATAGCACCTCACAGGGATGTGGGTCTTCCTGGTTTACAGCTAAGTGCGCCTATGTTTTCTTTTGTTTTTAAGTTAATTTATTATAATTGGAGGCTAATTACTTTGTAATATTTTGGTGGTTTTTGCCATACACTGACGTGAATCAGCAAAGGGTATACATGTGTCCCCGATCCCAAACCCCCTCCCGCCTCCCTCCCAATCCCATCCCTCAGAGTTGTCCCAGTCACCAGCTTTGAGTGCCCGCTTTCATGCATTGAACTTGGACCAGTCATCTATTTCACATATGGTAATATACAGTTTTTCAATGCTATTGTCTCAAATCATCCCACTCTCACCTTCTTCCGCAGAGTCCAAAAGTCTGTTCTTTATATCTGTGCCTCTTTTGCTGTCTTGCTTATAGGGTCATCATTAGCATCTCTCTCAATTACATATATATACATTAATATACAGTATTGGTGTTTTCCTTTCTGGCTTACTTCACTCTGTATAATAGGCTCCAGTTTCATCCACTTCACTTGAACTGATTCAAATGCATTCTTTTTAATAGCTGAGTAATACTCCATTGTGTATATGTACCACAGCTTTCTTATCCGTTCGTCTGACAGTGGACATCTAGGTTGCTTCCATGTCCTAGTTATTGTAAACAGTGCTGCGATGAACTTTGGGTACACGTGACTCTTTCAGTTCTGGTTTCCTCAGTGTGCATGCTGAGCAGGGTGATTGCTGGGTCCTTTGGCAGTTCTATTTTCAGTTTTTTAAGGAATCTCCACACTGTTCTCCATATTGCCTATACTAGTTTGCATTCCCACCAACAGTGTAAGAGGATTCCCTTTTCTCCACATCTTCTCCAGCATTTATCATTTGTAGACTTTTTGATAGCAGCCATTTTAACTGTCATGAAATGATACCTTAGTGTGGTTTTGATTTGCATTTCTCTGATAATGAATAATGAATAATGTTGACCATATTTTCAGGTGCGTGTTAGCCATCTGTATGTCTTCTTTGGAGAAATGTCTGTTTAGTTCTTTGGCCCATTTTTTGATTGGGTCATTTATTTTTCTGGTATTGAGCTGCAGGAATTGCTTTTATATTTTTGAGATTAATCTTTGTCATTTGCTTCGTTTGCTGTTATTTCCTACCATTCTGAAAGCTGTCTTTTCACCTTGCTTACAGTCTTCTTTGTTGTGCAAAAGCTTTTAAGTTTAATTAGTTCCCATTTGTTTCAGTTCAGTTCAGTAGCCCAATCGTGTCCGACTCTTTGCGACCCCATGAATCGCAGCACGCCAGGCCTCCCTGTTCATCACTATCTCCCAGACTTCACTCAGACTTACGTCCATCGAGTCCGTGATGCCATCCAGCCATCTCATCCTTGGTCGTCCCCTTCTCCTCCTGCCCCCAATCCCTCCCAGCATCAGAGTCTTTTCCAATGAGTCAACTCTTTTCATGAGGTGGCCAAAGTACTGGAGTTTCAGCTTTAGCATCATTCCTTTCAAAGAAATCCCAGGGTTGGTCTCCTTCAGAATGGACTGGTTGGATCTCCTTGCAGTCCAAGGGACTCTCAAGATTCTTCTCCAACACCACAGTTCAAAAGCATCAATTCTTCAGCGCTCAGCCTTCTTCACAGTCCAACTTTCACAACCATACATGACTACAGGAAAAACCGTAGCCTTGACTAGGCAGACCTTAGTCAGCAAAGTAATGTCTCTGCTTTTGAATATACTATCCAGGTTGGTCATAACTTTTCTTCCAAGGAGTAAGCGTCTTCTAATTTCATGGCTGCAGTCACCATTTGCAGTGATTTTGGAGCCCCAAAAAATAAAGTCTGACAGTGTTTCCACTGTTTCCCCATCTATTTCCCATGAAGTGATGGGACCAGATGACATGATCTTCGTTTTCTGAATGTTGAGCTTTAAGCCAACTTTTTCACTCTCCTCCTTCACTTTCATCAAGAGGCTTTTTAGCTCCTCTTCACTTTCTTCCATAAGGGTGGTGTCATCAGCATATCTGAGGTTATTGATATTTCTCCCGGCAATCTTGATTCCAGCTTGTGTTTCTTCCAGTCCAGCGTTTCTCATGATGTACTCTGCATATAAGTTAAATAAGCAGGG
>SJYX01017495.1:209047-246633 GCA_006410675.1 Oreotragus oreotragus | reverse complement strand
TCCTATTCCTCCACCATCTTGGGACTGTCCCCCCCAACCTCACCCCCACCCCCAGCCCCAGCCAAGGCTCTATTTTAGATTGGGTGATCATGGAAGGACTCATTAGGAAATAAATATTTAAATTAAGACCCAAATAGCAAGAAAGAGCCAGTCTTAGAAAGATCTGGATTAGCAAAGAGAAGAGCAAATAAATAGACACTACCCTGGTGGCTCAGATGGTAAAGCATCTGCCTGCAATGCGGGAGACCAGGGTTTGATTCCTGGGTTGAGAAGCTCCCCTGGAGAAGGAAATGGCAATCCACTCCAGCACTCTTGCCTGGAAAATCCCATGGACGGAGGAGCCTGATAGGCTACAGTCCATGGGGTCCCAAAGAGTCAGACACGACTGAGCGACTTCACTTTCACAGGAAAAATAAGCTTTGTGCATTTCAGAAAAAAAGAGCATGCAAAGTCATGGGAGAGTAGTGGATGATGGGAAGAGAGATCTGAAATAAGGTTACACAGTTAGGGAAAGGTCAGAGCTCATAGGCCTTATAGTTCTGGCTTTATTTATGTGTGATAGGAAGCCTCCAGAGGATTTAAAGCTAGGAAAAAACACCATGTTTGCAAAATAGTCACTCCAGCTGGTGTGTGGAGAATAGATTATATACAGGAACGACTGAGAGACTAGTCAGGAGATGATTCAGCTCAGTTTAGTTACTCAGTTTTATCTGAATCTTTGCAACCCCATAGACTACAGCACGCCAGTCACCAAACTCCCAGAGTCTACTCAAATTCATGTCCATTGAGTAGGTGATACCATCCAACCATCTCATCCTCTGTCATCCCCTTCTCCTCCCACCTTCAGTCTCTCTTCCCAGCATGAGGGTCTTTTCAAATGAGTCAGCTCTTCACATCAGGTGGCCAAAGTATTGGAGTTTCAGCTTCAGCATCATTCCTTCCAATGAACACCCAGGACTGATCTCCTTCAGAATGGACTGGTTGGATCTCCTTGCAGTCCAAGGGACTCTCAAGAGTCTTCTCCAACAACACAGTTCAAAAGCATCAATTCTTTGGTGCTCAGCTTTCTTAGATGTCTGATTAAAAAAGAAAAAAAAGATATTTGGGACTCACCAGAAATATTTAGATATATGTATTTGTTCTGTAGTAGGACCTGAGAATCTGTATTTTAGAAAAGCATCTCTAGTACTTTTGATACAGTCGATCCTTCATATCATATTTTGAAGAAACTTTAAATTGATTGTGAAGGAAGGTAAAGGCTATCCACTCCAGCATTCTTGCCTGGAGAATTCCATGAGGTCTCAAAGAGTCAAACATAACTGAGCAACTTTCACTTCACTTTTGGGTGTGGAAATGGTGTCTTATTTATTTCATTCATTTAGGAGGAAGAACTCAACAATTTGCTGTAGAAATGAGTGAATAAATGAAGCAAGGAATGGATTTAGTTACATTTAGTTGTCAAAGACTTACTCCCTCTAATTGAAAAGATCTTCTTTGACCTAGTTACCAATCTCTGGTGTTTATGTTTCCCTCTCTATTTGTGCTTATTATGCTCCATGGGGTGAATAGCCTTTCCCCGCTGCCTGTACATTAAACTCAGCTCTAGGAGAGAAAAAGATTTCCTATCATTTTAAATGTCATCCGCCATTCTATCTGCATGTTCCACACCAAGAATTGTGAGAAAGTTGCTGGGTAGGAGGGCACAAGCATAGCGAGGTGACCAAATGTAACTTTGCCATTTGCTAAATGAAACTATAGTCTTAGGGGATAACCCTTGGGGGAAAAAGCACGGCAACTGCTCTCTCAAGTCTTTCACCTACAGTCACTGAGACTTTGAGTTATAAGCTTCAAACCTCCACTGGTCTTCAGTCCGTGAGTTAATCCTGATCATGTCAAGGTGTCTGCCACCTAACTCAGTGCATCTACAGGTAAGTGGGCTCTGAAATCATCTTGTTGCCATAAATCTGGTAGGCAATGTACTTAAGTTTCTTGGCAAGTTTCTCTGCCTAAACCCCTGAATAAGACCCGAAAATTGAGGAGACATACCCTGTCCTTTTTTACCTTTTATACATTGGTCCATTCAATTTCCTTTTCTTCATTTCTAAAGTTTGCTAGTTTCTATTCCAGAATACTATTTTGTAATAATGTTCAGCACTTTCTCACATCCTGAAAAGGGAAGCCAAAATACCTTTGAATTTTCATTTTCTTAACTTTTCAGAGAGAATCATAATATTGACCTGCATTACAGAGCATTAAGGTTAACTAATTAACACTGAATAGTACTTTGGAAATGTTAAATACTATAGAAATGCTAAACAGCTTTAACAGACTTGGAGTCGAAAAGGCAAATGAAACTTCATTTAAATGCTTTTATATTATGAGTTTCCCCACCACCACCCCCACCACCAAAAGAGCTTTAAAAAAGGTTATATAGCTACATTCCTGGTTCCAAAGAGGAAATGTCACAGTGAGTGTAAAATATGGATGTCTAATTTCCCCACCTTTCTTTTTAATCTCAGTTTCTCTATAGGATCACATATTCATTCAATAAGCATTTCCTGGTTGCTTCCTTGTTGACAAGGAGCAAGCAATGTACTGCAGATACTTTCATGGTCTCTGACCTGTAGGAGAGACAGACACATATCCTCTCAAGTAAATGCAACAGAAGACACACTCAGTGACACTATAGAGATACAGGTGCAAGGGGAGAGATTAATCACATTTCAATTATCTCTGAATTTCCATGGTAAATGGGAAACTCAGGATATTCTTGAAAGATTAATTCTGATAGAGGAAATAGCATGAGGAAAGTTCAAATATGCATTTTTTAGATGGTAGAACTATAGGTCATATGATCTGAGGTCCCACACTGAATCAATTCCTGAGAGAAATAAAACCCAGCTTTCCTGATTTCTATTCTGCTCTGATTTCTGTTCTATTTAGTTCATTGAATTAACTGTGCTCATTAATAGTAAAGGCACCTTTACCAAACATCTATTTATTATAATTTTAATGTGTTTGTTATGGAAATTTGAGGTTCCACACTAAGGTGACCCAAGGGGAAGAAGTCACTGCATATAAGCAAAAGTAATATACATGAAGTAAATATTCTTGGAATATTAAGGTGGGTACCATGAGTGGGTGGGATTGGGTGAATGATTATCCACCTGCCATGAAATGGAAGGTACTGGGGACTAGTCGTAAGTAAAATTATATAAGACACTGAATTAAAAAGGATATTGAATGTTAGAATAATGGAGTTTTTGCCATGTTGAATATGAGATATGGCGAAATGATGGAGTGGAAATGACTAGTGGAAAGATGAAACTACATCTCTGATTCCTAGTAAGAGGGACAATGTAATTTGGGATTTATTAGCATGGAAGTGATATCAAAGTAAAAAAAATGGAATCTCCAAGGGAAAGACTCTTGAGAGTCCCTTGGACTGCAACAAGATCAAACCAGTTAATCCTAAAGGAAATAGTCACGAATATTCTTTGAAAAGACTAATTCTAAAGCCAATACTCCAATACTTTGACTACCTGATGGGAAGAACTGACTCATTGGAAAAGACCCTGATGCTGGGAAAGTTTGAAGGCAGGAGGGGAAGGGGACGCCAGAGGATGAGATGGTTGGATGGTATCACTGACTCGATGGACATGAGTTTGAGTAAGCTCTGGGAGTTGGTGATGGACAGGGAAGCCTGCTGTGCCACAGTCCATGGGGGTAACAAAGAGTTAGACATGACTGAGCAACTGAACTAAAGGGAAAGACAGAGGGCAAGAGGAAAAACCTTAAGATTTGATGATAAAAGAGTTGATGACCTGTCAGTCAGTCTAATTCTTGTTTATACATGGGGAGAACTGAGGCCCAGAAATAAGAAATTTGCTTAAAATTAGTCAATAAGTCAGTAGCAGAGCTGGAACTAGACTTGGAACTCTTATCTCCCACTCTGCACCCCCCATTTTCTTCCACTAATACTTATTTAAACCAATTTAGGTGTTCTGCAATAGAGAAATGTAGTTGCTCAGGTGAAATTGAAACTTGAAATGGAAACCAAAATCCTGTACAGGAAGAGAATATTGTCTTCCTTATTTTTAATAATTTTCTTCACAGCAGTTCTCAAGTTCATCTTGGAAGGCATGGCCTCTGGGTATCAGAGGATGGCAGGTTCCCAGGTGATTATGTACAGGTTCATTTTTCCCCTCTCATTTTATTCCCTTTAGTTTGGCTTTTGCTAATTTCCTTTCTTGGGGAACAGTTTGTTGAGAGAAATTTGGGCTGTTGCTAGGGAATATTTGGCTCCTTTTTCAGATCATAACTATTCCTTTTTCCTCAGCTGCTGGGGAGCCCTACCTTGAACACACCTACTACCTCCTCTGCTCAGTGATTGCCTTGACATGTGCCCTTATGTACACTCCCTCTGCAAGTGCTGCCTCACTGGTAGCAGATAAATTAAAAATGAATTGTAACCACGGCTTATTAATTAGCACCTACTTTGAATCAAGTTCAGTTTAATTTAAATGAAATATTTCAATAGCCCACTGTCATCAGTATAATTGTATCTACCTTACAAATAAGGAAATTGAGAAACAGTTTATCTTAGTAAGGGATTATGTGTCATGACTATGAAAGACAGAATATAGTCCTTCTAAAGATGTCTATGTCCTATTTCCGGGAACCTGTGATTATTCTACCTTATGTGTCAAAAGGGACTTTGCAGATTTAATCAAGTTAAGCATACTGAGATGAAATTATGCTGGATTATTTCTGATTTATTGACTATGCCAAAACCTTTGACTGTGTGGATCACAGTGAATTGTGAACTTCAAGGTGTTAAGCTGGTTTTAGAAAAGGCAAAGGAACCACAGATCAAATTGCCAACATCTACTGGATCGTGAAAAAAGCAAGAGAGTTCCAGAAAAACATCTATTTCTGCTTTATTGACTATGCCAAAGTGATAAATTAAAAATGAATTGTAACCACGGCTTATTAATTAGCACCTACTTTGAATCAAGTTCAGTTTAATTTAAATGAAATATTTCAATAGCCCACTGTCATCAGTATAATTGTATCTACCTTACAAATAAGGAAATTGAGAAACAGTTTATCTTAGTAAGGGATTATGTGTCATGACTATGAAAGACAGAATATAGTCCTTCTAAAGATGTCTATGTCCTATTTCCGGGAACCTGTGATTATTCTACCTTATGTGTCAAAAGGGACTTTGCAGATTTAATCAAGTTAAGCATACTGAGATGAAATTATGCTGGATTATTTCTGATTTATTGACTATGCCAAAACCTTTGACTGTGTGGATCACAGTGAATTGTGAACTTCAAGGTGTTAAGCTGGTTTTAGAAAAGGCAAAGAGACCACAGATCAAATTGCCAACATCTACTGGATCGTGAAAAAAGCAAGAGAGTTCCAGAAAAACATCTATTTCTGCTTTATTGACTATGCCAAAGCCTTTGACTATGTGGACCACAATAAACTGTGGAAAATTCTTAAGGAGATGGGAATGCCAGACCACCTGACCTGCCTCTTGAGAAATCTGTATGTAGATCAGGAAGCAACAGTTAGAACTTGACATGGAACAACAGACTGGTTCCAAATAGTAAAAGGAGTACATCAAGGCTGTATATTGTCACCTTGCTTATTTAACTTATATGCAGAGTACATCATGAGAAATGCTGGGCTGGAAGAAGCACAAGCTGGAATCAAAATTGTCAGGAGAAATATCAATAACCTCACATATGCAGATGATACCACCCATATGACAGAAAGTGAAGAACTAAAGAGCCTCTTGATGAAAGTGAAAGAGGAGAGTAAAAAAGTTGGCGTAAAGCTCAACATTAAGAAAACTAAGATCATGGCATCTGGTCCCATCACTTCATGACAAATAGATGGGCAAACAATGGCTGACTGTATTTTTGGGGGCTCCAAAATCACTGCAGATAGTGACTGAAGCCATGAAATTAAAAGACACTTTCTCCTTGGAAGAAAAGTTATGACCAACCTAGACAGCATATTTAAAAGCAGAGACATTTTGTCAACAAAGGTCCATTTAGTCAAGGCTCTGGTTTTTCCAGTAGTCATTCATGGATGTGAGAGTTGGACTATAAAGAAAGCTGAGCGCTGAAGAATTTATGCTTTTGAACTGTGGTGTTGGAGAGACTCTTGAGAGTCCCTTGGACTGCAAGGAGATCCAACCAGTCCATCCTAAAGGAGATCAATCCTGGGTGTCCATTGGAAGAACTGATGTTGACACTGAAACTCCAATGCTTTGGCCACCTGATATGAGGAGCAGACTCATTTGAAAAGACTCATGCTGGGAAAGATTGGGGGCAGGAGGAGAAGGGGAGGACAGAGGATGAGATGGTTGGATGGCATCACCTACTTGATGGACATGAGTTTGAGCAAGTTCTGACAGTTGGTGATGGACAGGGATGCCTGGTGTGCTACAGTCCCTGGGGTCACAAAGGGTCAGACACAACTGAGCAACTCAACTGAACTGAATGTCTTCTGAGTGTTAGAATGTAGACTGAATTATTGAGAAGTTCAAATGAAATTCTCTCAGTCATGTCCAACTCTGTGACTACATGGACTGTAGCCTGCCAGGCTCCTCTGTCCATCAAATTCTCCAGGCCAGAATATTGGAGTGGGTAGTCATTCTCTTCTCCAGGGAATCTTGCCAAAGGGATAGAACCCAGGTCTCCTGCATTGCAGGTGGATTCTTTACCTTCTGAACCATAGGGAAGCCCAAGAATAATGGAGTAGGTAGTCTATCCTTTCTCCAGTGGATCTTCCTGACCTAGGAATCTAACTGGGGTCTCCTATTTTGCAGGCAGATTCTTTACCAACTGAGCTAAGAATTATTAGGTTGGTGAAAATATAATTGCAGTTTCAGACCTTGAATTTTAAATCATTATAACTAGGCTCAAACACATCTTTATAGGAAGCATTAAATTCAACACATTTTTGCCAATGAGAAATTAGTTTTGTTTTTTTTTTTAATTCCTGTAGCATAAAAGTCTATACTTCAGGATTCAATTAACTCTTGGAAATGATCTTCTGCCTCCTGCTAGTTGTGCAAGCATTTTCCCCCAAAAAAGTTGTTGAGATTTTTGAAAAGTGCCTGTCAGTTGGCAAGAGGCCAGGTGAATATGGCAGATGAGGCCCAATTCTTTCAACTTTTTAAGCATTGGTTATGCAATGTGCCATCGGGCATTGTCATGAAGAATTGAGCCCTTTCTGTTGACCAATGCCAGCTGCAGGTGTTGCATTTTTCAGTGTATCTCACTGATGTGCTGAGTATGCTTCTTAAATGTAATATGCTTTCTCCTGGATTCTCAAAGCTGTATTGAATCAGACAGCCAGCAGACCACCAAACAATGACCTTGATTCTTTTTTTTTTTTTTTTTGGTGCAAGCTTGGCTTTGGGAAATGCTTTGGAGCTTCTTCTCAGTTCAACAGCTGAACTGGTCGTCACTGGTTGTCCTATAAAATCCACTTTTCATCAAACATTACTGTCCAATAGCAAAATGGCTCACTGTTTTTATGCAGAGTAAGGGAAGACGGCACTTCAACATGACGATTTTTTTTCCCAGTCAACTCGTGAGGCACCTGTTGTTGAGCTTTTCACCTTTCCAGTTTGCTTCAGATGCCGAATCACCGTAGAATGGTTGATGTCTTTGGCAACTTCTGGTATACTTGTAAGAGGATCAGCTTCAACAATGCTCTCATTGGGTCATTGTCAACTTCAGATGGCCAGGCACTGCACCCCTTATCTTCAAGAGCCTTATCTTTTTTGCAAAACTCTTTAAACCACCACTGCACTGTCCATTCATTAGCAGTCCCTGGGCCAAATGCGTTGTTGATGTTGTGAGTTGTCTCCATTGCTTTATGGCCCATTTTGAGCTCAAATGAGAAAATCACTCAAACTTTCTTTTTGTCTAACATTATTTCCCTAGTCTAAATATAAATTAAACAGCAAGTATAATAATGTCATTTACAAAAAAAATGCATCATAAAGCAATAAGTGCACATTAAAATCATGTATAATATAACCACATTTAAGAATATGTTCCAATATCAAATGGTAAATTTGAACAATGCAAAAGCTAATATTAATAATGTGCTTGACAATCATAGTGCAGACATGGAAGGAAGTAAATGGGATTAAACGAACATAAGAGTCTTGACTTTTTCTTAGGAAGGAGACATGTAAAAAATTAATGAGCTATACACTATTTTTGTGCTTTACTACATGCAAGTTGTCTTCAGCAAGAAAGAAAAAAGTGAGAATGAAAAAATATTGATATAGCAAGAGAAAAGTTATATATAAATTCCTTGAGATTATTTGTACATGGAATTCAAATTAATAATATTTCCCCTTTCTCCTTCCTCTAACGTAAGTCCTCTGTGACTGGTCATTCATTCAACAAATATTTATTGAGATTCCCACTATGTGCCACTTACTGTAATAATCACTGAACAGTCACTGAATATATATGTATATATATATATATACACATATATATATATATGTATGTGTGTGTGTGTGTGTGTGTGTGTGTGTAGAGAGAGAGACAGAGAAAGAGAGATTGAGAATAACATTAGAAGTCTCCAGAATTGAATAAATAGTTGTGGTCAGTGAAGGCATTTTAGTAGAGGAGAAGCTAATTAGAGCTAAACATTGGGGATTTCTGTAATAAGCATCTTGATGGATATGAGGAAGGAAGGACAGAGTCAGATGGTGTGATTTTCCCTTGGTGCTATACTGCCTGAGCAAGTATAGCACCAAGCAAAGACTGGAAACAGTGAGCAATAGAAATCTCAACCACTTTTGCTATTACCCTGTTACGTGAAAATATCACATTATAAACCCATTTCCCTACTGTGGACATTAAGTGGGTTGCCAAGTTTTGTGGGTTGCCATTTCCTTCTCCAGGGGATCTTCCCAACCAAGGGATCAAACCAGCATCCCTTACATCTCCTGCATCAGCAGGCATGTTATTTACCACTAGTGTCACCTGGGAAGCCTAATGTTGCATTAGACATTTGTATATGATAATCTTTGTCCTTATGTGAGCATATACCTGGAAGTGGAATTGTTATATCATATGCTTTGCATCTTATTTATATAGCAGAGGCTATCTGATTGTTTCCAAACTGGATTATTAGTTTACATTCTCACCAGCAAAATATGAGAGTACAATTTTCTCTACATTTTTACCAGACTTTAATTTTGTCATGCTTTTTGTTTTTCATCAGTTAGATATGTGGAAAGGGCATCTCACTGTTACTTTAATTTCCTGATTTCCTGATTAGTAAGTTTAACATCTCAGAGAGAGTGGGAGAGCCCTGTTTTTCTTTCTTTCACTCTTTCTTTTTTTGATTTAACTTAGTCAACAACTATTTATTGTGCACTTACTATATACCAAAAACTGTGCTAGAGCCTAGGGATGTAGCAGTAATGTCCAATTTTAGGCAATAAATCAAGCCCTGGGTGTGGGTGAAGACAGGCGAGATCAAGTAGATTCCTCATGTCTTGACAGATTCAAAGTGGAAGTGACCTCAGCAATAGAGTATGCCATCAATCTAGGGGAGAAGTTGTGTATTCTGAGGCACTCTCCTACCTGAAGAATTTTTATAATCTACATGATAAGTGTGTATTAAAGGGAGCAACAGGAGTGTTGAGGTCTTAACATACTGAGACCTAGCTGAGGGTAATTTAGATTCCTATTCCAGAGCTTGTGGACATCTAAAGCTTCATAAGATTTCTGTGCAGTTTTCTTGGGGAAGACCTCACTCTTTCATGATCAACTCTACCTCTAAATACTTGTAGAGGTTAAAGTTGTGTATGCTGCCTCTGTTTCAGACTGCATTCAAACACATGTAAAATTTCCTCTCTCTTTACAGACCATGGCACAGAGTGCTACTTACCTACTTTACTATTCACTCTCCTCCCCTTCCTTCTTGGAAGCAAAATCCTTGGTTTTTATCTATACATAACTCCCTGGGAAAGTGGCAATCTCTATATTCTTTTATGGCTAGAGAAATATAAGCATTGTATGCATTATTTGGGAAGCAAGTATCCTGAAAGGAGAAATCATACCATCTTTTGTTTTTTCTTTCCTGGAGAGTGGAATATGGCTAACAAAATAGAAAAAGACTAGGTTCTCATAATAGTAGAGTCACCATGCCACTCCTGGAGTACCTAATTACAGATCTCTTTTATATGAGAAACAAAGTAAACTTTCATTGTGTTTAAATGTTGTAATTAGTTTTCTGTTTCTTATAGTCATGCCTTTTTAAACTGATAAACACAAATCTGTTGCTGTTGTTCAGTCGCTCAGTCATGTCTGACTCTTTGTGACCCCATGGACTGCAGAAGATGAAGTTACATAAAGCCAGAACAATTCTCGTAACATATTTGTTCAATATGTTAGAATTAATTGAAGTTGGAGGTGTTACAGAAAAGATTTATATCACAAAAAGTGAAAACCAATTTCTTATCTTAAAATATTCTTCACCCCACCATAAAAGAATTTTTACTAGACGTCTTAACTATATATAATCACCCTTACCTGTACTTACCATGATATTTGTAGTTTTTTCTCTATTTGACTGCAAAACTCAAATTTCTCTCATTTACAGTTGTTGAACCCTAAAACTTTCTGCTTAAATTAAATTCTGATTTTGCCATTTGAGCTTTCAGTTCAGTTCAGTTCAGTCGCTCAGTCGTGTCCGACTCTTTGCGACCCCATGAATCGCAGCACGCCAGGCCTCCCTGTCCATCACCATATCCCGGAGCCCACTCAGACTCACGTCCATCGAGTCCGTGATGCCATCCAGCCATCTCATCCTCTGTCGTCCCCTTCTCCTCCTGCCCCCAATCCCTCCCAGCATCAGAGTCTTTTCCAATGAGCTTTACATATACCCAAATTTATTTATTTTTTAAAGCATGAAATCTGACACCAACTTAGTATAGTAATAGATATACTTTTACCTCGTTGTACTTTAATAGTTATAGTAACAAACACTTATTGCTGTTGTTCAGTTGCTTGGTGACCCCATGGAAGGCAGCACACCAGACTCCTCTGTCCTCTGCTTTTTCTTGGAGATTGCTCAGATTCATGTCCATTGAGTTGGTAATGCTATCTAACCATCTTGTCCTCTACTGCCCCCTTCTCCTTATGCCTTCGATCATTCC
This sequence comes from Oreotragus oreotragus, assembly GCA_006410675.1. Classification (NCBI taxonomy): domain Eukaryota; kingdom Metazoa; phylum Chordata; class Mammalia; order Artiodactyla; family Bovidae; genus Oreotragus; species Oreotragus oreotragus. The sequence goes on along the minus strand of SJYX01017495.1, from coordinate 235,415 downwards.
CAGCATCAGCAGCTTTTCCAATAAGTCAGCTTTTTACATTAGATTGCCAAAGTATTGGAGCTTTAGCTTCAGCAATAGTCCTTCCAATGAATATTCAGGGTTGATTTCCTTTAGGATTGATTGGTTTCATCTCCTTGCAGTCCAAGGGACTCAAGAGTCTTCTCCAATGCCACAATTCAAAAGAATCAGCTTTTTGATGCTCAGCCTTCTTTATGGTCCAACTCTCACATCCATACATGACTACTGGAAAAACCATAGCTTTGACCATTTGGATCTTTGTTTGCAAAATGATGTCTTTGTTTTATAACATGATGTCTATGTTTGTTATAGTTTTCCTTTCAATGAGCAAGAATCTTTTAATTTCATGGCTGTCGTCACCATGTGCAGTGACTTTGGAGCCCAGGAAAATAAAATCTGTCACTGATTCCACTTTTTACCCCTTATCTGCAATGAAGTGATGGGATCAGATGCCCTGATCTCAGTTTTTTGAATGATGAGTTTTAAGTCAGATTTTTCACTCTCCTCTTTAACCTTTATCAAGAGGCTCTTTAGTTCCTCATCACTTTCTGCCATTAGAGTGGTATCATCTGTATATCTGCTGCTGCTGCTGCTGCTGCTAAGTCACTTCAGTTGTGTCCGACTCTGTGTGACCCCATAGACGGCAGCCCACCAGGCTCCCCTGTCCCTGGGATTCTCCAGGCAAGAACACTGGAGTGGGTTGCCATTTCCTTCTCCAATGCATGAAAGAGAAAAGTGAAAGTGAAGTCGCTCAGTCTGTCCGACTGTTAGCGACCCCATGGACTGCAGCCCACCAGGCTACTCCGTCCATTGGATTTTCCAGGCAAGAGTACTGGGGTGGGGTGCCATTGCCTTCCCCGTCTGTATATCTGAGGTTGTTGATATTTCTTCCAGCAATCTTGATTCAGCTTGTGATTCATTCAGCCCAGCATTTTGCATGATGTAGTCTGCTGTAAGTTAAATAAGCAGGGTAACAATATACAGCTTTATCATACTGCTTTCTCAATTTTGAATCAGTCATTTCCATGTCTTGTTCTAAATGTTACTTCTTGACCAGCATACAGGTTTCTCAGGAGGCTGGTAGAGTGGTCTAGTATTCCCTTCTTTTTGAGAAGTTTCCACAGTTTGTTGTGATCCACACAGTCAAAGGCTTTAGCATAGTCAATGAAGCAGAAGTAGATGTTTTTCTGGAATTCCCTTGGTTTCTCCATGATACAATGAATATTGGGAATTTATTCTCTAGTTCCTCTGTCTCTTCAAAACCCGTCTTGTACATATGAAAGTTCTTGGTTCACATACTTCTAAAGCATAACTTGAAGGATTTTGAGCCTAACCTTGCTAGTGTTTGAAATGAGCCCAATTGTATTGTAGTTTGAACATTCTTTGGTATTGCCTTTCTTTGGAATTGGATTGAAAACGGAACATTTTCAGTCCTGTGGCCATTACTGAGTTTTCCATATTTGGTGACATATTGAGTGCAACAATTTAACAGCATCGTCTTTCAGGATTTTTAATAGCTCAGCAGGAATTGCATCACCTCCACTAGCTTTGTTTATAATAATGGCTCTTAACACTGACTTGACTTCACACACCACACCATTATGATTATCCAGGTCATTAAGACCTTTCTTGTAAATGGTTCTTCTGTGTGTTTTTGACACCTCTTCTTAATCTCTTCTGCTTCTGTTAGGTCTTCACCATTTCTGTCCTTTATCATGCACACCCTTGCATTAAATATTCCCTTGACATCTCCAGTTTTCTTCAACAGATCTCTAGTGGTACCCATTCTATTGTTTTCCTCTATTTCTTTGCATTGTTCATTTAAGAAGGCCTTCTTATCTCTCCTTGCTNCACCCTTGCATTAAATATTCCCTTGACATCTCCAGTTTTCTTCAACAGATCTCTAGTGGTACCCATTCTATTGTTTTCCTCTATTTCTTTGCATTGTTCATTTAAGAAGGCCTTCTTATCTCTCCTTGCTGTCCTCTGGAACTCTGCATTCAGTTGGGTATATCTTTCCCTTTATCCCTTGCCTCTCACTTCTTTACTCAGCTATTTGTAAAGCCTTCTTCTCAAACAACCATTTTGCCTTCTTGCCTCTTTTTCTTAGGGATAGTTTTGGTCATTGCCTCCTATCTGTAGTTCTTTAGGCACTCTGTCTACCAAATCTAATGCCTTGAATCCCTTTGTCACCTTCACTGTATAATCATTAGGGATTTGATTCAGTCATACCTCAATGGCCTAGTGATTTTCCCTACTTTCTTCAGTTTAAGTCTGAATTTTGCAATATGGAGCTTTAGCTCCAGGTCTTGTTTTTTCAGACTGCATAGAACTTCTGCATCTTTGGCTACAAAGAACATAATCAATCTGATTTCAGTAATGACCGTTAGGTATATCCATGTGTAGAGTCCTCTCTTGTGTTGTTGGAAAAATGTGTTTAATATGACTGGCATGTTCTCTTGACAGAGCTCTGTTACCCTTTGTCCTGCTTCATTTTGTACTCTAAGGCCAAACTGCCTGTTACTATGGGTATATCTTAACTTTGTACTTTTGCATTCCAAATACCTGTGATAAAAAGAATATTTTGTATGTGTATGTTAGTTCTAGAAGTTGTTGTAAGTCTTCATAGAACTATTTAACATCAGCTTCTTCACCTCAGTGGTTGGGGCTTAGACTTGGATTACTGTGATGTTAAATGGTTTGCCTTGTAAGTAAATTGTGATCATTCTGTTGTTTTTGAGGTTGCACCCAAATACTGCCTTTCAGACTCTTTTTTGACTATGAGGGCTACCTCATTTCTAAGTGAGTCTTGCCCACAGAAGTAGATATAATGGTCATCTGAATTAAAATCACCCCTTCCCATCCATTTTGGTTCACTGATTCCTAAGATGTTGATGTTCACTTGCCATTCCTCCTTGACCATGTCCAATTTACCTTGATTCATGGATCTGGCATCCTAGATTCCTATGCAATATTATTCTTTATAGCATCATACTTTACTTTCGCTACCAGACACATCCATAACTTATCATCATCTCCTCTTTGGCCAGCTGCTTCATTTTTTTCTGGAGCTATTAGTAATTGTCCTCTGCTCTTCCCCAGTAGCATTTGGACATGTACCAACCTCCGAGGCTCATCTTCAGGTGTTATATCTTTTTGCCTATATGTACTGTTCATGGCGCTCTTGTGGCAAGAACACTGGTGTGGGTTGCCGTTTCTTTTTCCGGTAGACCACATGACTAATCACTATGATCTGTCCATCTTGGGTGGCCCTGCAGAGCATGGTTCATAGCTTCATAGAGTTACACAAGCGCCTTCACCACAACAGGGCTGTGATCCATGAAATGTAGAATGGACTTACCAAGTAGCTCAGTGGTAAATAATCTGCCTGCTGATTCAGGAAATACAGGAGACATGGGTTCGATCCACGTTTCAGGAAGATCCTCTGGAGGAGGAAATGGCAACCCACTCCAGTATTCTTGTCTGAAAAATCCCATGAATAGAGGAACATGGTGGACTTCAGCCAATGGGGTTGCAAAGAGTCAAAGTGTTGGACACATGCTTGGGCACATGCTTTTGGGCAAGCATGCAGAATGATGATAATATATTATTAATATTTCCTGATCCCTTATTATAGGATAAGCATTATGTTAAATACTTACAGTGATTGTCACATCTATTTCTCAAATAACTAATATTCTCATTCCATGGAGTTGCAAAATGAAACTGAAAGACAGTGGAATTAGGTCAAAGTATAAGTAGGATTACTCCAGAAGCTTTTCTCTTAACTACTATATTTTTTTCTTATTATAAACACAATGTATATTATAGAAGTTATAGAAAATATAGATAATTGAAATGAAAGATACAAAGCTATTCATATCCCAATTAAAGAGAAATAACCATTGTCAGAATGTTGGCATAATTTTATTTTTTCACCAATTTTCATAGCTAGTTTAGTTTTAGAGATATAAAGAGACAAAAGCAGAATGTTTCCTGTCTGTATTTTCATGACTCAATAGCTTATTTCTTTTTATTGCTGAATAATATTCCATTGTATAAATTCCCAACTTGTTTATCCATTCACCTATTGAAGGACATCTTGCTTGATTCTAAGTTTTAGAAACTATGAATAAATCTTCTATAAACATGTTTGTGAAGGCTTTTGTGTGGACATAGTTTTCAACTCACTTGTGTAACAAAGTATCATGATTAGTATAGCCTATGGCATGAATACATTATTGTAAGAAGCCACCACACTGTCTTCCAAAGTGGCTATACATTTTTCACACTCATCAGCAATAAATGAGTGTTCCTGTTGTTTTACACCTTCACTAACATTTGGGGCTGTCAACATTTTGGCCATCCTAATAGGTGCATTGTGGTATCTCATCATTGTTTGAATTTGCAGTTTCCTGATGACATATGATGTTGAACATGTTTTAATATACTTATTTGCCACTCATATCTTCTTTGGTAAGGTGTCTTTTCATATATCTAGCCCATTTTTTATTAACTGGGTTGTTTAATTCCTTATTGTTGAGTTTTAAGAGTTCTTCATGCATTTTGGAGACCAGTCCTTTATCTGTTACATATTTTGCAAATATATTCTAGTCCATGGCATACTTTTTCATTCTCTTAAGTAAAAGCTTTTTATATTGAGTAAATTAACTATTTTTCTGTTTTATAGGGTTGGATATATTTCTCACTTAATTATTTGCCTTTCAGTTTTCTTTATAGTATTTTTTGATGTTCAGAAGTTTTCATTTTCAAATTGTCAAATCCATAAATCTTTTTCCTTGGAACTTATCTCTTTTTGGTTAAAAAAGAAAGAACTTTTCCTTTCAAAAGTGTGTAGCAGATTGTTCAATTATACTCTCTTTAAGGGCTCTGTAACCTTATATGACTTCTTTTTTTCTCTCCTCTTCTCCCTCCTATCCATATTCTACACCTAATATTTAATCTGCTTTACTTTGATTAGTAAAGTTAGAAATAGGGACTCAATTTTACTTGTTTATCAACGCTTAACCAATTATTCATCATAATTTGTTGAAAATCTATTCTGCACCATTAGAATATAGTTTAAGACCCTTAAGTTTGAAATATATTTTTATTGCTTGAGCATGTCCTTGTCTATTACTCTTCTTTACAAAAGTATTCTTGACTCTTATGTTTTGAAAAGTAATTTAAAAAAATTACTCTTTCACCTTCTAAAAGTATCTTTGGCATTTTTACTGAAGCTGTGTTTAATCTATAGGAAAATTTGAGTAGAGTTGACATATTACAATATTGTCTTTCCATCCAGAGAATAGTGTGTTTCATCTTTTTCTGTTCATACTATAGTTTGGGTAACTTTATTTATACAAATTCTTCATTTTTTGTTAAGTTTATTTGGACATAGTTTCTTTTTATTGCTACTGAGCATAATATATTGTTTCTAATATATTTTGGAACTGTGTGTTGCTGATATATGGAGAAGTTATTTATCATTATGTGTAGGTTCCATTAAATCAGTTTTTTTTATAAGACATTAAATCATGTTTCTGGGAACTGTAGGCAGCATTCAATGACATTTTGTATCTCTGTATTCTTCATCTGTTAGAGGCAATGAGAAAAAGTGAAAAAAGATCTTACAGACATCAGATCTGAAATCAAATCCTGTCTCTCATTTTTGTGACATGACAAATCATTTAAGCACCATTGAGTCTCAATTTATTAATATGCAAAATGAGAGTTAACATGTGAGAACCCAATAAAAATAATGGTCATAATATTTTATCAACTATAACATCGTTTGATAACATTGACAGCTATTATTAACATAGGGGCTAAATAAAAATTCTTATTTTGATCACAACAATGTTATAAAGTAGATAATATTAGGGCTTCCCCAATGGCTCAGTGGTAAAGAGTCTGCCTGTAATGCAGGAAACCTAGGAGATACGTGTTCAATCCCTGGTTTGGGAAGATCTCTGTAGGAGGAAATAGCAATCCACTCCAGTATTCTTGCCTGGAAAATCTCATGGACAGAGGAGCCTGGTAGGCTACAGTCCATAGGGTCACAAAGAGTCAAACATGACTGAGCACAGCACAGCAGCAGCACAGATAATACTGTATCCCAACCTCCATGTGAGAAAATGGTGACTTAGAAAAGTCTTTCGAGTATATGCAGCATTGTGGTTAATGAGAGAGTTTTGAGGCCTGGCCGCTTGGTTTAAACTTCCCAACTTACTCATTATATGACCTTGGACACATTTCTTAACCTCTCTGAGCATCATTTTCTTTATTCACAATTATATAATAATAATAATAATAATAATAATAATAATAATGTATACATGCATGTTAAGTCACTTCAGTCCTATCTAACTCTTTGCAACCCTAGAGATCATAGCCTTCCAAGCTCCTCTGTCCATGGGATTCTCCAGGCAAGAATACTGGAATGGGTTGCCATGCCCTTCTGGGGATCTTCCCAATTCAAGGATCAAACCTACGTCTCTTATGTCCCTGGGCAGGTGGGTTCTTTACCACTAGTGCCACCTGGGAAACCCATTAATAATGCATACAGAGGTGGTTTATTTATTTATTCTTTTTAAGGTTCTTTTTAAGGTATTTAGAATGTCTGATATGCAGAAAATGATAAATAAATAGAAGCCAACTTTACAGTCTGTTCTTCCTCCTTCGAGGGAGGAAATTCTGTGCTAGTCAGTCATGTGTGTTGTAGGATCACCATAATGGCTTAAAGGAATGCCACAGGATCAGAATCTTTCTCTTCTAATCAAATTCTGCTTATCCTTCAAAGTTTATTTTATGTAAACAGATTAAACTGGGACTTATGTGATTCCATTGATCATGACCACAATTTAGACAGAATTTTCTGATCAGTTAGAGCAAAGTCTGTACAGCAGCCCTGTATCTCTTAAATTCTTACCTCCTACACCTAATCTTTTAGAAAATCCAATTGGCTTTTCCACCAGTACTGCCCTAGACTGAACCACTATTATCTCACTTGGATTACTGCAACAGACCCATAATTGGTCTTTCTGATTCTATTTGTGCTTCCATTGCTAAAACAGTAGCCCAGGCTATCTTCTAAAACATAAATTAGATAATATCTTGCCTTTTGCTGAAAATGTACAATATCTTCCCACTTTACACAGAATAAAAGGTTCTTAAAATGATTTAGAACAAGCTACTTAATCTGCAGCACCCATCCCCATTCTCTCTAACCTCATCTCTTACTAGTCTGCCCCCCACTCACCCTGTTCCTACTACACTGATCACTTATTCTCCTTTGAGTGTTCCAGACATCGTCTTAACTGTTCCTCTGCCTGAGTATTCTACCTCAGATAATATGTTTGGCTAACCCTTCATTGCCTCATTTAAATCTTTGCTGAAAATCAGCCTCTGGTGAGGAGTGCTTTGGCTTCTGTGTTAAATAAAGAAAACTTGTGTCCTCCCATCTTATTTTTTTAATATAAATTTATTTATTTTAACTGGAGGTTAATTACTTTACAATATTGTATTGGTCCTCCCATCTTATTTAACACACTCATCCTTTGTGCCCTTCTCCACAATTTTCATAATAAGTCTTATTGTTCACTGATACAGTATATGGCCCATGCAGGTTCTTAGTATTTAATGTTGGTTTTGGTGGTGCATTTATTTGATTTATAGAAAAATAGAATTTTGAATTTGATAGTCACATGAAGATTATCTAATACAACCTTTATATTCCAGTGAAGTTCGATTACCATGTAATTTTCTTTATTATTTGTGTCTACCATATGGAAAGAATGTAAGATCCTTCCATTAAAAAGCAACATTACAAAACCCCACACTGATGTAATAGGGTCGTTGAAATAGATAACATAATCAGAGGCAAGTAATTAATAGAAGAGGAAGCTTAAAACCGCAGTGTTTCTTGGTAGCCAAAGCAAAGAAGGGAATACACTGAATTAGATCTTTCTCATTAAAACATGATCTAGGCATCATCACTATCAGAATTACCAAAGGTGATTGTTTAGTGTAGATTCCTGTCCCACTATAGATACAGTGTCAGCATATTTTGTCCTTAGGATACACATAGGGGTCTACATTTTTTACAAGCTTCTGAGACGATTCCTTTGCACATTAAAGTTTACAACACAGTATGTTGAGGTACATGTGGATAAGAAATTCTGAACAACATAATAAGCATTGTCATCATTAATAGGAAATCAATATTGTAAGTGAGTGATTTATCAAAGGTCACAGAGAATGCTGAGCTTCGTCTGGAACTTGTTTCCTGTCTTCCAGCCTTTTGTCTTTTCTGCTAGTCATCATAGTGTACCTTCTCAGTCAATTTAAAACGGTGATCAGATTGAGCTAATTGATATGAGACTTTCTATAAGCTTGTATTCAACAACTCTCATGGACCCAGCCTATAAGATGTTCCGTTCTACTCGAGGAATGCCTAGTCTGAGCGCTATAACCTAGTTGTCAATCCTCTTAGTAAATAAGATACACTGTGTAAAGTGTCTCCCACATGGCCTGGTGCGCAGAGCTTAAATAGAATTAGTCCTCCTTTGTAGTTTCCCACCCTCCTACCTCCTCCTACCTACTCTGGCCTTTTGTGTCACTTACTCTTCCCAGAATGCATCCTGTACATCCGTTCCACCATGCCTTTTCTCATTCTCTCTCCATCTAAATTGTCCCCATCTCTAAGCGTCCTGGCTGATTAGGCTTTCAGCACTTACAAATGTTAGAATAAAAACAACTGTTCTATTACTAGTACTTTGTCTGGTATAAAAAACACAGAACAAAGAGGAAGAAGCCTTGGGATCTAGTCCTAGTTCTGTATTTGTTATGTGACTTAGGGTTTATTTCTTTTCTTGGGACCTTGATTTACCTGCTGTTAAAATGAAAGTACTAAATGATCTTCTAAAGTCTTTTTCAGCTGGAACTATTTGACAGCATATCTTGTTTTACATTTTGCCTCTTTCCAGAACGCTATGATGACTTTGTTATAGTGAAATTTCTCAGTTATTTCATAGACATTAAATACCATCTGATGAATCTATGTTTTGCAACATCCAAGTACACTTAAAATATTTGAATGTATATTTATGCCTAATATAATCAATAGAAGATTTAGATACATGTTTTTTTGTCTCCTTAAATGAGTTAAGCATAATAACATTAAAAGTATATGAGTTTTATATGTGTCTTCATTCAAATATGTGAACATAGATGATGTATCTCTTTAGATTGGGGAAGTTTTTCTTTTTTTTCAATTAAATTTTTAATTGGAGGATAATTGCTTTACAATATTGTGTTGGTTTCTGCCATACAACAAAGTGAGTCTGTCATAACTATATATCCCCTTCCTCTTGAGACTCCCTCCCTTCCCCAGACTGGGAAAGTTTTCCTTAAATTTATTTGCTACTACTTGAGAGTCCCCAGGAGGAGTAAGAGTAACATTGTAACTCCTGCTAATAGAACTTCTGACTGCAGAGGCAGGTATGCATCTCTGAAAAATGATAGCAATGAATAGAAGCAGCTTAACACATCATTAAACTAGTAGGTTAGCACTAGTAGGCATTTAATAAATTTGGGAAATGTAAATGAATTTATGATTTATTTTCTAGCCATTATACTTGCAATGTCTCTAATCTTCCCATTAAGCTTATTAGGTTGGGATCATTCACTGCTCTTATTTTACAAATGAGGATTCAGAAGTCAAACAGATTATATTAATATATGGTAAAGCCATAAGTCTGACCCAAGTATGTTTCTATCCAAAGACTATGTTTTTTTCACCTCATCAGATTATTTTGGAGTTTATTAAATAGACTAAATTGTATCTCTTGTTGAGGGCCAGGGTGTCGGGTAGCAGTGGTCAGTGGCAGAACCAGTGGTTTCTGATTGAGGCATTGAAAAAGTGACAGGCTTACCACATATGGAAGTTTCTATTTGTCAGAGAAGAATGTAAAATGGCCAGGTTCAAGAGAACATGAGGGTCTCTATCTGGAGAAATTCTTGTTTCTCAGCCCTATATAGTACTGAATATTTGCGTAGTCCAAAATTATGGATTTGAAGAATATTTAAAGAGAATTTGGCCACATTTGAGAATTATGGTGATGAAAATTGCCATAGTATCTTCAAAAGTTAATCAGTCTAGGTGAGATTAGAAACAACATGTTCTTAAGAAAATGCAAACTGAAACAGGAAATCAGTAGTACCATAATACTAAGTTTTCAGATAAATGATACTCAGTTTGAGATTTGTATTATTTCTTTTTTGTCCCCACACACTCGAAGAACTTGTCAAACCCTACAAGAGACAACCTTAGGTACCATGTCATCACAACCCCAGAACAGAGGAATGATTACCTTATCAGAGCTAGACCAGTCACATTTTCTCTCCCTGAAAATGAGAGGAACTGTGAAAAACATACCATCTGGTTGATATGGGCCAGAGGCTAGAATTTTGTAGAGGTGGTGATGTCCACATGCACGTAGTTGAGTAGAAAAGCCTAGTAAAGATAGAAGAGAATGAAATGAACAGAGCAGAAATGAGAAACTACAAGATAATAAAGGAACAGAAGCTATCTGACTGGTTTCTAATAACGATGCAGTCCATATTTGGGGGACTGATATCTGTAGCATTCTTACAATACCCCACTTTCCTGAAAGAAGTTTAAGTGGGCTTCTGATCTTTGCAAACCAAGAGCTTTTAAGTGTTTTATTTTTAAGGATATCATGTGTGTATCTTGCAAGCAACAGCTCTTTGTTATTACAGAGAGGTTTTCCTAGATTTCTAGAAGCCAGAAATTCTTCAGCCATAGGATTTTTTTTGGTCAGCAGCTGAATAGATCCCTTCCTTACTTTGTAAAATATTTTTACGTAAATAAAACATTTATATGAAAGATGTCTTAGTTCATTTGGGCTGCTGTAACAAAACAGCATTGACTAGGTAGCTTATAAACAATGAAGATCTTTCCTTTTTTGTCCATTTGGGCTGCTATAATGATATTGCAGTCTGCATGCTCATTTGCTTCAGTCATGTCCGACTCTTTGAGATTCCATGTGTTATAACCCACCAAGCTCCTCTGGTCATGGGATTCTCCAGGCAAGAATACTAGGGTAGGCTGCCATTACCTTCTCCAGGGGATCTTCCCGACCCAAGGATCGAACCCGCGTCATTTATGTCTCCTGCACTGGCAGGCAGGTTCTTTCTTTTCCACTGGAGCCACCTGGGAAGTCCACTGCAGTCTGGGTAGCTTTTAAACAACAGATATATATTTCTCACAGCTCTGGAGGTTGGGAAGCCCAAGATCAAGGCACCAACAGATTCGGTGTCTGGTGAGACGTACTTCCACATAGATGAGTCTTCTCCACTATAAACTCACATGGCAGAAGGGGCAGGAGAACTTTCTTGGGCCTCTTTTATAAGGGCACAAGTCCCATTTATGAGGGTGATGCCCTCATAATCTCATTGCCTCCCAAAGGCTCTGCCTCTGAATTTCATCACCTTCAGGGTTAAAATTTCAAAGTATGAAATGGGGAGGGAAGTGAGCAAAAATATTCAGTCTATAGCGAGAGATGGAATGGCCTTTCACTGAACTGGGTAAGGAGGGCCAGAAATTCTGAAGTCTGAACTTAGCTCAATGTTATACCATAAGAATAATGACTTTCTATTACTTTCTGAGACCAGTAATGAAAATATCAATGGCATGATAAAGAAATGTTGATCTCCTTTCAGTTCATTTGAGTCGTTCAGTCATGTCTGACTCTGCAAACCCATGGATTGCAGCACTCCAGGCTTCCCTGTACATCGCCAACTCCCAGAGCTTGCTCTAACTCACGTTCATCGAGTCAGTGATGCCATCCAACCTTCTCATCCTCTGTCTTCCCCTTCTCCTCCCATCTTCAATTATTCCCAGCATCAGGGTCTTTTCAAATGAATCAGTTCTTATCATCAGGTGGCCAAAGTATTGGAGCTTCAGCATCATTCCTTCCAGTAAATATTCAGGACTGATTCCTTTAGGATAAACTGGTTGGATCTCCTTGCAGTCCAAGTGACTGTCAAGAATCTTCTGCAACACCATAGTTGAAAAGCATCAATTCTTTGGCACTCGGCTTTTTTTTTCTGGTCTAACTGCCACATCCATATATGACTGCTGGAAAAAATCATAGCTTTGACTAAACGGACCTTTGTTGGCAAAATAATGTCCCTGCTTTTTAATATACTGTCTAGATTTGTCATAACTTTTCTTCCAAGGAGCAAGCATCTTTTAATTTTGGCTGCAGTCACCATCTGCAGTGATTTTGGAGCCCAAGAAAATAAAGTCTGTCACTGTTTCCATTAATTCCCCAACTATTTGCCATGAAGTGATGGGGCTGGATGCCATGATCTTTGTTTTTCGAATGTTGAGTTTTAAGCCAGCCTTTTCACTCTCCTCTTTCATTTTCATCAATAAGCTCTTCAAAAAAAAAAAAGAAAAAGAAAGAAACTCTTCAGTTCATCTTTGCTTTCTGTCATAAGAGTGGTATCATCTACATATCTGAGCTTTTTGATATTTCTCCCAGCAGTCTTGATTCCAGCTTGTGCTTAACCCAGCCCAACACTTTGCATGAAGTATTCTGCATAGAAGTTAAATAAGCAGAGTGACAATATACAGCTTTGACGTACTCCTTTTCCTATTTGGNAAAATGAAAATTAAAGGATTAATAGAGGACTTAAAATTTAAAAAAATTAAAAGATGTTCATAAAAATATATCTAGGACTTTCTCTGGTGTTGTTGTGGGCAGTGCGGGATCAATTCATTTTCAGAGAGTTCCTTGGTTCGGTTTATATTTCTCAACATCTATATGCCCCTTCCTATGTAGTCGGTACTAACTACAGGGTTTTAATCTATTGCACCTGTAACTTCTAAAGTGGTTCCCTCTGTTTTAGCTTCTTCTATTTGCTGGTCTCTTCAGTGTCTGATTTACACCCTGACACAAGGGGGGCAGTGGTGGACACTTAGGCTCACTTGTTCAGTCGCACTCTGGAGGGGTGGGTCACTGCAAACAAATAACACTGGCGTGCGCTTGCAGTGTCTCAGCCACACTAGGTTTGCCCCTGCTCATGGCATGTGTGCCCTCCCTGCCCACACTGCTGAAGCTCTATGTTGCTTCACTGGGAACAGTCCAAGGCCAGCTCTGGGCTGCATGCACTTCCCAGGCCTAAGCTGCTCAGGTTCAGATACTCCAGTAGTCCTCAGAGGTGCAGACTTGGTTGTGCCTGCGTTTTGTGCCCTTCCCAAGTCCAAGCAGCTCAGGTGATGAGGTGTTTGGCGAGAACGGTTGCTGCAAGTTATTGCCTCCCCTCTCCCTGCTGCTCAGTTTTCTGGGTGTACAATTGGTGCACCTTCTCAGGCAGATGTTGATTTTCCAGAACCCCAAGAAGTCTTAGTTAGCAAAGAAGCCTGCTTGCAGTTTGGTAGATAATTTCTCTCTGGGGCTGCAATTGCCCTCTTCCAGCTCTGGCTGCCTGTCATCAGAGGGGGATTGTCTGCAGCTGACTAGCTCTGTACAGTTCTTTGTTCTGTGAGTGGGCCTGACGGTGTCTTAGGTTAGGTTAGGGCTTTTCACATGGTAGCTATCCCATAGCCTTGTTTGCTAGTCCAAGTTAGCTCCCTCAGATTGCCCTCGGGGCATTCATACCTGGTCCCTACTCTAAGCAATGTAGCCCACGCCTCCCTGACCAGCCCCCGCTTGCTATTTGCAGGTGCAGGTGCCTGTGCTGCTTCTCTGCTGGGGGAGTTACCATTGGGCACATAATCTGTGGGTTTTAATTATTTATTTATTTTTCCTCCCAGTTATGTTGCCCTCTGTTGTTCCAAGGCTTGCCACAGATTCAGGAGTCACAGTGTTTCCTGGTGTTTGGAAACTTCTTTTTAAGACTCCCTTCCTAGGACGGAGCTCCATCCCTACCTCTTTTGTCTCTCTTTTTGTCTTTTATATTTTTTCCTACCTCCTTTTGAAGACAATGGTCTGCTTTTCTGGGTGCCTGATGTCCTCTGCCGGCATTCAGAAGTTGTTTTGTGGAATTTACTCAGCATTTAATTGTTCTTTTGATGAATTTGTGGGGGAGAAAGTGGTCTCCCCATCCTATTCCTCCACCAACTTAGGACCGCCCCCCTCTATTTCTTTATTTTATTTCTTTATTTTAATTGGAGGCTAATTACTTTACAATATTATAGTCGTGTTTGCCCCACATTGATATGAATCAGCTGTGGGTGTACATGTGTCCACCATCCTGAACCCCCTCTCGCTTCCTTCCCATCCCATCCTTCAGGGTCATCCCGGTACACCAGCCCTGAGCACCCTGTGTCATACATCAAACCTGGACTGCCGATCTGTTTCACATATGATAATATACATTTTTCAATGCTGTTCTCTCAAATCATCCTATCCTCACTTTCTCTTACAGAGTCCAAAAGACTGTTCGATACATCTGTGTCTCTTTTTCTGTCTTGCATATAAGGTCTTCATTATCATCTTTCTACTGCTCAACCACTTGTGAAAGAATGAAACTAGAACACTTTCTAACACCATACACAAAAATAAGGTCAAAATAGATTAAAGATGTAAACGTAAGACCAGAAACTATAAAACTCCTGGAGGAAAACATAGGCAAAATACTCTCTGACATAAATCACAGCAGGATCCTCTATGACCCATCTCCCACAGTAATGCAAATAAAAGCAAAAATAAACAAATGGGACCTAATTAAACTTAAAAGCTTTTGCACAATAAAGAAACTATAAGCAAGGTGAAAAGACAGCGTTCAGAATGGAGAAAATAATAGCAAATAAAGCAACTAAAAAAGAATTAATCTCAAAAATATACAAGCATTTCCTGCAGCTCAATTCCAGAAAAATAAATGACCCAATCAAAAAATGGGCCAAAGAACTAAACAGACATTTCTCCAAAGGAGACATACAGATGAACAAACACACGAAAAGATGCTCAATATCGATCATTATTAGAGAAATGCAAATCAAAACCACAATGAGGTACCATCTCATGCCTGTTAGAATGGCTGCTATCAAAAAGTCCTCTATTTCTTCACATTGTTCACTTAAGAAAGCCTTCTTATTTCTGCTCTCTATTCTTTGGAACTCTACATTTATTTTGGTATATCTTTCCCTTTTTCCTTTGTCTTTCATTTCTCTTCTCTCCCCATCTATTTGTAAAGCCTCCACAGACAACCCTTTTGCCTTCTTGCCTTTGTTTTTGTTTGGCATGGTTTTGGTTACTGCCACCTATACAATGTTATGAACCTCCGTCCATAGTTCTTCAGACATTTTGTCTACCAGATCTAATCCCTTTAATCTATTCATCACCTCTACTGTATAATCATAAGGGATTTTATTTAGGTGATGCCTGAATGGCCTAGCGGTTTTGCCTACTTTCTTCAATTTAAGCTTTAATTTTTCAGAAAGAATCTCCTGATGTGTGCCACACTTAGCTCCAGGCATTGTTTAAACTTACTGTAGAGAGATTTTCCATCTTTGGCTGCAAAGAGCATAATCAATCTGATTCTGATATTGACCATTTTGTGATATTCATGTGTAGAGTTGTCTCTTGGTTCATCGGAAAAGGGTGTTTGTTAAGATCAGCATGTTCACTTGACAAAACTCTGTTAGGTTTTGCCCTGCTTCATTTTGTACTACAATACAAACCTTTCCTGCTATTCTGGGTGTTTTTTTTACTTTGCTTCCTACTTTTGCATTCCAATCCCAAATGATGAAAATGATAACTTTTTTGATGTTAGTTTTACATGATGGTTTATGCCTTCATAGAACTGGTCAGTTTCTGCTTGTTCAATATCAGAGGTATGGTATAGACTTGGGTTACTGTGATATTGAATGGTTGCTTAGGAAACGAAATTAGATCATTCTGTTGTTTTTGAGATTACACCCAAGTACTGTATTTTGGATTCTTTTCTTGAGTATGAGGGCTATTGCATTTCTTCTCAGGGATTCTTGCACATAGTAGTAGATATAATGGTCATATAAATTATATTCTCCCGTTCTTGTCCATTTTAATTCACAGATTCCTAAAATGTCAATGTCCAATCCATTTCCTACTTGAACACGTCCAATCTACCTTGATTCACAGACTTAGCATTCCAGGTTCCTATGCCATATTGTTCTTTAGAACATTGGATTTTCACCACCAGACACATCCACAGCTGAGCATCATTTCCGCATTGGCCCAGCACCCTCATTCTTTCTGAAGCTATTTAGTAATTGTCTTGTGCTCTTCACCAGTAGCATATTGGACACCTTCTACTCTGGAGGTGGCTAATCTTCCTGTCATATCCTTTTGCCTTTTCATATGGTCCATGGGGTTTTCTGGGCAAGAATACTAGGGTGTGTTGCCATTTCTTTTTCCAGTTGACCACATTTTGTCAGATCTCCTCACTACGACCCATGTGACTTGGGTGTTTCTGCGTGGCACAGCTCAAAATAGCTTAATTGAGTTATGCAAGCCTCTTGGCCATGACAAAGTTGTGTTCCATAAAGGGGAGGTGCAGGCACAGATGCATATTTTTAGAGAAATGTTTATTGAGACACAAACTGATGGCAGGATTATGGCGAGAATGAGGAGGGAAAAGAAAGGTGGAGAGTCCTGAAGCTTGAGAGGGTCTTCTTGAAGAAAGTGCATCTGTGTTTGGAACAGTGGATAGATTAGGGATACTTCTTTGCCCTTCTTATTTACCCTCGGAGCCCAAGACTTTGTTGTTGTTTGTTTGTGTTTTTGAGAGTTATTTTTATGTGAAAGTAATACATTAAAATATTTTTGGAAACAATTTTAGATTTGCAGAAAATAGCATAGGTAATACAGATATTTTCATATATCATCAGCTTCCTGTAATAGTAACAATCTTATATCATCATAGTATAATTATAAAAGCTGAGAAGTTGACAGTGGTATAAATCTATTAAATGGATTTTATTTTATTGATATTTTACCGGGATGTTTTCCAACTAAGATAATTTTTCTTTCAAATATTCAATCCAGGATCAGTTCAGTTCAGTTCGATCACTCACTCATGTTCGACTCTTTACCTACGCCAAGAATCACAGCAGACCAGGCCACCCTGTCCATCAACAACTCCCGGAGTTCACCCAAACTCATCTCCATCAAGTCTGTCATGCCATCTAGCCATCTCATCCTCTGTTGTCCCCTTCTCCTCCTGCCCACAATCCCCCCCGGTATCAGGGTCTTTTCCAGTGAGTCAAATATTCACATGAGGTGGCCAAAAGATTGGAGTTTCAGCTTTAGTGTCAGTCCTTCCAATGAATACCCAGGGCTGATCTTCAGAATGGACTGCTTGGATCTCCTTGCAGTCCAAGGGACTCTCAAGAATCTTCTCCTGATATTTCTCCTGGCAATCTTGATTCCAGCTTGTGCTTCTTCCAGCACAGCGTTTCTCATGATGTACTCTGCATAGAAGTTAAATAAGCAGGGTGACAATATACAGCCTTGACGTACTTCTTTTCCTATTTGGATCCAGTCTGTTGTTCCATGTCCAGTTCCAACTGCTGCTTCCTAGCCTGCATACAGGTTTCTCAAGAAGCAGGTCAGTTGGGCTGGTATTCCCATCTCTTTCAGAATTTTCCACAGTTGATTGTGATCCACACAGTCAAAGGCTTTGGCATAATCAATAAAGCAGAAATAGATGTTTTTCTGGAACTCTCTTGCTTTTTCCATGATCCAGCGGATGTTGGCAATTTGATCTCTGGTTCCTCTGCCTNAGTTTCAGCTTTAGTGTCAGTCCTTCCAATGAATACCCAGGGCTGATCTTCAGAATGGACTGCTTGGATCTCCTTGCAGTCCAAGGGACTCTCAAGAATCTTCTCCTGATATTTCTCCTGGCAATCTTGATTCCAGCTTGTGCTTCTTCCAGCACAGCGTTTCTCATGATGTACTCTGCATAGAAGTTAAATAAGCAGGGTGACAATATACAGCCTTGACGTACTTCTTTTCCTATTTGGATCCAGTCTGTTGTTCCATGTCCAGTTCCAACTGCTGCTTCCTAGCCTGCATACAGGTTTCTCAAGAAGCAGGTCAGTTGGGCTGGTATTCCCATCTCTTTCAGAATTTTCCACAGTTGATTGTGATCCACACAGTCAAAGGCTTTGGCATAATCAATAAAGCAGAAATAGATGTTTTTCTGGAACTCTCTTGCTTTTTCCATGATCCAGCGGATGTTGGCAATTTGATCTTTCATTCCTCTGCCTTTTCCAGAACCAGCTTGAACATCTGGAAGTTCACGGTTCACGTATTGCTCAATCCAGGATACATTACATTTATTTTCCATATATATTACTTTTTGCTAATAATAAATTATCACATAATTTAGCATAACAAAATCCACACATATTATATCAAAGTCTGTGTGGGTGAAGAATCCAGATGTAGGTAATGGCCAAGGATAAAGTCTCAACAGAATGTTCAGCCAGGAAAGAATCTCCTTCCAATCTCACATGATTGTCCTGGTTGTTAGAATTCAATTGTTTGCAGACTCTTTTTCCTCTCTCTCTCTTTTTTCATATTTTGTTTTATTTTTATTATTTTTTTTACTTTACAATATTGTATTGATTTCGCCATACATCAACATGAATCTGCCACGGGTGTACACGTGTTCCCAATCCTGAACCCCTCTCCTACTTACCTTCCCATCATCTCTCTGGGTCATCCCAGTGCACCAGTCCCAAGCATCCAGTATCATGCATCAAACCCAGACTGACAATTCATTTCTTATAAAATATTATACATGTTTCAATGCCATTCTCCCAAGTCATCCCACCCTCTCCCTCTCTCACAGAGTCCAAAATACTGTTCTATACATCTGTGTCTCTTTTGCTGTCTTGCATACAGGGTTATCATTACCATCTTTCTGAATTCCATATATATGAGTTAGTATACTGTGTTGGCTCAGCGACCTCACTTTCACTTTTCATTTTCATGCATTGGAGAAGGAAATGGCAACCCACTCCAGTGTTCTTGTTTGGAGAATCCCAGGGACAACAGAGCCTGGTAGGCTGTTGTCTATGGGGTCGCACAGAGTCGAACACCACTGAAGCGACTTAGCAGCAGCAGCAGCAGCGTATTGTGTTGGTGTTTTTCTTTCTGGCTTACTTCACTCTGTATAATTGGCTCCAGTTTCATCCACCTCATTAGAACTGATTGAAATGTATTCTTTTTAATGGCTGAGGGCCGGGGTCCAGCCCCAGTGGATCCAGGGAATTCGAAGGTGGGGACGGCGTTGGCAACCTTGGAAAATACATAATTAATTACAGATAGAGAGATTAGAAATGGATAGTGTAGTAGGAAATATTAGTGGAGAAAAAGAGGCTGAATAACTTGGTTTACATGGAATAGCATCCATGTTCCAGATGGGAATTCAGCCGGAAAAAATGGGGAGTAAGAAAGAATGACATGGGGGAGTCAGTCTTTCCAAGAATTGAACCCATTTCTTTATTTTTCAGATTTTCTTATATACGTTTTGTTACATATAGGGATGAATACAGAGTCAAGTGGGGGTCAGCAGTCCTGACCTTTATCAAAATCAGGTGCTTTACATAAAAAAAGGTCTTAGGGGTTTTTACATCATCTTCTGGCCATGAGGCTCGCTGACATTTTATGATCCTTTCTTTCTAATAACCAAAAAACTTATTTTTTCCAAGGATGTTTTTTCCTAAACCAGGCACCACCCTCCAAATAAAGTTGCATTCTTATAGGGTGAGGGTGTAGTGAGTTACAATCAAGAAAGGAATTTATTTAACCCAAGGTTAACATGATTAATCTTAAAGGTTAATTCTTATTTCTCCTATATGCTTAAAGGTTAATACTTATTTCTCCTATATGCTAGTTATATTCATTATAAGGACAGAGAATATGGAGATTTAGCAGTCAGGATGTCTGGCTCTAGGTGAGTGATCACACCATCGTGGTTATCTGGGTCATTAAGATCTTTTTTATATAGTTCTACTGTGTATTTTTGCCATCTTTTCTTAATGCCTTCTGCTTCTATTAGGTCCATATCATTTCTGTCCTTTGTTGTGCCCATTTTTGCATGAAATGTTCCCTTGGTATTTCTAATTTTCTTGACGAGCTCTCTAGTCTTTCCCATTCCATTGTTTTCCTCTATTCCTTTGCACTGATCATTGAAGAAGGCTTTCTTATCTCTCTGCTATCTTTGGAACTCTGCGTTCAGATGGGTATATCTTTCTTTTTCTCCTTTGCAGACAACCGTTTTGCCTTTTTACATTTCTGTTTCTTGGGGATGGTCTTGAATCTTGTCTCCTATACAATGTCACAAACCTCCATCCATAGCTCTTCAGGCGCTCTGTCTATCAGACCTAATCCCTTGAATCTATTTGTCACTTCCACTGTGTAATCATAAGGGACTTGATTTAGGTCATGCCTGAATGGTCTAGTGGTTTTCCCTACTTTCTTCAATTTAAGTCTGAATTTTGCAATAAGCAAGTCATGATCTGAGCCACAATCAGCCCCAGGTCTTATTTTTGCTGTCTGTATAGAGCTTCTCCATCTTTGGCTGCAAAGAATATAATCAATCTGATTTTGGTGTTAACCATCTGGTGATGTCCATGTGTATGTCTTGTGTTGTTGAAAGAGGGTGTTTGCTATGACCAGTGCATTATCTTGGCAGAACTCTATTAGCCTTGCCCTGCTTCATTTTGTACTCCCAGGCCCAAACTTGTCTGTTATTCCAGGTATCTCTTGACTTCCTACTTTTGCATTTCAAAATTTAAAACAAAAACAAAAACAGAAAACAAAACCCCTACTTTTGCATTGAACATAGCCCCACCCATCAACAGAAAAATGGATTAAAGATTTACTGAGCATGACTCTGCCCCTCAGAACAAGACTCAGTTTCCCCCACAGTCAGTCTCCCCCATCAGGAAGCTTCCATAAGTTTCATCCTTATTCATTGAAGGGCAGACATAATGAAAACCACAATCACAGAAAACTAACCAAACTGATCACATTGACTACAGCCTTGTCTAACTCAATGAAACTATGAAGCACACCATGTAGGGGCACCCAAGACAGATAGGTCATGGTGGAGGGTTCTGACAAAAAGGCGATCCACTGGAGAAGGGAATGGCAAACCACTTCAGTATTCTTGCCTTGAGAACCCCATGAACAGTATGANACAGCCTTGTCTAACTCAATGAAACTATGAAGCACACCATGTAGGGGCACCCAAGACAGATAGGTCATGGTGGAGGGTTCTGACAAAAAGGCGATCCACTGGAGAAGGGAATGGCAAACCACTTCAGTATTCTTGCCTTGAGAACCCCATGAACAGTATGAAAGGGCAAAAAGATAGGACTCTGAAAGATGAACTCCCCAGGCTGGTAGGTGCCCAATATGCTACTGGAGAAGAGTGGAGAAATAATTCCAAAAAGAATGAAGAGACAGGGCCAAAGTGAAAACAAAGCCCAGTTTTGGATGTGACTGATGATGGAAGTAAAGTCTGATGCTGTAAAGAATAATATTGTATAGGAACCTGGAAATGTTAGGTCCATGAATCAAGATAAATTGGAAGTGGTCAAATAGGAGGGCAAGACTGAACACTGACATTTTAGGAATCAGTAAACTAAAGTGGACTGGAATTGGCAAATTTAATTCAAATGACCGTTATATCTACTACTGTGGGCAAGAATCCCTTAAAAGAAATGGAGTAGCCCTCATAGTCAACGAAAGAGTCTGAAATGCAGTACTTGGGTGTAGTTTGAAAAATATAGAATGATCTCCATTCGTTTCCAAGGCAAACAATTCAATATCACAGTAAGAAAAAGTGAATTTATTTAGTTGTGTCCAAATCTTTGCAACCCCATGGACTGTAGCCTACCAGGCTCCTCCGTCCATGGAATTTTCCAGGCAAGAGTTCTTGGAGTCGATTGCCATTTCCTTCTCCAGGGGCTCTTCCCTACCCAGGGATCAAACCTGGGTCTCCCAAATTGCAGGCAGACACTTTACCATTTGAGCCACCAGGGAAACCCACAGTAACCCAAGTCTATACTCCTACCACTAATGCCAAAGAAGCTGAAATTGAATGGTTCTATGAAGACCTACAAGGCATTCTAGAATTAACACCAAGAAACAAAAAAAAAAGATGTCCTTTTTAATCATAGGGAACTGGAATGCAAAAGTTGATCTGCTTTAATGATATCATAAATAATTTATTTTTTAAAAAGAAATTTACCATTTTCTTATCTACTACTGTGGGCAAGAATCCCTTAAAAGAAATGGAGTAGCCCTCATAGTCAACGAAAGAGTCTGAAATGCAGTACTTGGGTGTAGTTTGAAAAATATAGAATGATCTCCATTCGTTTCCAAGGCAAACAATTCAATATCACAGTAAGAAAAAGTGAATTTATTTAGTTGTGTCCAAATCTTTGCAACCCCATGGACTGTAGCCTACCAGGCTCCTCCGTCCATGGAATTTTCCAGGCAAGAGTTCTTGGAGTCGATTGCCATTTCCTTCTCCAGGGGCTCTTCCCTACCCAGGGATCAAACCTGGGTCTCCCAAATTGCAGGCAGACACTTTACCATTTGAGCCACCAGGGAAACCCACAGTAACCCAAGTCTATACTCCTACCACTAATGCCAAAGAAGCTGAAATTGAATGGTTCTATGAAGACCTACAAGGCATTCTAGAATTAACACCAAGAAACAAAAAAAAAAGATGTCCTTTTTAATCATAGGGAACTGGAATGCAAAAGTTGATCTGCTTTAATGATATCATAAATAATTTATTTTTTAAAAAGAAATTTACCATTTTCTATAATTTGTGTAACTTATTGCACATGCCCGTTGATTTGGATTTAAAGAGAAGTTTAAAACTTCCCCAGTTTCCAGTGTAATACTGGAAATCAAAATGAAATAATTTCACTACATGCATTTTACTGTACATGTTGAGACTGGACCCAGACTACTTAGGTTCACATATCAGCTCTAATAAAAATAACTTGGTTATTTAACCTTTCTGGCCTCAGTTTTCTATTCTGTAAAAGGAGGACAACAATAACCATTTTGTAGTATTGTGAAAATTGAATTAGTTAATATCTGTTAAGTGCTTAAAGCATTGCTAGCACATAGAAGATGCTTAGTAACTGTCAGTGCAGTTAATAAATTTAGTGTACTTACTAAAAAATTAGTAAGTGCAATAGGAAAAATACACATATTTGTCAATATATATGTGGTCATAAAAAGTTGTAATAAATATAATATGTTACACTAGGTGCTAATTTCATGATATGCTGGCATCTGAATAAAGTCTATTGAGAATTTACAGAGACGTTTTAGTAATAAGTATGTCTAACATTTACAAGTCATTTATAATATGAAAATTATTATTATATACACTACCTATTTTAATATCCACTTTCACAATAACTCTACTGATTAGGCATTGCCCCTGTTCTTCAGATAGCAAAAGCAAGATTCATTGAGAGGAATAATATTGTCATTTGGGAAAGTACAGAACTGAAATACCCTTTATCCTACCCAACACTTGTGGGCTATTGGGTAAAAAATAGTGTTATATGGTGTGATCAGGATGAATTTTCTTTGTGGCTTCTTCCTATTTCCCATGTCCATTCACCTTCCTATATTTTAGGCAGAGCCAGAAATTGATAACCATCTAACCATGACCTCTGGATCACTCCCCTGCACTGGCTCCCTTCTTCAGCCACCATGGCAAGGATTCCTCTAGCTAAATAGCTCAGACTGGAATTTTTAAATATTCATGTGCATGGAATTTGGATTAAATCATACAGTATACTTGTGTCCAACTAAATTCTTTAAGCTGAAATCCATCTACTTTATGTTTTTTCTTCCTTCCTTCTCTCCACCTTCTCTCTACTCTTATTTTCTCTCTTCCTATTTGGTAGAGATTTGGCTATTAGCCTTTTTGGAAGTAATCTTGAGCTGACTTAATAGGGCTATACTGTATAGCAGAAAGAACAGGGTCTTAGATTCTAGTTCTTATTTACCATAAATTTTAATAAAAATAGGGCTCCCAGGGTGCCATTATTGGTAAAGGACCTGCCTGCCAATGCAGGAGACTTAAGAGATGTAGGTTCAACCTGGAAGTTAGGAAGATCCCCTGGGGGAGGAAATGGCAATCCACTCCAGTATTCTTGCCTGGTGGGCTACAGTCCATAGAGTCTCACAGAGTTGGACACGACTGAAATGACTTAGAATGTATATGTGTATAGTAAAAATAACTGTCATTATAGAATAAAACTATCATGTGCTAGGTCAGTTGAGTACTTTCCATATGTAAACTCCCTTAATCCTCACAATGTTCTATGTGCCAAACATTATTGTTAATGGCCCTTTTAAAAGAGGGAGAAACTAAATCACAAAGAGACTTTCTAACCCAAAAATCTTCTGATGCCTGTATGCATTTTCTCTTCACTGCCACTCCTTCCCCTAACTCTGTGTGACACTAGGTGTCACAGCCACCAGAGGAACCTCAGTTTCACTAATATAAAGTAAGAGAACCAAACCTAATAAGCTCTTAGTTTCCTTCCAACTCTAGCAACCAAATACCTTTTATGTTTCAAGAGTTTTCCCCCAAATATAATATCTAGATATTTCAAAACTGTTAAGACATATGTCAAAAATGATGATATTTTAAAAGTGAAACTGTGTGTTTGAAAGAAAAAGTAGGAAAAAACATCATTGTTCATCAACTCCCGGGAGTTCTTTCTTTTACAGATGTTAATACAAAGTTAAGTGCTACAGTAATTACTGTGTAGATTTTCTCATCATTATTACTCCTCAGTTGGCTTGCTATATAAAGAATGGGGGAAAAGGGGGAGGAAGGAAAGAGAAAAGTTCACCTTTCAATGAGGAACTAACTGCTTGCTTATCCTCTGGAAAGGAAATCAGCAGAGGATATAATTGTTCCACAGCCAGGAATAATTTGAAAGCCCACAGAAACGATGCTATGAATGAAGAGATATAGTTAGTAAATGCCAACTTCACAATGGATATTGCTACCAAGGCTATTAATGGCCATTTCTTTTCTTATTAAATTGAAAAGCATTGTGAACACCTATTGTATACCACAAATGAACAAGATAGGATCCTTGTCTTCAAGGAGCTCACAATCTAGTGGGAGAAACATATAACATACCTGAACATTGAAGCCAGTCTTTAAAGTTATGAGAGAGGCAAGCAGAAGTACTGCAAGTGCAAAGAAGGGGTTTCTAACTAGGGATAGGGGTCAGGAAAGGTCTTCTGGAGGAGGGGGAGTTGAGTTGTGAGAATTAAAAAAGTAACTAGTGAGGCACAGAGTTTGAAGAAGGGATTCTGGGAGAGTATGCACAATAGCATTATGAGCTAGTTATTGTATCATGGCTGAATTAAAGCACACAAATGAAAAAGATGAATTTGAAGAGATGGGTGGGGATGACCATATAGGGCACCAACTGTCATGTTAAAGACTTTGGAATTTGTCCTGAAGATAATGGGAAGCCATTTAAGGGTTTCAGAAGGGATGTTCAGTTCAGTTCAGTCGCTCAGTCGTGTCCGACTCTTTGCAACCCCATGAATCGCAGCATGCCAGGCCTCTCTGTTCATCACCACCTCACGGAGTTCACTCAGACTCACATCCATCGAGTCCGTGATGCCATCCAGCCACCTCATCCTCGGTCGTCCCCTTCTCCTCCTGCCCCCAATCCCTCCCAGCATCACAGTCTTTTCCAATGAGTCAACTCTTCCCATGAGGTGGCCAAAGTACTGGAGTTTCAGCTTCAGCATCATTCCTTCCAAAGAAATCCCAGGGTTGATCTCCTTCAGAATGGACTGATTGGATCTCCTTGCAGTCCAAGGGACTCTCAAGAGTCTTCTCCAACACCACAGTTCAAAAGCATCAATTCTTCGGCGCTCAGCCTTCCTCACAGTCCAACGTTCACAACCATACTTGACCACAGGAAAAACCATAGCCTTGAGTAGGCGGACCTTAGTCGGCAAAGTAATGTCTCTGGCTTTTGAATATACTATCCAGGTTGGTCATAACTTTTCTTCCAAGGAGTAAGCGTCTTTTAATTTCATGGCTGCAGTCACCATCTGCAGTGATTTTGGAGCCCCAAAAAATAAAGTCTGACACTGTTTCCACTGTTTCCCCATCTATTTCCCATGAAGTGATGGGACCGGATGCCATGATCTTCGTTTTCTGAATGTTGAGCTTTAAGCCAACTTTTTCACTCTCCTCCTTCACTTTCATCAAGAGGCTTTTTAGCTCCTCCTCACTTTCTGCC